>LPNX010780072.1:71524-140478 GCA_001517045.1 Pseudotsuga menziesii
CATTTGTCTCTGCTAACAATTTGATAATTATCTTGTTTGATGCATTAATCTATATAATTCTCCCATTTGATGCACTAATGTATAATACAAATGCTATTTGTCTTTGTAATTTGGATACACGGGATTCTATCTTCTTCAATTCCTAATATCACTTTCCTTGTCTTCACATTTTTCTTTCATCGCATTCATTTCGGAATTTCACTTGTTCTTGTCCCTGTCCCTTCGTTGAATATTAGCTAAGAGTTTGACGAGCCAAAGCATTTTTGTCAAGAAAAAAATTTGAAAGCATTTGAAAGCCTTGCTATTGCTAAGCCTATTGCCTACTGTGAATTCAAAATGTAGCCTCAACTAACATCGATAGCCATCAGCTTGATCCATTGTGGTACTCATGAACGTTGTGGTTGTGGAGGTAAGGAAGGCATGTTTATACACACAACACGCACTTCTATTCTTCATGCACTTTTTCTATTTGTCATATGAACATTTGTTAACATTACAATTATAAATTTGGAACAATTTTATTTTCGTATGTTAGAACTATGATATTGGATTGCATTTCTCAATAATAAAAAAATTCATTGATTATCCTATAACTTAATCAGCTACTCAACGATGAGAATTGGGTGCGAGGCAGGAAAGCGCTTGGGGTTCTATCCGGTTACCTGGAAAAAATAGAGTATCAAGTTTCTATATAGTTCACCACAGGTGTGGGAAGGCGATCAATGGCCCTATCACGATTAAACACCAAAACTAGTCAAATAAAAAATATTATACCTTGGAATAGTTTCCTCCTCTCATTAACTGTACACCATCACTTTGCACTTCATTCTATTCTTTGCAGTGATATTCACGTCTTATGGACTTTATTTTACTTACAGAAAAAATAATCATTGTATATTTCCAACCATCATTTTTCACATGTTCAATACATTTTGGCAGGTCTCTACATCTCGTGGTTCGATCACCAGCGTATCATTCTTGAGTGGTTTATCTTCGCTTTTCCACAACATCGACTGTGTTCTTCATGCGGTCTCTTAATGTTAACACGACTTCTTGATTCGATGACTAAGCTTTTGGCTTCACACTTTTCAACGATTGTAGATGTGTTTCCTTTTTTTCCTAAAACATTACATGGATTTACTCCATATTAGTGGTGCCTTGTATTGATTAATTAAGATTTAAATTTCCAAATAGAGAAACGAGAACATGTACAACATCTCCAACAAATTGTCAAGGAACATAAAATATTATAGAAAAATAAATTACAAAGTTCTTTTCAAATGAGTTTCGTCATGAGAATCTATTCAAAATATAGACTTGTTGAGTGTTTAGAATTTGGAAGATTGCATTTAAGTAACAGAATGATGATGATATCACTTTTATTGTGTAGTTGTTTGTTTAATAGGATCATTTGTGTTGGGTTGAGAAGTTGTGTAATTAGGTGTTCTTGGATGTCAACTAAAAATACATCACCTATTATAACCATCAATTGAGGTCCTAAAAATATGTGAGGATGATGATATTTCGATCCATCTGTCATTTGTGGGTTATTAAAAATATGTATGTATTGGCTTGAGAGGCATACATCTGAATTCAAATATTTTTTGAATTTTTTTTTAAATGGCATCAAAATTTGTTTTCTAATGCCAACTTGTGGCATTGAAAAGAAAGAAAGTGGGGAGCACAATAACCAAATCTCCCCACCACCCAAGCTACTCTCAATGGACACACAAAGTGTAATTTAAATAAATAAAAATTCCTTCCAAATAATAACCCTTGATATTCAACCTTAAAGTTAATAAAAGAAAATAACGCGTAAACATTTTTTTCATACAACTTTCAAATAAGATGCCTATGGCATAAAAGACTTGGGGCCAAACCTCACCTTGTCCTCCAATCTATTGAAAGGTTGTTAGTTTAATTTAGTAAAATATATAAGTAAGGAGAAAATATTTATAAATTAAATGAAAGTAAATTATTTTTAATTAAAAACTTTTTTTAATCACTTTATAAATTAAATTAAATTTTATTGTTCATTCAATTTTAACATTGATTTTTTTAAATGTTTTATCTGCAAATCATTGAAAATTAAAAATCTTTTTTTACTTTATTAAACAATTTATGAAAATTATAGCGTTTAAATAAGAGGAAAGGAAAAACCAATTTTTTTCACAATCATTTAAATAATGTGAGGTATATTACCATTCAAACAATTAAAATATTTCACTGCAAAGTTTAACAACTCTATAATCATTATTAATATTATAAATAATCATTAACAACTTCCGTATACATTATTAATATTATAAATAATCACTGCGGAAATTTAGCATAAAGTTGAATACGTTTATAAGATTGCAAGCAATTGGATTCATGGAGTTTCCCTTCAATCCAAAAGAAAATTAACCAACCATATAAAAACAAAAACAAAGAATGATTGATGGAGTTTGCATTCCATTCAAAAGAAAATCAAGAAACAACATAGAAACAATAACATAAAATGTCTTACATGTAAACGTCTGGCATCTAATGTACCTTTCGTTTTTTTAATATATATTATGAAATTTAGTCGCTATGGAGACTTAGCATGAAAGAACTTGGAAACGTCTACTGGGTTGCAATTTTCGTTAATCGAGTTTGCTTTTAATCGAAAAGGAAAACCAGGAACAACATTAAAACAAAAACCAAGATTGTATTGTATTCAAAGATCTGGCAACTAATGTACCTTTCTGTACTATTTCTTTCCTGAATATACATTATATGTAAAGAAAATAAATGCGACGTTACATCTCAATCTTGATAAATTATTTGTTCATTACAAGGTCGGCAAAATTCGATGCCCAATTCTACTGATCATTATCTTCGTTATCGGATTCAGCGGAATGATCGGATGGTAAGGGTGTACAAGTATGTTGAATTTCAACGCGACACGAAAAGCCATCGGACCTGTTCGGCATTTCAATGGCAAGCGACAGTGAAGCACTTTCACCGGATGTTCCCTCATCCATTTCTGCAGCTCTTGAGCTCTGCCCTTGCTCACAATTCAAATGGTTATGGATCCCACCTGGAATAATTGCTTCTGAGATCTGAGCCGAATTCTGTTCTGTTCCAGCGGATTGAAAAACTTGCCCTTTGGGTTCACATTCCAAAACATGTTCGGCCTCGGATTCCAAAACCTGCTGTTCGCGTTGGGCTTCCAAAACTTGCTGTTCCGGCGCGGTTTCCGAAACATGCGGTGTGGGCACGACCTTGAATCTGCAAAGGGGACAATGGGATTTGCCCTGAAGCCACGGTGTAATGCATTCTTCATGAAAAATGTGCCTGCAATTGGGCAAACGCATGGCGGCGTCATTTTCCACGTACTCATACTGGCAGATTGAGCACTGCAGACCATCTCCGGCATTTTGTGATTGAAAGGCAAACCGGGGCAGATTCGCTAATATCTCTGGATCCAACCCCACATTCCTCTGTTGTATACATTCGTGAACTCTAGCGGCGATCCATATGCAAAAAACTAGCAGTATACCTAGAGAAAAAAATATTATGGCAATTATGGCATTTCTCCGCTCTTCATGATCATCCTGTTGGGGTGGATCAAAACGATCTACCGAGCTCATGGCAAAATTCTCAATGTCTCCGATAATAAATTGAGAGGGAACTTATTTGTCAAACGGCTCTGGTCTGGGAGAAGTCACAAACCTCTGGCCGTAACCCACACAGCAACTTCAAATGCCCACAGATTCGAGGGTTCAATTTGTGGCAGTAGATAGCGCCTCCAATGCCTTTATGAATCAAGAAATGATATCAAGATTATGAATTCCCATGAAGAGGACAGTCCGATCAGCTCCTTGGTTTAGTGCACTCAATCGTTTGAAAAACAAACGGACAGGATGCCGGCCCGTTTTCGTCGGATTGACGATGTGGGTGTTTGTGAAAATATAAGCCCAGCAGCTCTATTTGAACCAATTTTACACGCTGACTATCCAATTTGTACCGTCAAAGGCTTTTAAACAGTATGGGATTAGACACAATGTATGCACTTTAATTTGTTCGCTTTTTCAGATGTATCTCTGATATCATGGAGATTTATACGCCATGTATTCATCACCTAAGCCAAATTCTTACAATAATAATGTTTTATGGTGTAGTTCATTCATTTAAATATGTAATCTCAAGTTTCACTACAAGACTATATGTGTGAAAACAAAGAGATTATATTGGCAAATTTATATGGGCCTAATTATTAAAATCTACATCTCCATCATAATTTTTCTGCAAGTTATTGTTCAAGTTTCACTACAAGACTATATGTGAGAAAACAAAGAGATTATATTTGCAAATTTATTTGATCCTAATTATTAAAATCTACATCTCATACATTATTTTTTCTGCAAGTTATTGTTTCTCCGTCGTCTTATATGATATGAAATAAATGGAATCAGAGCCTACTACCTTTGGGTGCCTGTCCCTTTTCTTTAGGTACATACACACATAATCATATAGAAAAAAGAATGAAGCTTTTAAAACAAGCAATGACATCAAATTGTTACCCAAGGAATCGCACAAGCATCAAGACAAAGTTTCCTCTAGATACCTAAACACATAATCATATAGAAAAAAAGAATAAAGCTTTTAAAACCAGCAATGCCATCAAATTGTTACCCAAGGAATCTCACAAGCATCAAGACAAAATAATGATGATATACTAGTTTCCTCTAATTCTACAACAAAAGGCATTATCATGAATCCACCTTCATTAAATCACCCCTTCAAGGGATCTACATGCTATTCAAAGTATTTAACTCAGCCTTCGCATGAGTTAGTTTCAATGTAACTCTAATGTGGTTTAATATTCAATGAAAATGAGAAGGATGCTTTTTAGTTAATAAGTTTTGAAATAGAGAAAATATTATTTTTTAGTTTTAATGTAAGAGAAGCAAATACACCATCAATATTCAATGAGAATGAGAAGAGTGTTTTTTAGTTATTAACTTTTGAAATAGAGAAAATATTACTAAAAAGAGAGTGAAGTGAAAACTCAAATTGGAATATATAATTCATTCATGTATGGGGATTACATAGATGTCTTCAAGGAGGAATACCTTAGTATGTGAATATATGACAACCAATATACCAAGTAGAGGGAACTCTAGCAAAGTTGAGACTAGTTTGTGCAAGAATACATAGACACATTCATGCAATGAGTTCTAAGTGGACTATTCAAAACCATGAGAAACTGATGAGTTGCACCAATACTCATGGGACATGTGTCATAGCTTGATGACTTATACTACACACATAATCTGAAAATGATACATCATGTGTTGGACCTCAAAAACCCCTATTATTAAATGAAACAGAGTTAAGGGAGGTCTAACTAAATAGCACATAAGGAACATTAGTTGCTATGGTTTTGCAAATGGGGTAGCAAGCTAAATTGGCTTGTTTGTGCGGAAAGCTACACATTAAGCACATTTGTGGTTGATAGCCAAAACCGAGCCAACTAAACTTGGGTTTAGCACTCAGTAAATATTTAAAAAAAATAATTTCACTTTTTAAACTCTGGCCTGTTTTTACTGCGACCACCTTTTTACTGCAACCAACTTTTTACTGCGACCAAGCTAGTTGGTACGACCAAGTTTATGCGATCAAATTTGATGCGATCAAATTTGGTGCGATCAACTTTTATGCGATCAAGTTTGATGCGATCAACTTATCTGCGATTAAGTTGATGCGGCAGTCAAGTTGATGCGATCAACTTATCTGCGATCAAGTTGATGCGATCAACTTCTTTGCGATCAAGTTTGTGCATGCAACTAAGTTGATACCTACGATCAAGTTGGTGCATGCGGCAGAACTCTGCAGAATATGATTCTTAGTCTAAAGACTTAAGAATATTACAAATACTTTTCACCTGTGAGTAAGATGAAGTAAAATGACCACATTTACAAATCCAAATATCTTATGGAAAACATATGTCCAAATATGTAGGAATATTTGAGTCGAACAAAGTGCGGTAAAACCTAGAACTTTCACGCAGTGAGATTTTTATGGGTTCTTGTTCTTTTACTTATCAGTAATTGTAAAAGACATTTACAGAAGTAAATCTGGAAATATGAGTGGCCAAATAATCATGAATTCAACCAAAAACTATTTCATATATTAACTTATCCGGAAATACAAAGTAATACAAACTTGTCTGTTACAAACTCGTCCGTCTACAGGGCTTCATCTCTTCGGCTAAATCAAATGCACAGAAGCTTGAGCTTCGACTTCACTTTCTCACCCTGAGTTCCTCTGCTTGTTTCTTTTCCTTTTTCTGTCTGTGTAAACTAAATTACAAAATGCTTCTTCTATTTATAGGCAATCTGAAATTGCTTCAGCATAAACCGACTTACTTGCCGACTTACTTTGCATTAAACACTACAATAACTATCTACCTAACAACTTAGCTTATGAAATAAATTTGATTGAATTACGCTGCCTACATGTGGACTTTTCCTTCTTGTCAGACTCACAGACAAGATCGTGGCTTCTACAGACTCTGACAGAGTCGGGTGGAGATCAAGTGCAGATCTGTGAGTAATTACATTTTTCTAACACTCCCCCTTAATTATGAGCAGATGGGGATTTTTTTAAAACAAAACTTACAAAATGTTTCAGAGCTTAGACATGCTTTGTTTATGACAGAGTTCACTGTGGAGAACTTGTCACTCCAAGATAACTACGCAGATACTGGAATGTGTCCTTTGCCAATGGCTTTGTAAAGATGTCGGCAAGTTGGTCTTCAGACCTGCAAAATTCCAAACAAATTTCCTTGTCATTCACCAATTCTCTTATAAAATGAAACCTTGTGTCAATGTGCTTGGTTCTCTTGTGAAACACATGATTCTTTGATAATGCTATGGCTGAATTGTTGTCGTAGAAGATTGTTGTCAGTTCTTGATGGTTCTGTGACAAGTCTTTTAAGACTCTCCTCATCCAGACAGCTTGACATGCAGCACTTGTTGCTGCAACATACTCTGCTTCAGCTGAAGATAGAGTTACTATGGGCTGTTTCTTTGAATCCCATGAAACAACACTTGTACCAAAATGGAATGTGTATCCAGATGTGCTTTTCCTGTCATCTATGCTGCCTACATTGTCACTGTCAGTGTAACCAATGAGTTTAAAATTTTCTGAAGTTGAATACATAATACCAAGGTCTTTTGTTCCACTTACATACCTCATAATTCTTTTACCTGCTTGCCAATGTGAGTCTTTTGGTGACTCCATGAACCTTGATATCAGACTTACACCATACATAATGTCTGGTCTTGTTGCTGTCAAATACATAAGGCTTCCAACAAGCATTTTGAATAGCGTAGGATCTACAGTGGATCCTTCATCATCCTTGCTCAATTTTAAACCTGTTATCACTGGTGTTGGAATTGTCTTACAATTAGACATGTTAAACCTTTTTAATACCTCACTTGCATACTTGGACTGTGATATAAAGATACCACTCTCA
Organism: Pseudotsuga menziesii; assembly: GCA_001517045.1. Taxonomy (NCBI): domain Eukaryota; kingdom Viridiplantae; phylum Streptophyta; class Pinopsida; order Pinales; family Pinaceae; genus Pseudotsuga; species Pseudotsuga menziesii. Next base: position 79,035 of record LPNX010780072.1, read on the forward strand.
GACTGCTGAACTTCAATGCCCAGAAAAAACTTCATAAGCCCCAGATCAGTCATTTCAAATTCATTTTCCATGATTGTTTTAAAATCTGCTATGCCATAATCACTAGTAAATATTAAATCATCTACATACAGGCAGACAATTAACATCTTACCTTGCTCATTGACTTTGGTGTACAAAGTCGGTTCACTTTCACTTCTGTGAAATCCATTTTCAATGAGATAGGAATCAATACGACTGTACCAAGCTCTAGGAGCTTGCTTCAAACCATAGAGTGCCTTTTTCAGCGTGTACACTTTGTGCTCTTGACCTGGAACTTCATACCCTTGTGGCTGTTCCACATATACTTCCTCTTCTAGATAGCCATTTAAGAATGCCGACTTGACATCCATCTGATGAACATGCCATTTTTTTTATGCAGCAATGGCCAAAACTGTTCTGACTGTATCCATGCGTGCAACAGGTGCAAACGTTTCATTGAAGTCGATGCCGGGTTGCTGTGTGAACCCTCTTGCTACCATTCTTGCCTTGTGCTTTTGCACATTCCCATCAGCATCTTGCTTTGTCTTATAAATCCATTTGACACTGATTACATCTTTGTCTTTTGGTACATCAACCAGTTCCCATGTCTGGTTTTTCTCAATGCATTCTATTTCTTCATCCATGGCTTGTGCCCATACTTCTTCTTCAACAGCTTCTTCAAATGTTAGTGGATCATATATAGGGGAAAATAATGCAAACAGAGAGAATGAATTAGGTGTACCAGCTTCATATATCTCTCGCAGACTTCTTGTCTTCATCGGTTCTGTCGATGTTGACCCCAACGAAATGCTTGATGGAGTCTGCTGTCCTCTTGGTGTATTTGTAGGTGTAGCTTGAGCTGCTACTTGTGTCGATGGTCCTTGTGCTGAACCATGTCTTGGTGTCATGGGAGTCGACGGTGCTCCTACCGGTTGATTTACATGTGGTATTTGAACCACTTCCTCTTCCATATCGTCATTGTCAATGTTCGACACAATCTTGACATTTGTGTCGACAGTTCCATCCCATGATTCATTCTTGACAAATTGAACATCCCGACTGATTATCACTTTCTTTGTGACAAGGTCATATAACTTGTATGCTTTTGTGTCTTCTGAATAGCCTACAAAAATACATTTCTGTCCCTTCTTGTCTAGCTTCTTTCTCAGCTCATCTGGAATATGAGCATATACAACACAACCAAAAACTTTTAAATGTGAGACACTATGATTCATACCTGTCCATGCTTCTTGGGGAACTTTGTTCTTCACACTCTTTGTTGGACATAGGTTCATAATGTATACAACAGTTGCGACTGCTTGACCCCAATACTCATTTGGCAAATGCTTGGTTGCCAACATGCTGCGTGCCATTTCCATGATGGTTCTGTTCTTTCTTTCAGCAATACCGTTCTGCTGAGGTGTATACCGTGCAGTGAATTGTTTCTGTATGCCATGGGTTTTGCAAAAATTCAGAAATTCATTTGAAACATATTCACCTCCTCTGTCGGTCCTTAAGATCTTGATGCGGTGTCCACTCTAGTTCTCCACAAGTGCCTTGAACTGCTGAAAATAACCAAATGCATCAGATTTGTGTTTCAAGAAATATACCCATGTCTTTCTTGATTAGTCATCAATAAAGGTTAGAAAATATTTGCAGTCACCAATGGATGATGTCTGCATTGGACCACAAATGTCAGAGTGCACAATTTCAAGTGGTGTGCGTGCTCTATAGGACTTTCCGACTGGAAATGTCTCTCTGTGCTGCTTGCCAAAAATGAAGCCTTCACAAACCCTTCTGGTCTGTTGATCATTGGTAATCCCTTCACCATATTCTTTGTGTGCAGTAGCTTCAGCCCACCAAAATTCAGATGTCCAAATCTGAAATGCCACAACCAGGATTCATCCTGAACTTCTGTCTAAAATGCAGCTTGCAAATTAGCGCTGCAATTTTCTCTCTTGTCGAGGATCTCGACTGTATCTTGACTTTCTGTCTTGAATGCAGCTCCTGTCTTTGTCTTCCCTTTTATGTTGGGAACTATCCTCAATGGAAACAAGCGGTTGCTTGTCATTGGCACTTTTGCTATCAGCTGGTCGCTTGGACGCTTGTCTTTGATCACACAGTGTTCATCTTCCATGTAGACTCTGTAGCCTTTTTGTAACAACTGTCCAATGCTTAACAGATTATGTTTCAGACCTTCAACATGATAGATATCAGGGATATACTTACTCTCCCCCTATTTGGTTAGAATATCAACAGTGCCTTTTCCTAAGACAGTAACTTGGACATTGTTTCCAAGTGTAACATCAGTTTTAATTGAAGTGTCAGACTGGAAAACAGATCTAAATTACCAGCCATATGGTTGCTGCATCCTGAGTCTAAGTACCATATTGCATGTGGACTTTCTTGAACATCATTGCATTCAAGTGGAGATGTCGATGCCATTAACATTGCACCTGTCGAAGTGTTGGTGCTGGTCAACTGACTTGGGCTTTGCCTTCCTTGGTCATATTGTTTCTTCCTGCATTCATATGCATAATGACCAAACTTCTTACAATAATGAAATTGAATTTTTGATTTATCAAACCTCTGGCCACTTGGATGACTTGGGTTCTGGCTATCTCCTCTGCCACCGACATTTGTAGGACTTCTGCCTTGTCCTCCTCTTGAAGAACTTCTTCCTCTGCCTCTGAAGTTGTTTCTCCCCCTGCCTCTACCACGGATTATGGATGACTGTGCTGCAAATGCACCTTCCAATGATGTCTGTGATCTGTTGATTATGTGTTCATGATTGATGAGTGAAGCTTGCAGCTCATCAATGCTGAATGTTGACATGTCTGTGTGTTCCTCTAAGGTCACAACCAAATTTTCAAATCTTGGGGGAAGACTTCTGAGAATTTTTTCAACAACCCTTTGGTCTGATACGAGTTCTCCATGAGATTTCAGTTGGTTTATCAACCCAACAACTCTGGTGTAGAATGTGTCTACATTCTCGGAATCTTTCATGCACAGAGATTCAAAATCTTTTCTCAGAATCTGCAGCTTGGATGTCTTTACCTTAGTCAAACCTTGATAGGAAGTCTCCAATGTATCCCATGCTTCCTTGGCATTAGTCGATGCTGCTATTCTTGGGAGTATGCTCTCATGCATAGCTTGATGTATAAAAAACAGAGCTTTTCCATCTCTCTTTCTCTGTTCTCTCAAGGCATCTTTCTGAGCCTGTGTGAGATTGTTATATGCTGTCATGTCTGCTGGTTCTGCATAACCATGCTGAACTATCTCCCAGAAATCTTGTCCTCTGAATAAAGCCTTCATTGTTAAAGACCAATATTCATAAATCTTTCCTGTAAAACTTGGAGGTTGTAGTGAACCGGAAGTGGAAGCCATTTTTAATTTTTAATTAACTTTCCGTAGAAAATTAATTTCCACTTTTTAAGACAAGATTTCTTTCCTAAAATCTTGGGCTGTTATATACCTTGCTCTGATACCAAATAGCCAAAACCGAGCCGACTAAACTTGGGTTTAGCGCTCAGTAAATATTTAAAAAAAAATAATTTCACTTTTTAAACTCTGGCCTATTTTTACTGCGACCAAGCTAGTTGGTGCGACCAAGTTGATGCAATCAAATTTGATGCGATCAAATTTGGTGCGATCAACTTTTCTGCGATCAAGTTTGATGTGATCAACTTATCTGCGATTAAGTTGATGCGGCGGTCAAGTTGATGCGATCAACTTATCTGTGATCAAGTTGATGCGATCAACTTCTTTGCGATCAAGTTTGTGCATGTGACTAAGTTGATACCTGCGATCAAGTTGGTGCATGCGGCAGAACTCTGCAGAATATGATTCTTAGTCTAAAGACTTAAGAATATTACAAATACTTTTCACCTGTGAGTAAGATGAAGTAAAATGACCACATTTACAAATCCAAATATCTTATGGAAAACATATGTCCAAATATGTAGGAATATTTGAGTCGAACAAAGTGCGGTAAAACCTGGAAATTTCACGTGGTGAAATTTTTATGGGTTCTTGTTCTTTTACTTATCAGTAATTGTAAAAGACATTTACAGAAGTAAATCTGGAAATATGAGCGGCCAAATAATCATGAATTCAACCACAAACTATTTCATATATTAACTTATGCGGAAATACAAAGTAATACAAACTTGTCTGTTACAAACTCGTCCGTCTACAGAGCTTCAGCTCTTCGGCTAAATCAAATGCATAGAAGCTTGAGCTTCGACTTCACTTTCTCACCCTGAGTTCCTCTGCTTGTATCTTTTCCTTTTTCTGTCTGTGTAAACTAAATTACAAAATGCTTCTTCTATTTATAGGAAATCTGAAATTGCTTCAGCATAAACCGACTTACTTGCCGACTTACTTTGCATTAAACACTGCAATAACTATCTACCTAACAACTTAGCTTCTGAAATAAATTCAATTGAATTACGCTGCCTACATGTGGACTTTTCCTTCTTGTCAGACTGACAGACAAGATCGTGGCTTCTATAGACTCTGACAGAGTCGGCTGGAGATCAAGTGCAGATCTATGAGTAATTACATTTTTCCAACAGTGGTAAAGGATTTTTGGTATTTGTAACCCCTATGAATTCCTAATTACCAAGTACAAGCCTCATGAGTGATTATTGATGCTATGCAATTCAATTTGCTAGTCTCAATCACACATCTTCACCTGTATAAACATCACCCCATGCAATGAGCTCTAAGTGGACTATTCAAAACCATGACAAATTGGTTAATTGTGACTATACTCATGGGATATAGGTCATAGCTTAATGACTCGCACTACAAAAATAATCCCAAAAATGATATATCACACATTCCATGCCTTGTCCAAAAAGTGGCATTAAGAAATGAAATAAAGACAATTTTTTGTTCTATGTAATTGTCTACACAAGTATATGAAAAATCAGATGGTATTAGTAGCTATCTAATCTTTGCAAGAAGCCTATATATGAATGTTTTTGTTTGTCATTAAACTTGAAAAGAAATTCTTAAACACCAAGGGAAGAAGGAATTCAGTTATAGTAAAAAATGGTAGAGTCCTACTATAATTCTTTTTAGCCTACTTAGTGGTAGTTAAAAGTTCTTTAATTAATGTATGTGGCCATACCAATTAGATATCTAATGTATAGTTACTTAATGTAACATTATCATTTTTATGTATTAATAAGTTTACATAATAATAATAAGACCATAAATAAATAATTTTTATTTTTTATTTTTTATTTTTTTCAAAAACTAAACTATTTTCAAACTATTAAACTATATAATAATCTAAGAAGAATTTTATTTTATTATAGATCTGATCAAAGCATTAACCCTAGAAGAAGCCCAAAACATCACTCCCTCTTCTATTCTTATGAATAGAAACATTATATTTTGCAAGGGTAATTTTCTTTTATATATATATATATATATATATATATGTTTTTATGTATTTTTTTACAGCAATAGGTTTATTATTTTAACTTTTAAGAGGGGTGAGGTTCCATGAATATAATTTTTTAAACTATCAAGATAAGGATTACATAATATCTAATATTTTTCATTATATATATATATATTTTACTGCAATAGGTGTGTTATTTCAACTTTTGGTAGGGGTGGGGTTCCCCGAATATAATTATTTTAAGTATCAAGGGTAAGGACTACATAATATCGAATATTTTTCATTCGGAATAGAAGTGGAGGGCTAAGATTGAATTTGTTTACTAAAACCATGGACGATAAATAAAAACGAAGATTATTTTTAATAGGTCCAGTCACAGTTAAATTCAATAGTTTCATTGGTAAATTCAATCATTTCAGTCCATCGATCCAATTGCCATCATAGGTTTCAATCGTTTTAGTTTTAATTAGCCATCCATTTGCCATTGGATTTATTTCCCAATTGTCTTACCCTCTCCCATAAAGCTGTAGCTTCCTTCCTTAAACTGGGCTTGGATGTTTATACTCCCGTGTCTTTGTCTCAGTATTTTAATATGGATTGTTGTTACTGAGTGATTACATGGTAGTCTTTACACTATTAAATTTATATATTTGTTGATAAACATAGGTCAAGCACCATGTTGTGATAAGATGGGACTTAAAAAGGCCCTTCAAAGCGGAGAAGAGGATAGAAAACTCAGTATTTATGTTTAGAAAAATGGATTTGGAAACTGGCGTGCTATACCCAGGCAAGCTGGTAATTACAAATCTCCTAAGGTTCACATAAGCATTTCATGAACATTAACAACTTTGAATTTTGCTACATAAAACATGCTTATGTGACTTCTGTTGATTGAGATGGACGAATTATTTGAGGCTTAATCTCAAACATGGAAGCCTGAGTCCAAAGGAGGAGCAGACCATCATTTGGCTTGATGTAATTCTTGGAATCAAGTATTTAGGTCATTGGTGGAGCTCACAAATTTAAGTTTTGATTGATTGGTGAACCATGTATTCATTTGTATTTTAGCAATAAATGTAAGTGGTGGACTATTGCCTCGAACCTGCCTGGAAGAATAGATAATGCTATTAATAATATATGGAATACTCATTTCAAGAAATTCCGGTTCCAAATTCTAGGTTTACATTCCGGTTCCAAATTCTAGGTTTACATAAAAAGAATCCGTCTGTGTGCAATTAGATACAAGAGTGCGTCTTTCATTTTTTTAAACAATCTAATTCTTTTTTTAATATTTTGCAGTCACAGACAGTCGATTGACATATCGTAGATCGCTGTGGGAATTTCTGCCTCTCATAAGCCAAGTGTGAGACCCATGGCACATAATTTTTGGATGGAAAGTTTACAATGCTAAGCGGGTACACACCAGTATTCAATCAGAATAGAGGCATTTGAAGCAAACTCGAGAATAAGTGCATAATGTAGATGTGAAAAATTTAATTAATGTTTCAATTCAAGAGGATATTTTTTAAATTTCCTTTTTTTTTAAATTAATTAATGTTTCAAAATTTTAAAAAATATTACGAAAACTTATAATCTACCCAGAATATTTATGGATCTCAAAAGATTAAGCATGATTTTCCTAATTGTGAGGGAGATATAAATTGAACAATGGGAGCTCAGTCATGTTGATGAACAATGCTATAAACTTGTATTTTTAATGCAATCTATAAGCATTAAACAAATCCTATTATGCCATTTAAACAAATCTATAATACATTCAAACGCCCCTAGCAAGCATGGGATACTAAATAATAAAGATTTTATTAGAGCCATCGAGTGTGTCGATCCATGCTCTATGACATATTTCTTGTATCTGTATTGTCCTACTCACGGTGACCATGATAGTTTATATTTTAGATGAGTTTATAATAAAGGATTTCCCACATATATTCTTACTCATGAAAAACCTCACAATATCAAAACATACATGTATAAATTTCATACATTCCTATAGAAATCGAATGTTTGCTTCTACGAGGCTGCTTGCAGGCCTTAAAACTAATACTAAATTATGGCGTATATGTTCAAATCCTTTGTCTAGTAATTTCATTCAGAGGATTTATGCTCATATACAATGAAATCAATGATCATGCAGCCAATTTCCAAAGTGGTGATAGTTTCTTTACTACAATTCATCTATTGTTTTAGCATGAGTAATTACACCATGGAACTAGATTTTAATTGCAAATGTATTATAAGTAGAGAACTCACAATCTATCAACTAATATTTATTTTTATCTTGTTATTATAAATTCTTGTTTATACATTGTTAGTAATCATTTACTTTGTAAAGAAGTAGAGAAATTGAGATTATTATTCTTACTAATAATTCTAGAAATATTAATTGTAAGCCATACAATTTGTTGTGATGTTCCTCTATTATGTATAGATATATAATTGTAAATCAAAACCTTTCATCCTTCAAGAAAAAATCACAAATATGCTAAGTAGAGACGAAAGGCTTCCCTAGCAGTTTTATATTTGTATACATAAAAATAAGTGTTAATACTATTAATAAACCTATGTTGAAACAAACATTTAAATAATCAAATAAATCTTTAACCAATTTAAAGAAAAATCCCCATATAGATCTAGGTAAACCAAACACATTCTTTATGAGTTGAAGGATTCGATACAGACTTTAATTCTGTTTAAAATTTAATATACATGCAATTTATCAATCTCTGTTTCGGGCTTCCATACCTAGAAATAAACAGCCGCGGGATAAATATTTAAATTAAACAGAACCACATATCAAGATACAATCGAACATACATCCAACTAAATATCTAAGGAAATCAACTAGAGTAAAAAACCAAATCAAGCAAGATTTAAAGACCGGTTATCCACCAAATCAATTCACATCCAAATCTTGTTAACAACCAATTACAAATTGAAAAATCTATGATGTTGACCATATTCCAATAGTTGAACCATTCTACAGTCATTTCCAAGAATCCCCAAATCGAAGTGCAGCTGCTATTTAGAAATCAAATTTATCTTTACTCATAGAGGTTGTGAATCCCTCTCCTTTCCCTTTACATTGAATTGAAAGTTGTTAAATTTTCATATGCTTAGCTAAGACATTAGTATTTAATTTCATTTTCATAACAAAAGCATATAAATAGGATCACTCAAAGATAGACAATCACAACCATACAAAAGGAACACAAAGATTTATCCTGGGAAAACCCTAAAGGGAAAAACCCGGCAAAAGCTTCCTCAATATAGATGCCCCAAAAAGATAAAAGATAAAACCAGCAAGGAGATCAAAGCCTAATCCTCCTCCTTCTCCAGCTACTTCTCTTCTCCACTAATGCGCTACACAAGTGAGAGTGTGTCATAAATGAGGAGCACTACACCTCTATTTATATTCATCTGTTCACTTAAGTTAACTCATCTGTCATGTAGGATCAAGTTAATCATGTAGGATCGAGTTACACATGTAGGCTCAAGTAACCACACTGGGGTGCTAATGACCCACCTTTACAATTAGAGGGGACTGCCTCATGACTCTTATTAGTTCTTTCGATTAGGAGCATCGAGGTACAACGTAATACAAGTGGTTCTCCCGGTAGGACCATCGGGGACCACAAAGAAATACATATAGAATATTCTTTGAAGTTATAATATTTCAACACTCCCCCTTAACGAGAAGGGTATTCTATAACAACATCAACAACAACAATAATGGGAGAGAGATGGAGGACATCATCAACATCTTTAGGGTGATACATCTATAAATCATTGGAAGATTTTCAACATCATGTAGTCTTCATCTTCAATATTTAGTCTTCAGCATCATCAGTACTTTGACTGCTTCGATCAGCAATATCTTCAGCATCTTGATTCTTCAATCAGCAGCAACATCTTCAGCACTTTGACCATTCGATCAGCAACATCTTCAGTACTTTGACCTTTTGATCAGCAACATCATCTTCAACACTTTGACCTTTCGATTAGCAACATCATCTTCAACACTTTGACCTTTCGGTCAGCAACATCTTCTTCGGCACTTTGGCGTTTCGATCAGCAACAAATTCTTCAGCACTTTGGCCTTTCGATCAGCAATAACATCATCATCATACTCTGATCTTTCGATGAGAAACATCATCATGAAAACATCAACACCATCATCATTAAACTATCATCATCATCATACTCTGATCTTTCAATCAGAATCATCATTATCATCAGCCTCTGATCTTTCGATTAGAAACATCATCAACCGAACATCATCATACTCTAACATCAACTCATCATCATATTCTGATCTTTCGATTAGTACGTCATCATCATCATACTTTGATAATATGGCATCATCATCATCACATTCTGATCTTTCGATCAGAAACATCATCATCATCATTGCATTCTGATCTTTCGATCAGAAAACATCATCATCAGCAGCAGCATCATAATCATAAGCAACTTTTGATCTTTCGATCAGAGAACATCATCAACAGCAACTTCTAATCTTTCGATCAGAGAAACATCATCATCATCATCATATTCTCATCTTTCAATCAAAGAACATCATCATCATCAGCAACAACATCATCATCATATTCTAATCTTTCAATCAGAGAACATCATCATCATCAGCAACTTCTGATCTTTCGATCAGAGAAACATCATCATCATCATATTCTGATCTTTTGATCAGAGAACATCATCATCATTAGCAACAACATCATCATCATATTCTGATATTTTAATCAGAGAACTGTCATCATCATCAGCAACTTCTGATCTTTCGATTAGAGAACATCATGATCATCCGCAACATCTGATCTTTCGATCAGAAACATCATCATCATCATCACACTCTGATCTTTCGATCAGAAACATCATCGTCCTGATCACACTCTAATCTTTCGATCAGGAAACATCATCATCATCAACAGCAGCCCACAGTACAAAGACAAAGAAGTCTTTGGATCTCTTTTGGACTGAAAATCCAAGGATGATGCAATCCTATCACATTATCGACAACCGAGGTCACCGGATCTGTTTTGAACTAAGTTTCAAGGATGATGCAATCCTGCCACATTCTCGATGACCGAAGTTACACCGGATCCGTTCTGAACTGAAGTTCAAGGATGATACAATCCTCCCACATTCTCGATGAATGAAGTTACACCGGATCCGTTCTGAACCAAAGTTCAAGAATGATACAATCCTGCCACATTCTCGATGACTGAAGTTACACCGGATTCGTTCTGAACCAAAGTTCAAGGATGATACAATACTACCACATTATCGATGACCGAAGTTACACTGGATGTGTTCTGAACCGAAGTTTAAGGATGATACAATCCTGCCACATTCTCGATGACCAAAGTTACACTGGATCCATTCTGAACTGAAGTTCAAGGATGATACAATACTGCCACATTCTCGATGACCGAAGTTACACCAGATCCATTCTAAACCGAATTTCAAGGATGATACAATCCTGCCACATTCTTGATGACCGAAGTTACACTAGATCCGTTCTGAACCGAAGTTCAAGGATGATACAATCCTACCACATTGTCGATGACCGAAGTTGCACCAGATCCGTTCTGAACCGAAGTTCAAGGATGATACAATCCTACCACATTCTCGATGACCGAAGTTACATCGGATCCGTTCTGAACTGAAGTTCAAGGATGATACAATCCCGCCACATTCTCGATGACCAAAGTTACACCGGATCCATTCTGATGTGAACTTCAAGGATGATACAATACTGCCACATTCTCGATGACCGAAGTCACCGCATCACTTCTTGACATATGTCCCAGGATGATACAATCCCTCTTCATTCTCGAAGACCGAGGTCTCCGAATCACTTTAGGGAAAGTGCCTAGGGATGATACAATCCCACTTCATTCTCAAAGACCGAGGTCTCCGGATCACTTTAGGGAAAGTGCCCAGGGATGATACAATCCCACTGCAACATCATTACTCCCCCTTTCGGGGAAGACCCTTTCGAACCACACCAATCTTGTCTCAAAAGTGTTCGAACTTTAGTCGGGACAAAGGTTCTGTCAACACATCATCATCTAAACCATCATCATCTACATCTTCAGTAGGTGGATACTGAACTATCACCATCTGTATCTCCAGTATGTAAATACTGAAAGCATCATCATCTATATCTTCAGTATAGAAATAATGAAAGCATCATCATCTCTATATTCAGTATAGAAATAGGGAATCACCATCATATGCATCTACAGTATGTAAAAACATCATCTATATCTTTAGTATGGAAATACTGAATGTAAAAACATCATCTATATCTTTAGTATGGAAATACTGAAGCATCATCATCTCCTTCTTATCTCGTATGTAGAAATACTGGATTTCTATGTGTTACGACGAAACACAGGGTTCTCTATCATCACAACTCTGGTTATCACATAGAATCACGGTAGTGTCCAACTCTAGGTTGAATAATCCTAACATCAGCTTCTGAAGCCATATGGCTTCACAACTAGTAGAGTAAGCTACTAAATATTCTGCTTCGGCTTTGCTTAGAGAAACACTAGACTGCTTTCTGCTAAACCATGAAATCATAGCAGATCCCAGACTATAACATCCACTTGATGTACTTTTTCTATCTGAGATACTTCCAGCCCAATCTACATCTATGTAGCCATACAATCTATACTCATGGCTACCATCATAGTATAGACCAAGGTCTATAGTCCCTTTTAGATATCTAACCACATGTTTTGCAGCTACTAGGTGAACCCGTATTGGTTGAACAAGATATTGACTTAAGGTGTTCATGGAAAAACAAATGTCTAGTCTGGTATTTGTTAAGTACATCAATGACCCAATGATCTTTCTGTAATGAGTCGCATCCACTAACTCTGATGAATTATCAGCTAACAGTTTTAGGTTGGAGTCCATGGGTGTGGCCATGGCTTTGCATTCCAACATATTGAATCTCTTCAATATCTCTATCGCATACTTTCCCTGGTTGAGAAAGATTTCTTCTGAACTTTGCCATACTTCCATACCTATGAAATAATGCATTAACCCAAGGTCTTTCATCTCAAATTCTTCTGTTAGTTTCTTCTTGCTTTCCATTATCTGTTTCTCATTCCCTATCAAAAATAAGTCATCCACATATAATAACAAGATGACAGGTTCATCTTCTACAACCTTGGAATAAAGGTTAGGATCAGCTCTACTCTTGGTAAAGCCCATAATTGAGAGGAAATTATCTATCCTTTCATACCAAGCTCTGGGAGCTTGCTTCATGCCATAGAGGGCCTTCTTCAACTTACATATATGAGTCCATCTGTCTTCAACTTCAAATCCTTGTGACTATTCGATGTAAAACTCTTCCCCAATCATACCATTAAGGAAGGCTTGTCTTTACTTCATCATGGAAGCAACTACCATCATAGTTCTGAAGGAAGTGTACGTTGCTTTCTGGAGTAAGTGTCTCTTCAGAATTAATTCCCTCTTTCTTATAGAAACTTCTAGCCACAAGTATTTCCTTACTTCTATCAACAACATATTTTATCTTGCAAATCCATTTGTAAGATACGACATTCTTGCTTTCTGGTTTGAGTACTATATCCCAAACATCATTCTAGTATCATAAAATCTTCCACGAGTTCGTCTTGTCACATCATCAACATATCCTAGTCTTCTGCATTCAACTTTGAAGGTTGGAACCCACTTTACTCTTGGTAAAGTCTCGATCCATCAGGAAGTTGTCCATCATGTCGTACCGTGTTGAACTTAGATATCTTCTTTGGTCACTCCCCCTGAAGTGTAGTATTATCTTCCTTCTTCATTCTGTACAGGTGATTCTATGCTTGATATATACTGGTCAATAGAGTATGTCATGTCATAGTCTATTCTTTCTGAGGCAAATCACGATTCTTAATTTGTACACTTGTTCTTGCAGATCCATATGGAAGATACTACGTACTTCCCTTTATGTCTCAAAACGATATTGTATACATCATTCCCCATAATCAACTGTTATTATTTAATCATAGATTCTTTCATAGCATTCTTTTCTTCATCTTGAGTTATCTCTCATACCCATGGTGTTCTTCATCCTTTGAGGTGGATCTACCGCTCTTTGAATCTCTTTCTTTCGTCATGGTGTCTCTGACCCTAGGAGCTTCAGATTCATGTTTATGGAATTGTCTTCACTTGTTCTTCGGAACAAGTCTCATCCTTCTTTTCTTGTACGAGGTTGTACAGGACCTTTCAGAAACTTTCTAGATGTCTTCCATCTCTACCATGACATCATTGAGATTGTGCACTAATCCAATATGTCATCAAAGAGGTTTGATAAGTAGCACTGGAGAGTTTTATAGTGCCATGAGCTACTTACCCATCACATGCATATTAGTAGTATTAATGTAAACAATCTATCATGCATAACACATCAACTGAATACAATCAAATGTATAACTAAACAATATCACGAAATGGCAATTGAATACTTATCTTTTATTTGTTTCATGGGTAGAATCCATATTGATCATTCTGCTTTATCATCTTCTTCATTCATGAAATCATCATTTCTTATCCAAATGATAAGATGAATAAGAAGTTCTTCAGAATTGAGTTTTTTTTTTCATATTCCTCATCGCTTGAGGGATCTTCTTTGAATGGTGACAGCTTGATCTTCAATTGCTCCCATATTCTTCTTCTCTTCTTATTAGTCGAGTTGAAAGTAATCACTTACTTCTGGAATACATTCTTCACATGAATGAATCCCATGATCCTAGGAGGCCATTCAAGGTGGCTATCACCACTTTTGCATTCTGGATCTTCACATTCTTCAACTGTTTTCTCAAATCCATCTTCTGATTTAAGTTCTTATCTTCAAATAGCTTGATCAAGGAATCAAACATCTTCGGTGTCTTTAGGGAAGACACTTGTAGTATAAGTTGATCCGTGATTGAATCAACAATGATCTTCTTGGCCTTGATCAAGTTCTTCTTGTGTAAGGCTTTGAGGCTCATTTCCCTCTAGAACGGGAACCTCTCTACTCATGCACGTGTCCAATTCATTTTCTTCGGAGAGATCAAATACTTCCATGATTGGAATTTTTCAACTTCACCAAGCTTATCATCAAGATGATGTGATAGATCAATTTGAAATGAGAACCTCAAATGCAAATAGCAAAGGATTAGATCTTACCGATTTGAGGTGTCCGTCTTGCTTCCGGAGCTCGCTGATCTAGGGTTTGTCAGAGAAACCCTAATTTTCAAAACTTGGAATCTTTCAGATTTTATTATATGGAAAGATAGATCTCTTCAAATGGAGCTGTCCAATGTACTCCTTTTCTGAAAACAGTGGAGGGAAGCTCCCGTAACAGGAAGCCCTAGTTTTCCAATTTCTTCTGCAGAAATGCCTGTTACTATTTCTATGATATCTCTGAAATTACTTCTCCTCTGTGTCTGAAATTTCTCACTTAGTTAACCTAGCATGTACCTGATCCAACACCATAGGTTTCATCAGAATTGGTTTCAAAAATTGGGATTTACGATCATTTTCCCAAGGTGACCTGTTACAGGACTGTTCAGAACAGTGAAGTTGTACGGCATGCCACGTGTCACTGGTTCATGTTCAGGTTATGAAATTTGGACCAAAGAAATTTTAGGCCGTGCTATTTCTGGAACATCTTCAAGAATTCCATTTGGACCTCTGTAGCACATGCTACAACAATTCTCCCTATGTGTCCTATTTAGGGATGAATTCTGGAAGAGGCTAGAACCCTAACTTGGAGGGATCATATCTCCCAGAATATAGAGAATCTAAGGTTGAATTTCAAAACAGTGTAAATACGGATTTTATCTTCATCCTATGCAATTTTCAACTCCTAATACTTCACCAATCTCAGGATATAGCGAATGTACCAAAACTTAGCAGTTTTAGTATTTAGGGTTTTTCTAGAACGGGGTCAAACTAGGGTTTGAATTTCCTAGAGTTTCACCCAACCAAATTTCTTGATCCAAGTCTCAAAAATTCTTCTTCTGTAGAAAGCCCTGATTTTCTGTACCAAAAATGAAAATGCTCGAAATCGAATTCCGCTTTGACAAAAAGATGTGCCCTTCAATGGAGAGTCAGTCTAGCCTTCTTTTGCTGATCAATCATGGATATAGACCCAAAAATCCATAGATTCTTTAGCTGTACAATGTCTTCTTTCAGGGTGGCTCTGATTCCATGTTAAATTTTCATATGCTTAGCTAAGACATCAGTATTTAATTTCATTTTCATAACAAAAGCATATAAACAGGATCACTAAAAGATAGACAAGCACAACCATACAAAAGGAACACAAAGATTTATCCTGGGAAAAACCTAAAGGGAGAAACCCAGCAAAAGGTTCCTCAATATATATGCCCCAAAAAGATAAAAGATAAAACTAGCAAGGAGATCAAAGCCTAATCCTCCTCCTTCTCCAGCTACTTCTCTTCTCCACTAATGCGCTACACAAGTGAGAGTGTGTCACAAATGAAGATCACTACACCTCTATTTATATTCATCCGTTCAATTAAGTTAACTCATCTGTCATTTAGGCTCAAGTTAATCATGTAGGCTCAAGTAACCACACTGGGGTGCTTATGACCCACCTTTACAATTAGAGGGGATTGCCTCATGACTCTTATTAGTTCTTCTGATTAGGAGCATCGGGGTACAAAGTAATACAAGTGGTTCTCCTGGTAGGACCATCGAGGACCACAAAGAAATACACATAGAATATTCTTCGAAGTTACAATATTTCAACAAAAGTAACCTTGGTCAACCTGAATACAATCAAATGGAAGCATACCTTGAAACTGTTGCATTGATTCGAGTGTACAATGTAGGAGCCTCTCTAGTGCATTCATGCATATAAAAACTACTAGCATTAATATAAAATGCAGCCTTTAATTTATAAATTTTCCCAATAATGAGCTTGCGGGATAGGGTTCCTCACCTCAAGAAAGAGAAGGTCAAAAAATTGGGAGGAGGTAACCCTATCACCACTCTCATATGGTCAAACACCAATCGAGTACCTAAATTGTTATTCACTTGAGTTAAAAGTATATCATATTTAATCATTTATCAAAACTGTAAAAAGTTTATAAATTTAATCGTGAACATTACTTGGATGGAGGGATGGTGGTCATGAAGGAAATGTTAGGTTTATCCCAAGCCTACAGCATCCTTGCGTAGAAACCCTAGTTCCACCTACCAAAATAGAGTCATATTGAATTAAAACATCTATTTAAATCTGAAACAAAATCAATTTTCAAATAAACCAGTGCATAGGTCAAGGTTTATAACTTCATTTCACGTGCAGAGGGTCAAGGTTTGCTCCTCCTAGCTCCCCTCTTCTTCCTCTTCCCTGTAAAAGCAAGAAACAAATAAGTTAAATCTATTTAAAACTACAAACCACATTAACGAATTGAAGATAATACAACTTCATACCTGTTAAATAGCCTTGTAGACTTGGAAATCCTCTCTCCGAAATGGAATCCTCTCTCCGAAATGGAATCCAAGCAAACTAAGTCTCCACTTAACCACATGATGAGCAAAAATATGGTTGAGACTGTGCAAAAGAGAAATGGAATCCAGGTATCCATTAAACACTAGCAAAATACCTTCAAAAAAACTTTAATCGCATTCTTGAAACTGAACAACTATTGCAAACCCTTAAGGGAAATCCTAGTTGTAGCGCATCCCGATGAAGAATTTCAGCACAAACCTACAACATCCATTAACATTAAAAACACAGACACCATCAAGACAAAAAGAATGTGATGTAAAAATCCTACTAAACCTTTTCTAATGACAAGAACGAGATCGAGGACAGATGGAGGGCCATGATCAGGCCTCTCCATACAACACATGCTGGTAATTCAATATTCCTGGCTATGTTGTCAACTTGCAGCCGAGGTTTATGACAATGTCATTTAGAACATCAATAAACACTCACATTTGGCCTTCACCTTGTGTCTCCCAAGATCATAAGCCAAACCATGGCTTAAAGACTTATATCATGGTCATAGCCTCCCCTTATATATTCCTTTATCGCTTTCAAGCTACATGGACTTATATATATACATAACCACTTATGGAAAATAGTATGTAGGGAAGTTCATAGCATAAGCTCGAGTCACATAGACATTATAGTTAACAACTGTAGTTACGACTAGGTCCATAGGTCTAGGCTTATTTCCTAGATAATAAAACCATTATCATAATAACTTTAAGCCTTAGCATTACCTTGGAAAGGTTGTGACCAAGTTGTCGATATAAATAAAGTCAATGTTGAGTGGAAGATAAGCTCGGTCATTAAACCATTAAAAATTCTAGTTAATCTTATCCATGCAAATGACTAAAAAGTATGTTACGGCAAATAAGACCATGTTGTGACAAGTAAGAATAGTAACTTATAAAGCGTTTTTTTAAAGAAAATTACGGGTACGTGACAATATTGAAATGCTGAAAACGATCTTGCAACTATAAGAAAATAAAATTAAGTGTATATTTTTTTAATTTCCATTTTTCTTGAATAAAGTTAATTAATGTTTCACATTAAAAAAAAATATTAAATTATCATATTTATTCTTAAATGTAATATAAAAAATTAGTTTCACTACAACAAATTTGAATTTTAGGGGGCTTTTCTTCCATCTCCGAAATTCTCTTTTGGGGGTGGTTTTTGATTTGGAGGCGGTCTTTACAAAACCATCCCTAATAGCTTCAACGCTAAAATTTTAGGGGTTGTTTTGGAAGAGATCAAAAACGCCCCTAAAAGTGACTTTTGGGGTTGGTTGTATCCACCCCTCCCCCCCACCCCTACTCAAAAAGAATGGCTTTTAAGGGATGTTCTAAACCCCTCTCATCGGTTCCAAACCCTCCACCTCCCACCCTACCCCCCCCCAAAAAAAAAAATATTACAAGCCTCTCGGGATGGTTACAAACCCACCGCATAGGTACCTAGGTACCTAAAGGGGAATTTTCAAACCCCCCTTGTAAATACCTACGGGGGAAGTTTCAAACCCCACCATAGGTTTCTACAAGGGAGGTTCTAAACCACCCCCAATAGCACGAGCACTAAAAGTTTGTAATTTTAAGGTTGGTTCTAGAAGAGATCAAAACATATGCTAAAAGTGACTTTTGGGAGCAATTCAACCCCCCCCCGCACCCTAAAAGTATTTATTACAAACATTTGGGGGCGGTTATAAACCCGCCTCATAGGTACTTACATAGGTGGTTTGAATCCCCCCCTCAAACTCTTTACAAACTTTTGGGGGTGGTTATGAACCCACTCATATAAACTTATAGGGGAGTTTTGAACCCCACTCCTAGAAACATATAAAGATGGTTTGAAACCCCCATATAAAGATGGTTTGAAACCACCAAACTTTTGGGGGTGGTTATGAACCCAATAACATACAAAGACGGTTTGAAAACCCCCATATAACCATAATAAATTATAATAAAATATATTTCATTTAAAATACCAATATTGCAATATCATTAGGGCACGGAAGAATCGAACCACAAACCTCATTCTTGTAAGGAACACACACTTCCATTGAGATATCACCCTTTAATAATTGGGAAAATTTGACAATGATTGCATATTCCATGATAGGGTACAATAATTAAAATACGATGGATTATACCATATGTAATATGGCAACAATAAGCAACAAAGAGAAGGTGTGTTTCATCATTAAACAAATTTGCAAAAGGTCTCATTTAAGGTAAAACACATGCCAACTATAAAATGCATCCTACCTGTAATTGTTTAGCAGTATTATGCCCACTATCGAGGTCATATGGAGTGCATCTTTAACTTCTCTTAGAAACATAATTACTAGTAGTAATCATAGCCCTAACTAGGAGTTTGATTAATGATATTACATGCTACATATTTTTGATAAAAATACATCAAAATCAACAAATAAAAATAAAGATGATAAGAATTTACAATGTTACTGAAAACTTAGCACATATGTCGACCTTTGCAAATACACAACTAATGAAAAAAATGTATTTTTTACTCTTTTCAATGCATCTATTCAACGTAGATACCAGACACTATAGATCATATTTCCTTGTGTCAAGTGCCCAAATAAATATCCCAATGATCCTTGTGAGAATCTCAATTTATTATTATGAGTATCACGTGTAATGTACAACTATAGTGACCAAATAACCCAAAGAAAGAATGCAAGTTAGTCCTATAAAATTTTTTCTTCCATGTTGTCTCTTCAACACTACAAACATATGTAGCCTGGAATGTAGGCTAAGTCTAGTCACATAGTTAAAGAGAAATCATCTCCCTAGCATTCTTCTAGTACAACTCAGTTCTGATCCTAGCCTCCTACTATAGAAGAAACTATCACCTATTAATAACAAGATTTATTTTAAAAGAACAATTTTGGGAAACTACAAATATGTAATTTTCCATCTAAGATGGGAGATTCCAATAATAATATAGAAAATACATATATTTTCAACTCCTAGACACGTTCAATATATTGCATTGCTCAATTTATGCAAAGAACATTGATGTATATACCACCTAAAAGGAAAGTAACTATGTATGTTGATTAACAAGAAATAATTGCACCGAGAGGTACTCTACATCCCGATATGGGGGAGATTTTGTAACGTTCCTCTTGTAAATTTCGGCTATAAATAATATTGTCGATTATGATAGAGATGTTGTAATGTTCCTCCTGTAACGTTCCTCTTGTAAATGTCGGCTATAAATAATATTGCCGATTATGATGGAGATGTTGTAGAGTTACTTCTTACTTGTCGATTATGATGTAGATGTTGTAACGTTACTTTTTACTTCTGAAAAGTAAAAAGTAATAAATATATTTTGTCTTCCATTAATTAAAATTAAAATAACTAAAATTAAAATTGAAACGATGGTGGTTTCAATTGAATATTTGCACAAAATTATAGTGAATGCATTTTTCATTATTTACAATTCATGGTAAATCCTTATTATGAGAATTAAGCTGATCCAAATATGAAAATTTTATAATAAAATAGCTTTGAAATCATAAAATATTTTACATTCAAAAATTTGAATGCTTGCAATTGATTATATTTACATATTTTCTAAATCTATGGATTTTACAATCGAATTAGTACTAGGAATGGTACCTAATTTGAAATCTCCTTATCAAACGAACATCTTGGAGCCGAACGAATTAAAATTAAAATTACAATAATTAATGGACAAAAACTATGTAAGACCAAGTGTATCCCCTTGGGGAGAACTGGTACTTTTTGTTAAATATAAAGATGGTACTTTACGCCTATGTCTAGACTACCGTCAACTTAATAAAATGACAATTAAGAATATGTATCCTCTTCCCTATAGTGGTGATCTGTCTGATCAGATACGTAGAGCGATGATATTTTCCAAATAGTCTTGAGATCTCGATATCATCAAGTCAAAATTAAAGATGAATATATCTTTAAAACTGCTTTCAAAACTAGATATGGGCACTATGAATTTATGGTTATTCCCTCTGAGATAACTAATGCACCAAAAACCTTCATGTTCTTAATGAACAATGTCCTAAGTAAGTACTTAGACAAATTTGTAGTCGTCTTTATAGATGACGTATTAATATATTCTAAAACAAAAGAAGAACATGACGATCACTTGCAGATACTACTATGTCAAGTTTTAAGAGAACATCATCTCTATGCCAAGTTCAGTAAATATAAATTTTAAAAGATAAGATACAATCTTTCACCAATATTTAGGGCACATAATATCCAAATAAGGGATATCAGTAGACCCAAATAAGATAAAAACAATAATTGATGTCATTTTCCTAAGGATGTAACTGATGTACGATCCTTTATAAGAATAACAGGTTATTACAGAAAATTTATCGAAGGATTTTTGAAAATTGAATATCCTATAACATCATTACAGAAAAAAGGTAAGAAAATTGTTTTGGATAAAAAATGAGAAGAAAGTTTTAATAAATTAAAAATATTATTAACCACTGCACCCATTCTAAAAATAGCATATCCAAACAAAGACTTCGTCGTATGCACTGATGTATGCAACGAACGTTTGGGTAGAGTCCTGACATAAGAAAGTCATGCAATTACGTACGAATCAAGGAAGTTAAAAACTCATGAAAAGAATTGTGCAACTTATGACTTAGAGTTGACTACCAGAATCCATGCTTTAAAAATATGGTGTCATCATCTAATAGGTAAAATATTTTTGCTAATGTCAGATAACATAAGCCTAAAATATCTGTTTGATCAACAAAACATAAATACAAGGCAATCTAGATGGTTAGCTTTGCTTAGTGAGTATGATTTTGAAATCAAACACATTAAAGGCAAAGAAACTAAAGTGGCAGATGTCTTAAGTAGAAATGCAGTAACACATTTTGTAACTACCATTAGTATTTATAAAACTGAATTTGAGTATAAATTGGAAGAAGTAAAACTTGACACATAATATGAGAGTTTAAAATAAAAAGTCACGCGGAATGTATCTGAAAACATAAATACAGATTACACTTTTAATGAAAGAGGTATAATGATGTATAAAAATAGACTTTATGTGCCAAATATACTAGAAGTTAAACTTCTGATTTTGAATGAAGTACACAAAAGTCCTTATTCCCGACATTCGGGGTATCAAAAGATAATAACCATGTTGAGAAAATAGTATTTTGGCCTAATATGAAAAATGAAGTTAGTGAATTGTTACCTAGCTGTATATAATTTCAGCAAGTTAAAGCTGAACATCAACACCCATCAGGTCTTTTATAACCATACAAATTTCAAATTGGAAATGGGAAGTCACCAGTCTTAATTTTGTAACTGGTTTACCTAAAAACTAAAAACTAAATGATTCAATAATGGTAGTTGTAGATAAACTAAGTAAGGAATCACACTTTATACATGTTAAAACAACTTATAAAGATGCTAATATTACTGACATTTTTATAAAATAAATCTTCTATTTGCATGGAATTCCGAAGGTAATAATTTCTAAGAGAGATCTTGAATTTACTGGTAATTTTTGGAAACTTTATTCAAAGGACTAGATACTAAATTGAATTTCAATACAGATTATCATCCGCAAATGGATGGAAAAACGAGAAAGAGTCAATCAAGTACTAGAATATATGTTACGAATGTATGTTAGAGGCTATTCAAAGAAGTGGGAAGACTATTTGCACTTAGTTGAATTTGTTTATAATAACCATTATCAAGCTTCAACAAAGATTAGTCCTTTTGAAATATTATATGGTATGTAACACTCCTATTACATCCAATTAATCTAGTAGACAGATTAATGTTAGGACCTCACATGTTAAAAGAACTAGAACTAATAGTGAAACGGGTACAAAGAAATTTGAAAACTGCTCACGACAGACAAAAGAGTCATGCTGAGCTTAAAAGAACTTCGAGAGAATTCCAAGTAGGTGAGCATGTGTTTGTTAAGGTAAGACCCAGAAATAGATCCTTTAAACTAAGGATATGTGCTAAAGTATCACCCAGGTATTGTGCACCATTCGAAATATTGACAAGAGTGGGGGCAGTGGCATATCAATTAGCTTTGCCACCAAATCTTAGAATAGACAATATCTTTCACATTTCTATTTTGAAAAAGTATATACATGATGCTACTCATGTGATTGACCAGAATGTGATTCAGGTAGAACCAAAAGGAGATTTTCGGTGGAACCATAATGTATTCTAGACAAGAGGGAAATTTTTCTCCAGAATTACACCACTAGGAGGGTAAAGGTGCAACGAAAACACCTCAGTCCATATGAAGCAACCTGGGAATTAGAGAGCGATATGCAGGTGGCATATCCGGCTTTGGTTCAGGAAGACTCAGAATAACTTAAGAAACATGGGGGATGATGTTGAGCTTAAGAGGGGCTTTTTGTAACATACCCGGAACTGAAAAATAAATATTTATTATTTATTTCAGAAAAACATTATGTTAAATTTATTGTAAAGTTTTATGACCAAATTGTTTAAGGATGACTGCAATTGAAGAATTATTTATTTTTTTAATTAAAAAAAAGAGACACATATCCAAGGGATATTGTTAAATGAGATTTCACTTACCCACTAGGAGGAATGAGCAGCTGTAGAAAGTTGGTTGACAAGTGGCAGAACTAGTATTGACTTTCTGGCCATAGCAGGAAGCATACTCCCTAAAAATGTGGTCATGTTCCCTAAGAGTGGGGAACTTAGCTGATAGCTCATTTAGTTCCAAAGGTAACCCAAAGACCTAGGAAATATTATATATACCATCAAATTGAGCAAGAGTGTCACATGCCCCAATTTTGCAAAAAATAATTTTATATTATTTGATGTTATTTGAGGACAATATGTTAAATTTTATGCTAAGTTGTAATTGATGACTCAGCATTATGGTTGACTCATTTTACTGAAATTATATTGGTTCTTGAACTCCACCTCACAGAATTTATTGTTGGCACGTTTTCTTATAAGGCCCATTTTAGACCCCAAATTTCCTCTAATGACTAGAATTCACTGTATAGTTGTTGCAGGAAGCATAATCCCTAAAAATGTGGTCATGTTCCCTAAGAGGGGAGCATTGATCCGGTGGCTCATTTAATTCCAAAACTAACCCAAAGACTTAGGAAATCTTATATATATCATCAAATTGAGTAGGAGGCTCACCACTCATTCTGATTTCTGAGTGAATTAACCTTTTGACTGCTGCAAACTGAAAAGTTAGGTACACAAAGAATTTGATGAGGGGATAGCTAAAGTGGAATTGTTGAGATAAGTCTGCTGCTGAGTTCTAAGCTGTAGTAACTTCTCTAAGTGATAGATATCTTCATCCTAGTGGTTCAGTGAACAAGATCGGGTGTCCTAAGAAAGTAATCTTGGTTGTTTCGGGAGAAGTTTGGGTGGAATAGTCTCCTTTGGGTGTTTGTCCCCTTCTGCACTTTACCGGGTTCAATTGTTATTTAATTTCTGAATCTGTATTTTTATTTGGAATATGCTCAGTAATTTTAATTAGGATGATTGGGTATATTATGATCTCTTTATCTGGAAGCTGTTAGGAAAACTACTTTTATTGGTACTCAAATTAAAGGATAAATCTAGTAATTTAGTATTCTCTGTAAAAGTATTTCATAACCTAAATGATGTTCTTCTTGGTATGAGTTTTAGAATATCTCTACAGGTATTAAAAACTAGTAAAATGTTAGTAATAGTGATATAAATTCGGGTACACTAAGTTTAGAATCAAGTAAATATATGTATCGCAGTAAAGACTTGTAAAGGTCCTATAAAAAACAAATACATCGACCTATTATAACATAGATGTTCAAATGATGAGAATATATATATATATATATATAGAGAGAGAGAGAGAGAGAGAGAGAGAGAATTTTACTTAAGAATAGAACTCTTTTACAACACTATAAAGTAATTAGGGTTTGAATATAAAATAACATTTATACATAATTGAGCTTAACCAGGAACTTATAAGAAATCCAAAGTTTGAATCCAAGTTTCCTCCTCAGTATCTTTACTTTTACAATAATCTTTCTAGGTTTGAGTCCTATCTCCATAAAAAAACTCTATAACTATTTTAGGATAACCAAGGATTCAAATAAAAAGTAATAATTGAGATAGTTTTCACAATAGTCCTTTATAAGGACATCTTAAGCCCAGACTCCTAAGTATTAATTATTTAATAACACTAAGTCAAAATTATCAACAGACCAAGCACTAGTTACAGGCTACAAGCCAAGATGGTGTTGTTATCTGCAACAATGTGCTTACAGAGGAAAGTTATAGACAACCTTAGGGATTAATATTAATTACTTCCAAAATAGTATTTCGTCAAAGAAAGAACCTAATATTTAAACCATGGCCCTTTGACCTCCTTTACATGCTGTAGCAGTAAAAATGGCTTCATGACCAACAAAATCCTAAGCATCTGTAAACTATAAAAGAAACTAACAAACAGAGCGAATAATGGACAAAGTCTATTTCGACAATAAATTAAATAAATGAAGGGATTACATATTTAAACTCTCAAAAAGTCATAACTACAACAAATATTTCTACAAAAACTAGAGATCATTATAGAATCCTTAGGGCTACTTTGTTTCTCTTAAATTACAAACCTTGAAGATCAAGATAGGTTATCAAAGACTACAATTAGAAAGACCTCATGGGATGAACCTCCTTTATAAATGTTAAAAACAATAACAAATCATTGATAAGTGGCTCCATTTCCTTATCAAGAAACGGATGCCCTAGTACATATTTACTTAAAACAACAATTAGAAGGGCCAAGGCAAACACATAACCCCATACTCTGCTAGAAATAAATAATGGTCAAAATTGTTTGATAGTGGCCTTACGCCTCTTGTTCTCAAATCAAGCACGACAGAAGGGTCCCATGACTTTAAAATGTTAAATGAATGTTCTTGTATAGGGTAAAGAGATTATACACAGATGTAATAAGAAACAAGCAGACCATAATATAGTTTAAACATTGCTTTACAGAAATCCCTCACGAGTCTTTATAAAACTATAACAATTATATTATCAAAACAATTAAAAAGTTGTGTTAGAGTAACGAAAAAAACTTTATAGCCCAAAACTAATTCTGCAATGTAAAGGATTTACAGCCACACAATTAGTGTTGTAAAAATATGCACTCTAACTTGAAATAAGATGCAAATCCCTCATAGGTCCTCACAAAACTAAAAGTATGTACAATATAGAAAGTGGCATAGTGGTTAAGAATCCACGAACCCTTGTTCATTGCCAAAAAGTATACACAAACACGTTTATATGTAAGTAAATGAGGTTACAGTATCGAAACCCTCATAGGTTCTTACAGAGACAAGTAAAGAAATAATTACAGCATGCAGGTCATTTACCAAAGGAACACTATCACTTCCACTTAAACAAATAGGCGCATATAGGAAACCTCAATGTTTTAAACAAAGGGTTAACATGTCACATAGGTCCAACCTTAGAGCCATGAACAAGTCCTACCCGGTTGTATGGTAATGATCAACACAGTATCAGACCAAGATTTTGTAGCCACAGAGTAAGCATTTAGAACCCTCCTGTACCCACAAAGAAACTCGGAGGTTAAACAACGTTTTTGAAAAAAACTACTATGGCTTAAGAAAATTGTTTCATTAAGAAATTAAGAAAATACTGGTACCTAGTTTTGTAAGTTCTTCCTTCCTCCAAAAAAACAAACACCTTCGACAAGGTCTCATAAATCTACAAGTGAGGAGAAAGAGCAATACGACTCTTTTTCTCTGGAAGCAAGGCTTGAGTTTATAGGGCCAAGCAAGTCAACGAACCAATAGAGTTTTGCAAAGTGAAAATCAAAAGAACCAAGCTTCTTGGATAAGTGCCACATTTTTTGAATAGACATTAAACCCTTAGGGTTTTGCTCCAAAAATATAACAACCAGCAGGGAGAGTAAAGGAACCCACATGGCTTGCCTCATATGCATTCAATTTATGCAGTACATACCCTACCAAACTATCAAGTCAACATTACGACTCAATATCTTTTTCCTTTGAGATCCTTTGTATAATGTTTTGTAACTTGTTACTAAAATCTTTAATTTATATTGAATTCTATAGTTCGGTAAAATTATCTAGTTTAGGACTAGGTTAAGGTTTAATGGTTTTCCCCAAACCAAGGTGAATCATTTTTCCTTATCACCTTGTTGCTTCTTAGCGTAGGTTTGTTCCTCGGCAATTCTTCTTAAGATTGATCTCATCCACCTACGAAAAAGGAAAAGAGGGTTCATGCATTTGTTGTAAATACTAAGTAAGACTATGATCCTTATCTTCAAGAATCTCAAGGATGGAGAAAACTAAAGGAATGAAAAGCAACCTAAACAAAACGACAAACAACATTTTTGTATAACTTTTGTAACGAACAAAGTATTAAAATCATCTTTGTCACATAATAATATTTACTAGATTGCATGACAAAATATTGAGAGAAGGATTATGAATTACACGCAGTATATAAGTTTTTATTATTATTATGAAATTTAGGGATGCTACATGTGGTATCAGAGTGACTTCCAAACAATAGGCCTGATTGGATCACTCACATATAAGTAAGAAAAAAAAATATTGATTTTATTTACATTTATTTCTGTACATAAATATAAAATTTGTTTTGCAGGAAAATGGAAGGTGTTGAAGCATCTATTGAAAATGAGTCTCAGCACAACAATCCAGACAACAATTATGTAGAAATGAATAATCCATAGTTACTACAAACAATTAAGGAGTTAAAATATGAACTGCAAACAATAAAAATAGATAATGAAATAATTATGGAAATGAATTAGATGTTATCAGATAATATGCATAACAGAGGAAAATATAAGTGAAATGCTTATGAAACTGATTATGAAATAATGTCTTACAAACATAAATGAAAGAAAGAAAAATATTCTGATAGTGAATCTTCTTCATAGGTTAATAAAAGGTCACATAGAAGGTATAAATACATAAGTGGCAGTAGTGAAATTGACCGTAAACCTAGGAGAAGGAAGTATAAAACCTATGAAGAAATTTCTAGGGAATCTAAAAAAATAAAGCCTCCCATGTTTAACGAAGAAGATGATAAAGGTGAAGAAGGAGAGTCTTGGCTATCAAGAATGAAGAAATATTTCCATATTTACAATTATTCTAATAGACTAAAATCCCGGATGACTATTTACAATTTAACGAGAAAATATGATATCTAGTGGCAAGACATAAAAATTGTAAAAAATCTTAAGGAAAACTACTTAACCTTGGAGTTTTTAAAAATTATTTTAAAAGAAAGTTTATCTGAACAGTACTACTAGGAAAGAGCTAAGGAATTCTATGAATTAAAATTGGGTTCAGTGTCAATGAAATAGTTAAGTAGAAAATTTCTACGTTTGTTAAGATATGTACCTTACCTAATTGATGAAAATCCTAAAATACAAATATTTTTAAGTTGTCTTCCCACTAGCTTCAAAGATAGGAATGAGTTTGATAACCCGAAGAATCTTGAGGAAGATTTGAGAAAATTTGATGTCTGTTATGAACAAAGTAAGAAAAAAGAAAGTTTGCCTGACTGGAAGAATAACCTAACTCGAAGAATAAGAAGACAAGCCACTTTGACCAGAAGAGAATAGGATTTAAGTCAAATAAAAATTTTGGGAATAAATCTTAGAATTTCTCTAAGAATAACTATGAGAGAGATGATTTTAAAAATAAAGCACCACAGAATACTACAACACCAAACGACAGGGATATGCCTAACAACTTTGTTAAAAATAATGAGCATAAGGAACCTGCCAAATGCTAGGAATGTCAAGGACCACATTATTCCAAGTACTGTCCGAACTGTAAGGGGAACTTCAACAATGTCACACTATTTAGGAAGAGGAAATAGTTGGAGATGTGGAAAATGAAACACCCAGAATAAATTCACCTCTGTGGAACCGACAAGCGACCCATCAGAATTCCATGGTGGAAGTGTAAGGTATGACACAAAACCAGTATGCTTCCATCTTGATTGATCCAAGTGGTAGTTTAAGTTATGTATCAGCTAGCATAGTAGAAAATTGCATCTTATCTTTAAAAAAAATTGAAAAATATTGGTTGGTCCAGTTAGCTATAGGAACTTACAGGAAAGTGGTCAATTATGTTGAAAATTGTAATTTGCATATGAGTTTGTTTGAAATTCAGGTTAAGTTAAATGTGTTACCATTAGGATCTTATGATGTCCTAATAGGAATGGATCAATGGAAAATTACCAAGTGATTTTAAACTATTTTCAGAAAACTTTTACTTTCCTAAATAATAAAGGAGAAAAAATTATAGTCACAGGAATACCTAGGAAAATTTCTATTAGAAAAATATTAGCCTTACAGATGAAAAAAACTGTAAGAAAAGGCTGTAAATTCTTTGTTCTACACATAATGAATAATGAACAAATTGGTAAAGAACATAAGCCACTAGTATTTGAGGATATTTCGATCCTACAATATTTCTCGAATGTATTCTCGAAAGAAATTCCAATATTACCTCCCAAGAGATATATGGATTTTACAATCGAATTAGTACTAGGAATAGTACCTAATTTGAAATCTCCTTATCAAACGAACATCTTGGAGCCGAACGAATTAAAATTAAAATTACAATAATTAATGGACAAAAACTATGTAAGACCAAGTGTATCCCCTTGGGGAGAACTGGTACTTTTTGTTAAATATAAAGATGGTACTTTACGCCTATGTATAGACTACCGTCAACTTAATAAAATGACAATTAAGAATATGTATCCTCTTCCCTGTAGTGGTGATCTGTTTGATCAGATACGTAGAGCGATGATATTTTCCAAATAGTCTTGAGATCTCGATATCATCAAGTCAAAATTAAAGATGAATATATCTTTAAAACTACTTTCAAAACTAGATATGGGCACTATGAATTTATGGTTATTCCCTCTGAGCTAACTAATGCACCAAAAACCTTCATGTTCTTAATGACCAATGTCCTAAGTAAGTACTTAGACAAATTTGTAGTCGTCTTTATAGATGACATATTAATCTATTCTAAAACAAAAGAAGAACATGACGATCACTTGCAGATACTACTATGTCAAGTTTTAAGAGAACATCATCTCTAAGCCAAGTTCAGTAAATATAAATTTTAAAAGATAAGATACAATATTTCACCAATATTTAGGGCACATAATATCCAAATAAGGGATATCGGTAGACCCAAATAAGATAAAAACAATAATTGATGTCATTTTCCTAAGGATGTAACTGATGTACGATCCTTTATGGGAATAACAGGTTATTACAGAAAATTTATCGAAGGATTTTTGAAAATTGAATATCCTATAACATCATTACAGAAAAAAGGTAAGAAAATTGTTTTGGATAAAAAATGAGAAGAAAGTTTTAATAAATTAAAAATATTATTAACCACTGCACCCATTCTAAAAATAGCATATCCAAACAAAGACTTCGTCGTATGCACTGATGTATGCAACGAACGTTTGGGTAGAGTACTCACATAAGAAAGTCATGCAATTGCGTACGAATCAAGGAAGTTAAAAACTCATGAAAAGAATTGTGCAACTTATGAATTAGAGTTGACTACCAGAATCCATGATTTAAAAATATGGCGTCATCATCTAATAGGTAAAATATTTTTGCTAATGTCAGATAACATAAGCCTAAAATATCTGTTTGATCAACAAAATATAAATGCAAGGCAAGCTAGATGGTTAGCTTTGATTAGTGCATATCATTTTGAAATCAAACACATTAAAGGCAAAGAAACTAAAGTGGTAGATGTCTTAAGTAGAAATGCAGTAACACGTTTTGTAACTACCATTAGTATTTATAAAACTGAATTTGAGTATCAATTGGAAGAAGTAAAACTTGACACATAATATGAGAGTTTAAAATAAAAAGTCACGCGGAATGTATCTGAAAACATAAATATAGATTACACTTTTAATGAAAGAGGTATAATGATGTATAAAAATAGACTTTATGTGCCAAATATACTAGAAGTTAAACTTCTGATTTTGAATGAAGCACACAAAAGTCCTTATTCCCGACATTCGGGGTATCAAAAGATAATAACCATGTTGAGAAAATAGTATTTTGGCCTAATATGAAAAATGAAGTTAGTGAATTGTTACCTAGCTGTATATAATTTCAGCAAGTTAAAGCTGAACATCAACACCCATCAGGTCTTTTATAACCATACAAATTTCAAATTGGAAATGGGAAGTCACGAGTCTTAATTTTGTAACTGGTTTACCTAAAAACTAAAAAGTAAATGATTCAATAATGGTAGTTGTAGATAAACTAAGTAAGGAATCACACTTTATACATGTTAAAACAACTTATAAAGATGCTAATATTACTGACATTTTTATAAAATAAATCTTCTATTTGCATGGAATTCCGAAGGTAATAATTTCTAACAGAGATCTTGAATTTACTGGTAATTTTTGGAAACCTTTATTCAAAGGACTAGATACTAAATTGAATTTCAATACAGATTATCATCCGCAAATGGATGGAAAAACAGAAAGAGTCAATCAGGTACTAGAATATATGTTACGAATGTATGTTAGAGGCTATTCAAAGAAGTGGGAAGACTATTTGCACTTAGTTGAATTTGTTTATAATAACCATTATCAAGCTTCAACAAAGATTAGTCCTTTTGAAATATTATATGGTATGTAACACTCCTATTACATCCAATTAATCTAGTAGACAAATTAATGTTAGGACCTGACATGTTAAAAGAACTAGAACTAATAGTGAAATGGGTACAAATAAATTTGAAAACTGCTCACGCCAGACAAAAGAGTCATGCTGAGCTTAAAAGAACTTCGAAAGAATTCCAAGTAGGTGAGCATGTGTTTGTTAAGGTAAGACCCAGAAATAGATCCTTTAAACTAAGGAGATGCGCTAAAGTAGCACCCAGGTATTGTGCACCGTTCGAAATATTGACAAGAGTGGGGGTAGTGGCATATCAATTAGCTTTGCCACCAAATCTTAGAATAGACAATGTCTTTCATATTTCTATTTTGAAAAAGTATATACATGATGCTACTCATGTGATTGACCAGAATGTGATTCAGGTAGAACCAAAAGGAGATTTTCGGTGGAACCATAATGTATTCTAGACAAGAGGAAAAATTTTCTCCAGAATTACACCACTAGGAGGGTAAAGGTGCAACGAAAACACCTCAGTGCATATGAAGCAACCTGGGAATTAGAGAGCGATATGCAGGTGGCATATCCGGATTTGTTTCAGGAAGACTCAGAATAACTTAAGAAACATGGGGGATGATGTTGAGCTTAAGAGGGGATTTTTGTAACATACCCGGAACTGAAAAATAAATATTTATTATTTATTTCAGAAAAACATTATGTTAAATTTATTGTAAAGTTTTATGACCAAATTGTTTAAGGATGACTGCAATTGAAGAATTATTTATTTTATTAATTAAAAAGAAGAGACACATATCCAAGGGATATTGTTAACTGAGATTTCACTTACCCACTAGGAGGAATGAGCAGCTGTAGAAACTTGGTTGACAAGTGGCAGAACTAGTATTGACTTTCTGGCCATAGCAGGAAGCATAATCCCTAAAAATGTGGTCATGTTCCCTAAGAGTGGGGAACTTAGCTGATAGCTCATTTAGTTCCAAAGGTAACCCAAAGACCTAGGAAATATTATATATACCATCAAATTGAGCAAGAGTGTCACATGCCCCAATTTTGCAAAAAATAATTTTATACTATTTGATGTTATTTGAGGACAATATGTTAAATTTTATGTAAGTTTTAATTGATGACTCAGCAAAGTCAAGGATATTTAATGTAATTCTAAATATTTTATTTATAAATAAATAAAGGAGGAGACAACAGCTTAGGAGAGCTGTTAAAAGAGTGTTTACTGGTCAAATTGTTGAGGAGACTGAGTGGAGAGAAAACTGACATGTGGCAGCATCCTCAAACCACTTCCAACTGTTGTAGGTGGCAACCTCCCTACATTTGGGGTCATGATTCCCCAAGAAAGTGGAATCAGAGAAAGTGGCTCAATTAATGAAAACTGACCCAAAAGACCTAGGCAATCTTTATAAAAATTCCCATTGAAGAGAGCTGAGGCTGCTCATTCTAGAGAAGTGATCATTCAGGTTGAAGGAATGTACTTTAGAGAAATTCAATGGAAGGGAGACTGGAAAATGTTGAGGGGTTAACTGTTGATTGATCTAGTTGTAGCTTTTAGGCTGAAGCTCATACTGCTGAGAGCAGGGTAGTTTTACTGAGATATTGGACTAGTCTACTATTTGCATTCTCCACCAGTTCTCAGCCAAGAAGACCAGGAATAGGCTCGAGGGTCCTAAGGATGCATTGTTTGAGCGCTCTCCAGGAGATTGGTAGGGAGGAACAGACTCCTAATGTTGTTGTTATTTGTCCTAAATAGGTTTTACATTATTTTATTTTTCTCTGCTAGATAGATAAATTTGAGTCTGACTATTATATGAATGTTAAATATTCAGTTTGTAAAATTTTAGAATTTAGTAGTCTTTTTAGATTATTGAAGAAATGAATTTGAAAAGTAATGTGTTAGAATGGAAGTAATTTCTAGACTGTGTTTTTCCACACCTGGAAAACTAGGCCGTACTCCAACAAAGTTAGAATATCTTAAGTAGATGAAAGAAAATGATAAGAGATTGAATATAACAGATAAGGTTCTGCATTTTGTAGATAGCAGAGTAATTTATTTCAGTATGTAAGTTATTATTAAAAGGAACAGTGTTCTCGGTATTTATGTTTATTTTTTTAACGAGCTTATCTATGTAAAAGAAATAGCAGTACTACAATAGAGTTATAGTAAAGAATTATACTGATACAATAAAAATTATAGGAGATACAGTAAGTATCTAAAACAAGGGTTTAACCACACTTGTATCTTTTAGCTTAAACTATTATTTATTATATATTAGCATAGGATTAGGTTACAAATACTATTAATGACGAAATAATCAAAGTTCAAAGTTAATGTTTTAAACATTACATATCTCTGAATCTTTACTAATTAACAGAGCAGTAAACAAATGAAAATTTAAATGTAAAGAGTAAATATAACAAAGTTAAGAATTAACCTATTTAAGAATAATTATTTTCCCATCAAGCTCTAAATCTGTGTAGGTTTAACCTGAGGGTGAAACCCTAATTCTACTTTCATTCTTTTTATAGAAGTATTCGTTTAAACAGAATAAACAACTTAAAATTAAAAACTACAATACTAAAGTATGCACTAGACTGGGTACATTCTTATAACAAGAACTTACAGTATTTGTACAAACTCTTTTATCTAAAGGAAAAGAAAATATTTAACACGATAAAAAATATCAATACTATTGTAACAACATAAAATAGGTAAATAGAAACCAACATAACTAATAAATTTAAGAATATATTTATCTAAGGGTTCTTTTACAGTAACCCTAGGATTTTATCCGAATTGATAAGTATAAACATATAAATTTTATGTTGAGACTGAGTTTATAGTCTCTACATTTACTTTATTAATTTACAAGAAAAATATTAAAACAAATAACTACCATTATTAACAGTCAAGGAAGGGAAGACTCAAATTACACATAGTCATAATTTACAGGTTATAAAGCTGATGTATAAATGAGACAAAATTTGAGTTTTAAAATCCTTTTTAAACCAAATTTTTACTTTGTCACGACGAAAGGCTTAAGACATAACAAATTTACTTCACCCAGCTCAGGGACAGTGTACCCAGCATCGTGGCGAGGGTTCGAAAGATAAATCTAACAATCAACTTATAAAACCTGCATTACTGTAATAACTTTTATAAAACAATGTATATTTTATTAAAGTATTTGAAACAGAGAACCATTAAAACCATGAAGACAGGAGAACCTCCACATATTAAAAAATAGAGTATATCAGTACTTAGCCATAAGGCTGTAAACCTATCAATAAGTTGAGAATAGTGAAATACAATTCACGGCATTGAAGCCGGAGTTACCCTGCTACAGGAAAGGGTTTTTAACAACCAAAAATACTTAATAACAACTGAGCTAAGCATTTTGAAACACCAAAGGAACCGAGGTCGTTTTTCTTCTCTAACTAAAACCCTTTTTCCCTAATCTATACAAGTAGGGAGTTGCCACATTGTAACCGGGGCTTACCCATAGGTCTTGCTATATATCCAAACATGGAGAGGGTTCTTCCAAGCATAAGGGTGAACTGCAACTTGCAAGCAAACCCGAGGGTTATAGTTAGAAGGTGACTATTCTATAAATAGAACTGTAACTGGAAATTTTTAACATTGTAAAATAAACTCTTTACCTGAAGGTGAAAGATTTGGGAGCCGAGGAGGATTAGAGCCCACACCATGAGCAACACAACTCTCATGTTCACCAGTGATAAAGGAGACAGGGCTCACAATACATTCTACACAAACGACTAGAACAAGAGTAAGCTTTGGCAATGGTGATGAAAGGAAACAACACTAAAAACTACTGACAGAGCTTCACTACCCTCATGACAGGGTAATGTATGCAGGATGAAAAACTGAATGTGAGCTGTGAACTTCGCAACCCATACACTAGAAGTGGCAACACTTCTTTACACACCAATACTAGAGCTAGAGACGAGCACAAGCGAGCCCTCATGGCTGCAGTAAAACCAGATAGTGCCAATACAAAAACCCTTGATGAAGAATGAGGAAGTTAGGGTTGCATGGTAGGCTTTTAAATCATGCATTGCATGGTGGTGGATGTTCCACGTGCCTATAAAATTATTCAGTCCACAGTGGGTCGATTTGTATAGTTTCCATTGCACTATCGAGAACCATATTGTTTTTAATAATTTAAATAATGACCACAATGAAAATATAATTTACAAAGTCAATACATATCATTTCAATGATGAGCTAAGAAGTCAAGCTATGTTAAAGAATGATGTTTTTATTGTATTGATAAACCTTATTTTATAAACCTTGGAATCTTCATAGGTAATGAACCAAAGCATATATTGCATCGTTAACCCTTATTATATGTAAACATTGAAATATTTCGTTGGTAATATAACAACTATGGAAAGATCCATAGTAGGGTATATGCCGTTAATCATAAGTTACTAGTTCTAATAATAATAATTGATTCAAACTTTACAATGAAGAACAATGTTGTTAGAACTAGTTTTATGTAAACATTAATAGTAAGAATTTAGTTTATAAATCATCAATGTGTATATAAAAATCAAAAGTATTTACACCCTAAAATAATCTCTTACACTTATATGTTTAGTCTATAGTACCGTAGAGTAAGATAAACTTCTTGGAGGTTTATAATCATTTAGGTCTCCATAAGAAACCAAAGCTCTAAATGAATTAAACCAAGGCTAGATTAGACTTGGTAGTAAAGAATAGTAAAACTATTCAAGAATAAATATAGTATCACTTGTTATTATAAATAAATAATATGATAATATAATCTCGTCACATTACTTATGTCATGAATAAATTTGGAAGATAGAAATCACAACTTGACGACATTTGCTCAAATGATCATTTATAAGTATAATACAATAATAAGCTGATAAATTTCCTCTACTGAAGTTGAATTAAAAGTAGAGTTGAGGGTTCTTTTGTAATCTTGTTCTTAGAAGGCTTTAGTTTTATTTCTATGCTTATAGGCAGTGTTTTAAATTTTAGTAAAGGAATTGTTATACAAATTCTGGAGCTCTATAAGTAACTTGACTAATAGCTAGGAAGAAGAACTGTCCGAAATAAAAGTCATACTAATGAAAAACATTGAGTATAGTAAGGTTTTTTTATCTTTACAACATGAATTTAAAATACTGTCAAAGTTGTAAAACAAGTAAAGAAAAGATACTTTACCTCGCAGTACCCTTGAATTCTATTAAGCAAACTTTTACTCTAGTAGTATATTTATGCTTAGGAAGTATATCTGGATTAACGCCTTAATAAAATCTTATTGGTTCAAAATTTACTTGTTAATCCTGTAAGATCCAGAAATCTAGCTAAGTTAGCAATCGCTAAGTAAGCCCCAGTTAGAACGTAACTTCTCACCTACTTGACAAAATCAATTCATCAGTAAACTAGAAGTAAATGAATGCAGATCTTACACTTTGCATATCAAAAATTAATGTGTATTAGTTCTTATATGTTTGAAGTTAATTATTATTTATATTAACTGTCTCATTCATCCGCTAGCCATTAGCGGTTATCAAACTGTGACTCTAGACAATTTATGTTACACCAAATATTTTTAATTTTTGTGAAAATTTGGGGTCATGACAAAGAGGCTCACCACTCATTCTGATTTCTAAGTGAATGAACCTTGTGAATATTGCAAACTAAAAATTTAGGCACATAAGTGATTTGATGAGGCAATAGCTAAAGTGGAATTGCGGAGATAAGTCTGCTACTTAGTGCTAAGTTGCAGTAAGTTTGTTGTATGACAGAGATCTTTGTCCCACTGATTCAGTGAACATGCTCGCGGGTCCTAAGCAAGTAATCTTGGTTGCTTCAGGAGAAGGTTTGTTGGAACAGTCTCCTTTGGGTGTCTGTCCACTTCTGCATTTTATCCAGGTTCAATTGTTATTTAATTTATGAATCTATACTATTATTTGGAATATGCTTAGTAATTTTAATTAGGATTATTGGATATATTATGATATGTTTATCTCGAAGCTGTTAGGAAAACTAATTTTATTGGTACTCAAATTAAAGGATAGATCTACTGATTTAGTATTTTCTATAAAAGTATTTCATAACCTAAATGATGTTCTTCTTGGTATCGGTTTTAGATTATCTCTACAGGTATTACAAACTAGTAAAATGTTAGTAATAGTGATATAAATTCTGGTAGACTAAGTTTAGAATCAAGTAAATATATGTATCAAAGTAAAGAATTGTGAAGGTTCTATAACAAACAAATACATAGACATATTATAACATAGATGTTCAAATATGAGAATTTATATATATATATATATATATATATATAGAGAGAGAGAGAGAGAGAGAGAGAGAGAGAGAGAGAGAGAGAGAGAGAATTTTACTTAAGAACATAACTCTTTTACATCACTATAAATTGATTAGGGTTTGAACCTAAATTAAGATTTATACAGAATTGAGCTTAACCTAGAACTTATAAGAAATCCAATCTTTAGATCGAGGTTTCCTCCTCAGTATCTTTCCTTTTACAATAATCTTTCTAGGGTCGAGTCCTATCTCCATAAAAAAACTCTAGATGTATTTTAGGATAACGATGGCTTCAAATAAAAAGTAATAATTGATCTAGTTTTCACAATAGTCCTTTATAGGGGAATCTTAAGCTGAGTCTCCTAGATATTAATTATTTAATAACACCAATTCGAGATTATCGATAGACCGTAGCACTAGTTACAGGCTACACGCCAAGTTTTCATTGTCATTTGTAGTATTGTGCTTATAGAATGAAGTCATAGACAACCTTAGGGATTAATATTAGGGTGCATGTAAGAACCTGATACCCAAATATGATGCAACGGGAGCGCGCGAGCGAAAAAAAACAGAACATGCATGTACCCTTGTATGCACGCACCCGCTCCTGCTTCGGCAATGGCGAATCTCCAGGTTGGATTGCCAGCATGGAAAACAGAAGGGCGCACGCACTGCTAATGATGCGCTCACATATAAGTGCGCTCATGTGTATTTGGATGTCCATGCGTGTTTTGTGCAATCGCACATAGGGACATGTGCACATCGCTATGTTAAAAAAAATAGTGAACAATTTGTTTTGCCCACAACCGACCTACGAGCATGTAAGGAGGCAAAAATGACCCCCAATGAGCCCAATGGAAGTGTCAAACTAGGATAAAATGACACCCACGACATTGGAGTAAGGTAAGTGGAGTGGGGATGTCATTTTTTATGTTTATTTTGATGGTTTTTATTTTTTTTCAAATAAAATACAAAATTAAAGAAAAGTGAAAATGAATTGAAATGGAAAAATTTTGATATTACAGGTACAAATTACATAAACATAATGACAAATACCAATGAACCATCACAATAAAGGAATGAATCAAACCAATCAGAGGACCCGAACCCTGAAGATGAATTAAACACGGATTTAAACCAATTAAGAATTTTGAGTGATGAATTGAAGAACACCAGGGAACCCTCTTATGTTTCCCTTGCCACATCAATCCAAAACATAATAGAGTCAATAAACATTTCCCACAGTGATATAACTAATTTGAGTGAAAATAGGGATTGAATGAGAGAAAATTGTAGCATTGGTATGTCCAAAGAGGATATAAAAAACCCAAATATCACAAAATCCCAACTATGGAACAAATTTATAGATCCAAGAATAGGACAACCTCAACATGTGAGGAAGAGGCAAGTTTGCATGGACTGGTGTAATTACCGGCCATGGAGAGAGTGACTAGAGGAAGAGATGGTTCATGGTTTTTGACAAGCCTCCATGCAACAATGTTGAGGTCCCACAGTATTTTCTCAGGAAACTATGGGATGAGTTTGTGTTAGGGTTACATGTGAAGTACTTCGACATCACTGAGTTCCAGGGCATCGGTTTTGGCTCATCCAAAGATCGACCTCACTCCCACTGGAACCTAATTAAAGGACCTCCTACACCTTTGTGAGAGCCAAACCCACGTCCTCAACCCCTTGGGTTAGGAAACAGCCTAGACGAGATCCATGAGTCTGTTAGAAATGCCACACGACACCTTCTCAGGAATACCACATTTGTGGCTATGTCCTCGCAGAGCGATCAGGACCACTCGAGAGACACACTTCTGCATGGTCTATTGGTGGTCCAACCTTAGAGCCATGAAGAGCCAGGAACAAGTCTTAGCCAGTTGTATGCTAATGATCAACGTGGTATCAGACCAAGATTTCGTAGCCACAAAGAAAGAATCTAGAACCCTCTTGCACCCACAAAGAAACTCGGAGGTTAAACCATGTTTTTGATAAAACTACTATGGCTTGAGAAATTTGTTTCATCAAGAGTTTAAGAAAAGACTGTTACCTGGTTTTGTAAGTTCTTCCTTCCTCTAATGAAACCAACACCTTCGACAAGGTCTCACAAATGTATAAGTGAGGAGAAAGACCAATACTACTCTTTTTCTTTGGAAGCACTCTCGAGTTTACAAGGATGAGAAAGTCAAGGAACCAATAGAGTTCTGTAGAGTGAAAATCAAAATAAACAAGATTCTCGAACAAGTGCCACATTTTTCGAATAGACAGTAAACCCTTAGGGATTTTATCCAAAAATATGACAGCCAGTAGGGAGAGTAAAGGCACTCACATGACTTTCCTCAGATGCATTCAATTTATGCAGTACGTACCCTACCAAACTGTGAAGTCAACATTGTCAGTCAACATATTTTTCCTTCAAGAGCCTTTGTATAATGTTTTGTAACTTGTAACTAAAATATTTAATTTATATCCAATTCCATAGTTCGATAAAAGTATTCTAGTTTAGGACTAGGTTAAGGTTTAAGGTTTTTCCCCAAACCAAGGTGAATCATTTTTCCTTGTCACCTTGTTTCTTCTTAGCGTAGGTTTGTTCCTCAACAATTCTTCTTAAGAGTGATAATGTTTTGTAACTTGTAACTAAAATATTTAATTTATATCCAATTCCATAGTTCGATATAAGTATTCTAGTTTAGGACTAGGTTAAGGTTTAAGGTTTTTCCCCAAACCAAGGTGAATCATTTTTCCTTATCACCTTGTTTCTTCTTAGCGTAGGTTTGTTCCTCAACAATTCTTCTTAAGAGTGATCTCATGCACCTGTGAAAAAGGAAAAAAGGGTTCATGCATTAGTCGCAAAGACTAAGTAAGACTATGGCCCTTCTCTTCAAGAAGCTCAAGGATGGAGAAAACTGAAGGAATGACAAGAAACCTCAAGAAAACGACAAACAACATTTTTGTACAACTTTTGTAATCAACAGAGTTTTAAAAGCAGTTTTATCACATAATAATATTCACTAGATTTCATGACAAAATATTGACAGAAAGGATTATGTATTACACTCAGTATATAATTTTATTTTTTTATGAATTTTAGGGATGTTACAAGAGAAATGATTAATTTTTTGTGGTAGAAAAGCTAAGTTGGCCCTTGTTAGAAAATCAGATCATACATCCTACATGCAAATAGTTTGACATGCCACTGACTTTCTTGTAACATACTTTTCTTCAATTAAAGAAATCATTATTATCAAGTGATCCAGAAACGTTGTTGTAACATACTTTTCTTCAATTAAAAAGAAATTATTATTATTAACTTTTTCTTGGATGCCCATACAACCAACCCTAAACAAAAATTACAAACTTATCCAAATGTACTATTCTTCTTATACATTATCCTTGCTTCTTTCTTGTTATACATTATTCTTCTTCTTGCAAATCAATATCAATGTATATATATAATTTAAAATTTAATTTGGTAAATACATAATTCTAAACTTTCAGTGTATCCACAAAATTTCAGAAATTAGAGTATCAAAAAAATTTCTGAATTTTTTTTGAATCATATATGGATGTAATGTATCTTCTAATAATTCTTAATGTCCGGTAAACTACAAACACTTTACAACAATGCTATATATATATTTGCATATATACCATTGAATTTAAAATAACTGATTTTGCAGTGGCACGCTACTGCGTTTTTCTTTCATAGCCACCCAATTCAACCACGATGCGTTTGGGTCATTTGAATTTCCTATCCGCAAATGAGAATTATAAGCGCTAACCAAAACACCACCAACCTGTTGGAATTTGGTAAACCAAATTTTGTTGAAATTCAATTTTAATTTTGACCGTTTGCAATCAACCTGTTAGAATTGGTAAACCAAATTTTACTGAAGTTCAATTTTAATTTTGATTATTCAATTGCAAATTGTCAATTACAAATGATAAATTATTCAAATAGCAATTTTCATGAACAATTTTAACCAGGTTTTTATTAAAAATGTCGAAACACGTTTTAGTTGTCTTTTATCCTACTTGGCAGCGACTTTGCCATTTGTACAACGTGTGTTCAACTCGTGTAAATTGGGAAACACACATTTTTTTGTTGAATACTTGGAAACGTGCTCGAATGGGATCATATTCTCGTGAATGTAAAGATGGGGTTGTTGCAGAAGCTACAAGGTTGGTATTGCCTAATCTTGTTATTTCCTTCTGTCTGCAGCACTTAGCCGGAACTCCAACTTCCAAAATCCTTAGAATATGTTTTGGGATAGCTGCCACATCATACTGGCAGGTGACATAGTTTACACGTCCAGAGATGGTTATGGAATTGGAATTGGGCAAGAATTATTTATTGAGTTGTATAGCATTTAATAAGATTGTAGCAAGCTTAAGTTGTTTAAGATCCAAAAGTCTAATTGAATTAAAAGCAAAATATAAATGTTACAATATATTTGGCCTCAAAAATGAGTTTGACAAAAAGGATAAACTGTCTGGTGGGATATAAGTTTTTTTATTTTCTCGTCTCTTTGTTTACATGCCAAACTGCTAGCTTCAATGCCAAGACTGTCAGTTCGAATCCTATTCTTCTAAGCACATCACAGCCAACTTTCTATTATATTTCGTTGGAGGGAATCAACGTTGGTGGTAAATTATTGAAAATCAGTGATCGTACTTTTGATCTTCAATCAGATGGCACTCGCTGAATGATCATAGAATCTGGAACGACTGTCACATATCTGGAACAGGCTGGTTATGATGTCATAAGGAAAGCCTTAGTCTCGTCGATTAACGATATTTTAGAATTACATCCCACAACCCCCACTGAGGGGGGCAAATACTCTACATGCTGTAGAGCATTAAATGCGATGGCGGTCGCACTGTCCGCCGTCGGATCTTTTCCAAAGTAAGATCCTACGGCGGACAATGCAACCAATATCGCATTTAATGCTCTAGTATTTTTCGCCCCCACTGAGTGCTTAC
Source organism: Pseudotsuga menziesii (assembly GCA_001517045.1). Taxonomy (NCBI): domain Eukaryota; kingdom Viridiplantae; phylum Streptophyta; class Pinopsida; order Pinales; family Pinaceae; genus Pseudotsuga; species Pseudotsuga menziesii. The sequence goes on from LPNX010780072.1 coordinate 122,121, forward strand.
AGAACTCCAGTGTCTTTCTTTAAGTGGATTTATTAAATTGGTCCTATACTGAAAGATATCTCAACTCACATCATTGAAGACACTAATGTTGGATATTTGTACTAAAATCAGATGTGATGGATTCGACATGGCTTACAAATCTGATACAACTTTCTTTATACATATATTTAGAATTAGTACTCCATGAAATGATGGGAACCTGGCTAGAAACAAGGAATTTGTGGTTGCACTACAAGAATTCCTCAATCAACAATATTCCAAGTTGGATGAAAAATATAAAGAAGTTGCAGAGTCTCAGGGTGGAGAACATGTCAGGGTTAAATTTTCCAATCCGGATATGTGAATATCAATTGCTCGAGAGGTTAGATTTGAGAGAATGTAACTAAATGTAGGAGATTACTCCATTGGAGAAGTTTCCCAATTTGAAATATCAAAGATTCTAAGGAGATAAGGGACTTGGGTATGTGGAATTCTGGAAAACCAACGTCGTTTCCAATGTTACAGAGGTTATATTTAATTTCGTTGATGAATATACAATGTATGGATTGTTGTTATGCACAAAATCTGTGTTGAAAGAATGATCTCTAAGCAAACTCCGTCTTTTGAATATCAGAGAATATGGGATTTGAAAAAGAAGTGTCCAAAGCGTATCTTCACAAATTATTTATAGAATTTAGATATTATTAATGTAATGGTTTAGTGTAAATTTAAAGATATATATAAATATAAATATAGATTTCAAATTGTATTACAGTTTTATATAATAACCTAGGGTTGGAAACCGTGAAAACGCTGAAGACTATAATGAATCTACAAAGAAATCCAGGTCTAAAAATTATTTGCCAGTAGAGAAAAATTAAGACTTGAACTAACAAAATACACATACCAAAACACATTTTGACATAAAGCTCAAAATACAATGAACTAGGTCTGAAACGAAACAACGATAGCTTTACATACTTTAGCATTGCGGGGGTTTGAAACCTTAGACATCCATCAGTAACAGATCTTAAAAATAGCAAAAAGAATCAATCCTCGTTAGTTTCCATGAGAGAAAATTGTTTCCATACCAACTAAGGGTCTGGTCTCCAAATCAATATGTATCCATACCTTTATTGGATATGTTGCCCCCACCCCAGTGGCAGTGGCAGTTGATCCGGGACCAGCATTCTACCATGTGACTACTTTTGGCACATCCCATAGAATTATGGGTTTCTGCACATGCTACCTTGTTCCGATAAATGTATATGTTCGATCTTATTTACCCTATTTCGACTTTCCCAGTTTTTGCACATCCAATTGTGGGGAGTGTATTTTTGGTTGGAATGAGGTAATTACTATACCGATGGCTGGAACAAATTTTGAAGAGGCAACATCCCGCCAGAATTCTGAACAGGCATCACCGCCTAGAATTTGCACCTGCTAGAACTTTGAAGATTCACAGCACCGCCATTTTGATGCTACAGTACAGAACTATGCCAGCAAAGCACATCTAATTTCTAAAAAGGCAGCGCATTTTTCAAACTATGTGAGACTGTAACATAACAGAGTATTTACAGAGAATTTTGTTTCGTATTCTGAAAGGCCAATTAACAATCAATGATGGACTTAGGTAGAAACACTATAAATTATAAATACTTGCATTGTAATCATGTTTTGTAAACTGAAAATACACAAGAGAGAGTAATAGAGATAGAGTTGAAACTTTGAAGTTTTTAGTGTGTAATTTTATTTTTTACTTTGTTTCTGAGTGTGAAAAACTCAGTTTTATTTTAATGTTAGTTTGTTGTAGCACCTGGAGTTTATTTGTGTGAATGAGTTGAAACTTTGAAGTTTTTAGTGTGTAATTTTATTTTTTACTCTGTTTCTGAGTGTGAAAAACTCAGTTTTATTTTAATGTTATTTTGTTGTAGCACCTGGAGTTTATTTGTGTGAATGTTTTTTATTAATCTAGTAAAATATATGTGATAAGTTTAAGGACATGGGGATGATAAAAAAGTAATTAAATAGTGAGCTTTGAGTGAGCTGTGAGTATGTCAACACTCACAGCTAGCTGAAACAGTCGTGTAGAGTGTTGCTAGTTGTAATAGCAAGCTACAACATTATCTGGAGAGTACAATGAGCATTAGCATCCAAGGTGCAACAATCATGTACGTTGTGACACGTTGTATGTTGTGTTATGACTAAGAGAGGCACTCCCATGCCTTCCCCTGAGTGGTATCAGAGCCGGTTAAGTGTTTTAAAGAATAATTTCTTTGAGATGGCTACTAAATAATGACACTTGGTTCATTAAGTTGGCTCTGTCAAATGTTGAGCATGTTCTTTTGAAGGAAAATTGGAAGGATAATAAAGCTCTTGATATTATTCAACAAGGCGTGAGTGAATATATTTTTCCAAAGATATCAAGTGTTGAGTCTTCAAAGAAAGCTTGGCACACTCTTGAAACTTGCTATCAAGGTGGGACCAAGTTGAAGAATGTTAAGTTGCAGAATTTGGGAACGAATTTTTAGAATCTGAAGATGAAGAAGGCCGAGACTCTTGATTGTTTTATGACACAAGTCATGAATGCTGTAAACCAGCTACGACACTATGGTGAATATCATGCAGATCAACATGTGATTGAAAAATTGCTGACATGTTTGCCGAAGAAGTTTGAAGTAGTAGTTATTCCAATTGAGGAGTTTAAAAATATTAATCAAATCACATTGAAGAGTTGACTAGTTCTTTGATTGCTCATGAATGAAGAATGACAAGTATGATGATACTCCATTATAATTTTTTTTTAAATCTCATTTAAATGTTACTAAAAGTAAAGGCAGATGAAGAGCTAGTAACAAAGGAAGAGGAGGATGAAGTGCTGGTCATAGTGACACCATAAATGATTCTAAAAATGAAGAGAATTTACAACAGAGTACTCCTAGTGTAAGGGAGAGTAACAGCAGAACATCGAATCCAGGAAATCAAAGGTATGACAGATCTAAATTTTAGTGTTTTTATTGTAAGAAATTTGGGCAGTTTGCTAACATGTGTTGGAAGAAGCAAGCAGATGCTAGTAATTTGTCTACACACATGACAGAGGAGACTCAAAATGAAGAGCGGCCTATGTTTCTGACTTGTAACATCACCAAGGAAAGTTCAAGAGATATATCATTTTTTGACAGCGCATGCAGCAACCACATGACTGGAAGTAAGGAATTATTTTCAAGTTTAGATACAAGCATACAGTCTGAAGTGAATTTAGGTAATGACAGTAAGGTAAAAGTTAGTTGTAAATGTGTGATTGTTGTGTATGCAAAGACTGGTGAAGAAAGATCAATTCATGATGTTTATTATGTTCCTGGTTTAATGTTTAATTTATTAAGTGTTGGACAATTGTTGGAGAAAGAATACAAAGTGTTCTTTAATAACAAGATATGCACTATTTATGAAAAATATCCAAGTAAACATTTGATTGCTAGAGTAGAGATGAGAAAGAATAGAGTTTTTCCACTGACTATGAGAAATGATTTGACTAACTCTTTGAATGCTTATAAAGCTCAGAGTTTAGATCAATCATGGTTATGGAATTTGAGGTATGGCCGTTTACATTTTATTGGTTTAGAGTTGCTACAAAGAAGAAGATCATAAAAGGATTTCCTAGTATTGAGCAGCCATCATGCTCATGTGAGAGTTGCATATTGGGAAAGCATCATAGAGAGAAATTTATTTCTGGAGTCTCATAAAGAGAAAAAGTGCCATTAGAGCTGGTACATACATACTTGTGTGGACTCATGCAAACTCCTTCTTTTACTGGTAATGTTTATTTTATGACTTTCATTGATGATTACAGTAAAAAAACTTGGCTGTATTTGTTGAAACAGAAGTCTCAAGCATTTGATGTGTTGAAAATTTTTAAAGCTATGGATGAAAAATAGAGTAACATGTTTATTAAAGTATTGAGATCAGATAGAGAAGGTGATTATGTGTCAAATGAATTTATGGAATTTTGTAAATATCATGGAATTAAAAGATAATTTACGACTCACTACACTCCACAAGAAAATGGTGTAGCAGAAAGGAAGAATCGAACCATTATGAACATGGCTCGAAGTATGATGAGGGAGAAGCATCTTTCAAATGAATATTGGGGAGACGATGTTACTTGTTCAGTATACATTCTGAACAGAATCCCCATGAAGAGTGTGAAGGATCGAGTTCCTCAGCAAGCATGGAGTGGTAAGTGTAGCAGCATATCTCATTTAAGAATTTTTGTTGTGTAGCTTATTCACATGTACCTGAAGAGATGGGGAGAAAGTTAGATGAAAGAAGTCAGAAATGTATTTTGTTGGATTTAGTGAAGAATCTAAAGCATATAGACTATATAACCCCATCACCAAGAAGTATGCCATCAACAGAGATGTATTGTTTAAGGAAGAAGAAGCATGGGATGGGAGCATTGATAAATTAGTTGGTGACAAAGTTGTAACACCTCACGCAAAAGATGAAGAAGATGAACAGGGCACAAATGGAGGAAAGCAAACTTCACATACACCAACAGTAAGGACACCTGTCATAATGCCTAGAACTCATGAACATGGTGAACCATCAACTGTTGGTGGATGGAAAGGCACTGGATCAGAGGTAAGAAATGAATCAAATCCTACATTAGCATCATTAAGAAACAAAGTTAGAGGTCATAAGACTAGAAGCTTAAGAGAACTGTATGATAAAAATGAAGGATTAGATCAAGTTTCAAAATTTTCATTTATAGCATGTGATCTAGTAGATTTTGATGAGGCTGTTAAAAAGGATGTTTGGATAAAAGAAAAGGATGAAGAAATTGATTCCATAAAAATAAATAATACTTGGGATCTTGTGAATTTGCTTGAAGATAAAAATTGTATTTGTGTCAAATGGATTTATAAGACTACGTTAAATGTTGATGGTGATGTTGAAAAATATAATGGAAGACTTGTAGCTTAGGGTTTTAGCCAACAACTTGGAATTGATTATAATGATACATTTTCACCTAGAGCCAGACTTGATACAGTAAGGATGGTATTATCTATTGCTGCTCATAATAAATGGTATGTACATCAAATGGCTGTAATGTCTACATTTTTGAATGGATCTTTAGAAGAAGAGGTTTATGTGAGAAAATCTCCAAGATATGAGGTTGATGGACAAGAATATAAGGTCTACATATTGAAGAAAGTATTGTCTGGATTGAAGCATGCACCCAGAGTTTGGTATAGTAGAATTGATGAGTACTTGAATAGTGAAGGATTCAACAGAAGTTCAAGTGTCCAACGTTGTATACAAAGGTACATCAAGAAGGAAAAATACTGATTGTTCACTTATATGTGGATGATTTGATATTCAATGGAGATATTTCAGTATACGAGTTCAAGAAATCCATGAAAATAGAATTTGAGATGACTGATTTAGGAATGATGAAATATTTCCTTGGTATTGAAGTAACTCAATCCGAATATGGTATTTTTATATGTCAATCTAAATATGCAAGTGTTGTATTGAAAAGATTCATAATGTTGAATTGTAAGCCAACTGTAACTCCAATAGAAACTGACACAGAACTCAGTAAGGATGATGATGGGTCAAAGGTTGATCCAACGTTGTATAAGAGACTGGTTGGAAGTCTCATGTACTTAACTGCAATAAGACCTGACATAATGTTTGCAGTAAGTTTGATTTCAAGATTTATGGAATCACCAAATAATACCCACTAGCAAGATGGAAAGAGGATTTTAAGATACATTATCGGAACAACAAATATTGGTATCCAGTATACATCAAATTTAAATATTAAATTGATTAGATATATTGATGGTTATTTTGCAGCTTCTATAGATGATAGAAAGAGAACATCTGGATATGTGTTTAGTTTTGGATTGGGATCGGTAGCATGGACATCAAAGAAGCAGCCCATAGTGACACTATCATCTACTAAGGCAGAGTATGTTGCTGCAACAACACCTGCATGTCAAACTGTATGGATGAGAAGAACTATTTTTGAGTTACAGTATGAACATAATGAACCAACTCAAATTTTCTATGACAATAAATCAACTATTGCACTATCAATAAATCACGCCTTTCATAAAAGAAGTAAACACATTGATACAAGGTATAATTTTATTCGAGAACAAATAAACAACAATGAAATAAGTGTGGAGTTTTGCACATCAAAAAATAAATTTGTAGACTTGTTTACAAAACCATTGGGAAAATAGTTGTTTGAGCTTCATAGAAAACATATTGGAGTTTGTAAGTTGTAACAGAAAGTTAATGTTACAAAAAAAAAATGGATGTAGTAATTAAGGGGGAGAATGTTGGAATTCAATAATTACTACACCGATGGCTGCAACAAATATTGAAGAGGAAACATCAACCGCCGAAATTCTAGAAAGGCATCACTGCTCAAAATTTGCAACTACCAAAACTTTGAAGAGTCACAGCACCGCCTCACCGCCTCACTACCTAACAGAAACTAGATTATTAAAATATGAAGAGTCGTTTTGATGCTATAGAACTGTGTTAGCAAAGCACATCTAATTTCTAAAGAGGCAGCGCATTTTTCAAACTCTGTCAGATTGTAACAGAGTATTTATAGATAATTATGTTTCTTATTCTAAAAGGCCAATTAATAGTTAATGACCGACTTAGGTAGAAACATTTTAAATACTTGCATTATAATTATGTTTTGTATGCTGAAAATACACCACAGAGAGTAATAGAGACAGAGTTGAAACTCTGAAGTTTTTACTGTGTAATTTTATTTTTTACTCTATTTCTGAGTGTGAAAAACTCAATTTTATTTTAATGTCAGTTTGCTGCAATAGCTCGAGTTTATTTGTGTGAATGTTTTTTTATTAATCTAGTAAAATATTTGTGATAAGTTTACGGACGTAGGGGTGATTAGAAAGTGGTTAAATAGTGAGTTGTGAGTGAGTTGTGATTGACTGTCAAAAGCAACATTTAGATGAAACAGTCATGTAGAGTGTTGTTAGTTGTAACATCCAGCTGCAACATCATCTAGAGAGTACAATGAGCATTAGAAGCCAAGCTGCAATAGTCTTGTACGATTTAATTTGATTTTTTTAAATTTTGTGAGCAAGTCATAGCTTGCTGTGACATTGTTGTACATTGTGTTTTGAGTTGTTAGTAAGATTTAAAGTGCTGCTAATACTAAGAGAGGCACTCCCCTACCTTATCCACATTTTTTACCATGCTAGCATGTTCCAATATTTTTACCTTCTTCCAATTTTTTGCACATCCCAGCTTGGACTTAAAGTAAATTACCCACATAAGCACCAGATAAATATCGAGCATCAGTAGTACACCTAAAGCCATAAATCCACCCCCTCGAGCACAAAAAATCAAGCCTCACTATTTCCATGAGAGAAAAATTGTACAACAATGTAGAGATAAAAGTCCTCAGTCCTAGTAGCTGATGGGGTTGCGGATTCTATTGGAGTTAATCTAAGACAATGGAGACGATGGCCTTGGTGACTATGGATTGGCCTTGATTATATACTAGTTCCTACAAGTTTGACGCCCTTACCTACTGCACATTGGTGATTCTGAGCACACATTTCCTTGGGAAGGACTTGAAACCCTCCAAGAAAATTGACATACATGGTTGTAAAAATGCAAGCCTAACAACAACACTTTGGATCAAAATGCTCACCTATGGCTTAATATAAGGATACAGTTTTATGATAGATCTATTTTTAGTTGCTTTCTTGGTAGAGATGGAAAAATTGCGTCAAAATTGAAGGGAGCCTAGAAAAAATTGAAGTTTTCCATCTATTGCATTTTAGATAGAGGCAGGAAATATTAGGAAAATTTTGTTTTAGATAGAGGCGGGAAACATTAAGGAAATTTTGAACGGAACCTACAAAAAATACAATATATTTATTTTAATTAAAAGTATAAATTTTATTTAAAAAATAATCATTAAACATAAAAAAAATTAGTATTGAATATTAAAACTTCAAATATTTATATTTTAAAAAGTATTAAAAAAACTTTAGTATGAAAAGATAATTTATGATAGAATGAACATAAATATAATGCTATAAGATTTAAATATTATAAAATTAATTATTGCAAATTTTTAAAATGAGATGAACAAAAAAAAATTGAGACAAGCACAAAAATGAACAAATAGAAAGCATAGGAATTAAGTTATTCAAAGAATCAAACTTATAAAGTTAAAGAGGGTTAACCAAGAAACATATCGATGAAAAATATTTTGCTATGGCAAATATAGGGACAATAGGGAGGAGCTATCTTGCCAATTATTTGTAACAATAATGTAAGTGTCAACAAATAGTTCATATTGGATAATTCCTTCTAGAGAGTGGCATGCATTAGCAAGGCCCTAGGGTTTAATATTCTGTTGCATTAACCTACTCCTGGTAATGGTCAGGGTTGAATAGATGTAGGTTCACTCTTAAAATCTAGGTTCAAATAACTCCTAGTATAAGGACGGACACTAGTAATGTATTTATGAGTAAGTAGGTGTGTACTACATAAACCAATCTTTCAATTAAATTGATCCTCCTAAAATCTCTTGATGTAGCATAATATGGAGCTCGGGTGGTATGGTCTATGAAACAATGTAAGATAGTCCTAGTGTTATTCAATTGAGTGGTTTAGGGTGCTTAAGACCCTTAGTGCATTGCATTGGCCTTGAAAATGCACAACAATATTTAGGGTCTTTTTAGGAAAGAGGGTCAATGAAATTCATAATATGAGTTCTAAGGAAAATATGTAGTAGGTTATGGAGATCTTTTTGGGAAAAATATTTTGTAAAATTATTGTTGTAGCTCTCTAGAATATTCATTAAAAATCATTAAATGGGTTGATTTATTGATTGGAACAAGACCCTTTTTCTTAGGGTAAGGTATTTTTCCTTCTCTTTCCCAAGTATATCCCCATTATTCATGCTACATCACATGCATTACCTTACACTCACACATCCTCTATGCTTCTGCATTGATTCTTCCTCCACTACACCGTAGTTTTTACATCCATTCCATCTTCCACACATTTTCTATTCATTTCCTTCACCCCCCGCACTCCACTTTACCAAGGGGCAAAGGAAAAGATTCACTCTTCACTCCCAACCTCACTTCATATCTCCACCCTATGCATTCACCCTTTCTCGCATCAAAGACTCAAAATAGAGACCCTCAAAGTTGGACAAACAAGTGACAAAGACATGGCATCCACGGAAGGACTTTGCAAAGGCATGGTATCCAATGACATGTGTAGTAAATAATGATGTGGTATATAATTTTATAGTGTGGATCTAAAATTTAAAAGGATATAAGAGACAAGGACAACATGATTTAATCTTTATTACACAAGGAAATGTGTATTTGTTTGTGCTTATAAATCAAGAGGACGCAAATCACTCAATCAATATGGCATAAAGGTTTGAGAATTGAATTCAATAGTTGTATATCAATTCTATAGCAAATCGATGATTAATGTAGCTATGTTTTCCAAAATATATAAGTTCAATTATGGTTGAACAAAGTGATCACATGAGGGAATGTTGGAAATGTGGTGATTTGTAGATACCAACGAAAGGGAATTTGACATCATTAGATTCCATTATCAATATTTTTCCATGTCCCCCAAAGTACATATAATAATAATGGCAATCAACTGGGTGACTTAATATAAAATCCCCCCCTACCCCACTATCAAAGGGATAGCTTAAGAAAAACCATCAAAGTATGCCCATCCCCCTTCATTGTTTACATTCTCAGGAGGTACTATCCAAGGATATTTTGAACCCACATCTTGCTTGAAATGTTGTATGCTAGCTAAACACTAAGACACATAGTTATAATGGAGGTAGACCTACCTGATGATTTCCTAGTTGTAGCGATCAATTGTGGCTTCAAGCTCATTAAATTTCTTACTTAATGACACCTCCACCTCCCAAGCCATTTCCTCCCACTCATTTTCGGAAGCTTGCATAGATCGAATGCCAAACTTGATGGTGTGGTGCTCTCTACTCATCTTCTCATAATCCCTAATATTTACTTGTTGTGATTATACGTGTTGCATCAAGACCTAATTCATGTTCTCTAATCTCTCAACCTCACTATTCTTAGCCTATAATTCATGCTTCTACCCATCCAAGAACCTCTTTAGTTCATATTTCATGGATGAGAAATTATCCATTAAAAGTCTTGTTGGTCACATGAACACTTTCTATCATAGGGTGTTTGATTTGAAATTCCTTGGTCTTGTATGAAGCTTCGGGCTGCAGTTTGGAATTCACTTGAATTTATTCTTGGTTAGAGGCATGATGATTTCCTAGTTTATTTTTTGGTCACATGATTCCCACACCACATGTACTAGGTCAAATTTGTAGGGTAGGAGATCATATCATGATGTATGACACCTTATTTACTAGTGGTATCACATAAATCCCTCCTATAGTGGCTAGGGTGGCTTCGTGGTTAAGAAGGGAGGACCCTCACATACGTGGAAATTTTGGTGGATGTAAGTATTGTTGTGTTTGTGAGAGAGTTTTGCATCATTGGTAGATGTGTTTATGATGTATTTGTGAGAGAAGGTGTTGCATTGTTGGTGGATGTGTGAAGCATTTATATTTTTATGTTGTAAGGTGTTTGAATTCCCAATGAGTTTAACACATGGGTAAGTGGATATTAATAATATATTTTAAGTTTTTTTATGATTGTTGTATGATTGAGTATTATTTTTCTATATTTTTCCATGTTATCTCGTATGTTCTTACTGAAGCCTTTCATATTTGAAGGAGAAAGCTTGGTCTATGCAAGTTAAAAGATATATCAATCTCGGTTTTATGCATAGAAATTTCTTCTTTCTTATTATTCATTCTCCAATTTGTTGTTGTCAAAAAGAGATAAATTTGTATGCATAATTTACTTACATATACCTACAACCTGCACCAACAAAACCCATGACCTTGCAAGAAATCTAGGTATATGGGGTTTTATTTATCGAGTGGGAGGTGGAATGAAAATACCTGGTTGGGACAATGTGTGAGAATGGGAAAATAAAGGGGGAATGCAAATTCTTGAGAATGCAAAAGTTTGAAGGGTTGAAATGTGGGTTTTGATATTACATAAAAGTATACGACCGAAGGTCAACGTCTCTAATGGGGATAAAAAATGAAAAAGACAATGAATTTCATATCATTTTGACATAGATGATCTTGAGTGTGTAATCCTCTTCCCAATCTTGGCCAACAAAATCTCTAGCATATGCGTATTCAAGAGAAAACATCTATCTCAAACGAGGAATCTAAGCGGATTAAGGTAGGTGGGTTTCATAGTCCTCGTCGTCTTCTCAATATTTTCCATCACAAACTTCCATCACTTCCATCTTTTTCACTACAAAAGAGATATTTAAGAAAAAATTTATAACTAGGAGAAAACTTATAAGAACCAAGGTTCCTATAATTTTTCATTTTTTAGTTCAAAGTTCAAGGAACATGTAAAAGCTAAACCTTGATCCAGTGGTCTATTTGCATAAGGTATAGTCATTTTAAGATATCTAGTTCTTCATGCATTATTTCTTTCCATATGTGTTTCAAAGCAGTGGTATGAATAAAATTTATTATTAAAATGAGTATTGCAGAGCAAGTTATTATAATCATCAATCATGGGATTGTTTTGTACTTCATTTGAGTGCACCAGGCCAAATTCCTTTAACGAACTTTTTCAGTTTTTTTTGCAACGGGTCGACATTTTAATACATAGGTCAAACTATAAATATATATGTATATATTTTTGGATGTACATGGCAATTTCGTGTCGGCAGCTTTCTTGGGGTATATCGGGGCTTTCTACTAATCTATCTATTAACAAATTCCTACTTTTAGAGGGATTTCTCCATAAGCGATTAACTGCAATAAGCCTAATATACGACAAAGGAAAATAGGGGTTGGTAATTTATCATTGAGAATAAATTTAAATTCCCAAATATATTTCTGATAATGCTTAAGTTAAGTTACAAAAATACAATCCTTATAAAAAAAATGAAAGGAATACTTCTTGTAACATAGTTCATGAAGGAATAATAAGGAGACCCTACATAGCGAATGAAGTGAGACCTGAACGGTGGGGGAAGGCAGTTTTCACCCAGCCCACCAGGGGTCAATCCCCACCGAGGCATGGCCCGTTGTGATAAGGCTCAAAGGGTAGGCACCCCCTGGATAGGCTACCGCCCCTCGGGAGTGGAGTCGGGACGTCTCGGCCCTTGCTGAGTCACAAGTTACCGGTATAACCTGGCTTGTGGGTTGTCGGTTATACCACTGGGGTTATAGTGACAGCCGGCGGATTTGATCCTGGGCCTGGCCTAGACAATTCCGTCCTGTTACCGATTCCCCTACTCTAAAAAAAAATAAAAATAAGGAGACCCCACATCAATGCTGGAAAATGACTTTAAAGCAGGGCTCGGTGGCCTTTTCTTAAGTTTCTACATGAGATACCAGTTATCAAAGGATTTACGATTTGAATTTTTCCTAATCATTTTACTTTTATTTTTCTCGAATATCTGATAAAAAAATTCAAAAGAGTTGATGGAATTTCTTATATTAGTTGGTGACATTGTGCAATCCAAGTGAAATAATATATTTGAGAGGTGGGTTATGTTTTTTAAGCATTATTTTGTTGTCCGACATCAAACACATTCAAAGATAGAGGATGGCTGGATGTGCATAATTTTTGAATGTGTATCTTGACAAGCATTATGCGCCAACAATATTGCTTTAAATCCAAAATATATTGCATATATATCATTCCATGTATTAATCTAATATATATTGGAATATGTTATTCCTTGTGCTCCAATATATACTACACTCAACATGTGTAGCACTACCACAATGCTTGTTATTAATATAATAACGCGGGAATGAAATATTTTAATTTTATAATACATGAATGAAATAGTTTAATTTACATTTGATTAAATTCATTAAACATATTAAACATTTCTTTGGAGCTAAGGAAGTTCACAATGTTAAATAAATTTGTCATTTTCGTATATGGAGTAAATATATGTTTAGTGAAGAAATTCTATTTGTTAGACTTTCTTGCATTTGAACGTGGTTAAAAGATTATTTCATGTATTATAATTTATCTACCAATAAGAATAAAAAAAATGCAAATCCCCTAGTGTACTTTATACCTATTTTAATTGGCATTGATGATGATAGAGATAAAAAAAAATGGAAAGGTGAAAGGGTTAATATTCACAATTGCAATGAGAGAGTGTGCATAGGCTGGCATGGATAGTCATATTTCTCATCACAATATACAAATCTCCCCTTATATTGAAACAAACATTTTACATTTAAGTGTTCCCTTCAATTATCAGTCAATCACTACACATATGGGTGTTAAAGATAGCATATGATTATGTTTATGAAGGAAAATATGGCATGCTTGAATAATGATATCGCCCAAACTATCATGCTACATCAATATTAATTGACCATATCCTTAGTACCTTCTCCCCAAATAACCAAACCCTCCTTGTTAGTGCAGGAGCCACTCCTAAAAAACAATGATTATTGCTTTTATTCAATAAATGTTTAGAAAACAAAAAAAAATGAAGATTATGCCTATGAAATTCCAAGGCGATCAATGAATTTGAACTCATGATTTTCACATTATATTCCAATCCTCGATGAAATTTAAAAATAAAACATTTTAGCATCTCCACATTAAAACGTCATACTTTTTGCACCTTCAAAGGAAATTGCTAATATATTTTGTTTTTCCTTATCTTTTAAATATATGGAGTTTTAAGGGATACTCAAATAAATGGAAGGTATTTTTTTCTTAGGTAATTCACTACTTATATTGACTTAATTTGCATGAAATTCTATTTTATGAAATTGATAAAAATTAACATTTAATTTTTGCAATTTTTTATTACCCCCTTGGATACTCAGTAGATAAGGAGTTATGATGGATCTTTGTTGGCTTATCTTATCACATTTCTCCCATGTGGTCTATGTAAAGTGCCTCTTGACACAATGATTTTACAAATTGATGGTGGACGTTATATGCATGTTGTAGAAATAAAAACTATAATGCTATGAAAAAATAGAGCCTTGATGTTAAGAAGAAGCACGGGATGTAGATATAGCTCCAAGATAATTCTCACAAGCATGCACAAGGAAAATAGAGGGAAGAATATATAGACTGAATCACATGAATAAGTGAAGAAGGAACAATTGATTGATTATTACAATATCAATACATCTTTATAAAGGAAAATTGAGTTGCTAGAAGACAACTCATGATAGCTCATAAATCAGGCTTACTAAATATCATAAACCCCCATAGGTGACTAAAGCACTTTCCAACTCTATCAGGGACCTCATGAATTAGATAAAGCATGAGTGAGTTGTCATGAGTGATGGAAAAAACTGCTAATCCTTGAATCTGGAGAGAAAATCATGGAGGATGGGTTGGAAAAAAAATATAGTAGCTTCTTAGCTGACTAGCTTTACCTTATCCACTGAAAAGCTAGAATAAAGTAGGATAAAGACGGAATCTACATAATGGCACAGTTACTAATTTTGGAAGTTAATAAAGTGGGAAATATCTAACTAAAATATGGATAAAGACGGTCCTAGGGTATATGTGGAAAGTGTTGACCAAGTCGTGCAAGTGGATTCCAACTATCTAGGTTAGTGGGTAGGAAATTAATAGAAATGATTAATATTGTTATTGTAAGCATGGAGTGAGTTTATAATATCTCCAACACATGTATGGGTTGTTCTAGTAATGAATTTAGTGTGTGGTGTATGTTTACATTTTCATAGAGATTTTATTTAGGCTTAACAAAGTTAGTTAGTATAGGTGTAGAAGAACCAGTATTTTACTAACTCGACAATCGTTTTATGCCTTCATTACCTAATTAATAGATTATTCTTAGCACCCTCCTAGACTTGGAGAACATCACCATGTAAAGAAATTGGTACTATCTTAAAATCAAGTGTAAAACCTTTACATTACACTTGCACCTATTATGCATGCATTGATAACCATAACTATAAATGTTATAGGTGGAAAACCCAATAAAATACATATTTTGTTGTTGAGAGCATGGATGGGTTACATAATATGATTTATATTTCAGTCTTAGTTTTTGTTTTATGGATTCAGAAGATGAATGTACGTTTTTTCATTGAAATGGAAGTCTATTAAATAAATTTACGCATGTCTAAAATCCCTAAAGCAGAAAAGGGACATAGCTTCGCCATCATACATCAATGGGAATTCATAAAGCTTAATAGACGTTGTCTTGGGGAATGTGGTAGAATAATCTTAGGTTTCAGGAGAAAAAATCCAATCATTTCATACAACATTTGTATCCTATTCCAACGATATGTATTATATATTGATGTTGATATTTGTCCCTAAAAGAATAATATTTGGTTGGCTCATTCTCCTTTCAATTGGCTGCATGGCATGAGTATGGAGGAAGAGTCACTATAGGAGAGTTAATATTATTTGGACGATATTTGGAAGTTTGGATCCTTTATAATACTTGAAGGGTTTGGTGTAATTGTTTCTATGAAAAAACAAATCTTTGTGTTAATATCCTTTATAATACTTCTTGAAGGGTTTGATGTCATTGTTACTATGAAAAAAAGAATGGAACATATGTCAAGTGCCTCCATGTGCAAGATATTGTAATGCTCATTAATAATCTTCTTCTACCAAGTGTTGTGCAAAATACTCAGTGACCTATTGAATTTCTTCTTGATATGGGATTTGAAGTGGTTTCTTTGAAATTCAAAGCAATGTTGATGCCTATCAAAAACTGGATGAATTCATTGACTTGTTAAATTCCATCAAACATTATAATGATTGAATCATTGATCTTATACCTTTAAAATTTTCTCCACTTCTCATCAATCTCCCTAGAATCTTGTAGCAAAAAATTGTGGATTCACCAGAGCTTGAAGAGGAAATGAGATTATCATTAATATTTCTAGGAAGGTCATTGTAAATCCTATTTAGTACATACTCAACTTTGTGATGGTACTTGTTGATCCATTTGAAAATAATAACATTACTTGTTCTCTCTTATTTATGCTCAATGGAGGACATATATGCCATGAATCTCTCGACACCCCATTGACATTCTTGTAGCCAACAGAGAGAAATTTTCTCTCTACAACTTGGTGTTATGTAATCACATTTGTCAGTTGATGGGTTCCCTAGATGAACACTTGGGCATGATAAGTGCTATATGATACTCATAATCTTGGAAATGAGCTCATACAACACTTGGTAATCCCTTTCTTTCCAAATTCTATGAAATCGCCATAAAAAAAAGCTTATACAACCTTGAGGTTTTTGGTGATTGTGTTTAGATTCAGTGAGAATGATTGACATTACGTGGAAATACAAGAGATGGAAGATTATGTGTCTATTCCACGTGAAGGAATTTATTGCGATGTGATTATGTATTAATTAGATTATAAGGTGATACTAATGACCTAATGGATTCATGGGATGTGCATGATTCTTGAGTTCCATTCCTTGTTATAGGGACAAAAGTTTCAGCCTTAAAACATAAATTTCTTCTATGAGACTTATGGGTCATATGGTGTGCCTAATTCCTCCACAAGAGCCTTAAATAAGGAACATTTAGTATACAAGTAAGATATCTTGGTTATGTTGAGGTTTAACACACCATGGATAGTTTTCAAGGCCTAATCCATGCTCTAGGTTAAAAAACGAGGGTATTAAGTGATAGTATTTGTGTACATGGTTTACGGTCTATGCATAGGGACAGAGAACATGACACAAGCTCCACATAGTAAATGTATTCCATGTGGTCAAGATATCATGGTCATTTTGAATTTTAGAATACCATAGATGGTTCTTCAACATAAGCCATGGTACATGGCTGAAATTCTAGGTCATAAATCATAACATTAGTTTGCGAGGTTGAAGGGACATGCATAAGGCCCAAATCCACAACTAATCCTTGCATACATAATATTTATCATGTAAGGGATATATATTTTTAAGTTATAACAATCCATAGATAATTCTGAGTTCTTAAGACATCGTATAAGTAAAATAGCTCATGTCTTAGGCCATATGGGTTTTCTATGAAATTGATGGGAACATATGGAACCCAAGGGAAACCCACAATTCATACATAAGGAATTTGTCATGTGAGTAATGTACAAATTTCAAATAAAAAATTGGATTTTAAATAATTTCATCACCCTTTAACTATAGGTTTCTCAAATATTAACCATATGAATTTTCATCGTTGGGGATTCTATGAAATATAATATAAAACAACATCATAAGTGAATGAATATATTTCAATTCTTAACAAATCTAAACTTCTATGAAATCCATGAGAAATGATGCCAAAGTGTTTCAATAAGTTTCATCCATCTAGGGAATATTATCTGCATAAACCATATTTTAAAACTCTTTTTTTTACAAAAACAAACACTAACATTAAAAAAATCCTTATCTTCTTTAATTTTAATGATGTTAATCACTCAACATAATTTTCCTTAACTTATGTCAAATCCAGAAGACATATAGATGGAAATCTTATACCATGAAGAACATAGATGGTTGAAAATCAATCGGCAAATTACATAAGTATTGGATCAAGTGAAAATTCAATGAAAAATTCATTAGTATAAATAAGATGAAGTTGTACATACAAGATCCTTAGCACGAGGCTCCTAAATAAAATACATGTCCAAAACCCTAGCTAGTGAAAACCAAGAAAAACCCTATCTAAACCAAGTATAATCAACAAGCATTAATCACTCAAGATATAATTCCTTTTAGGTAAAGATGCCACCCCAAAAAAGGTCTTGAGAATTAGATTTTTCGGGGAGGTCTTTAAACAACCACCCCTAAAAATCCAATTCTTATGACTTTTTTCTTGTGGCAGGGGGATTTAAAAACTTCCTTGAAAAACACTATTAGGGGTTTCTTTCAACCCCACCCACGAAAAAAAAATCACGACAATTGAAATTTGCGCGGGCGGGGGGAGGGGGATTTAAAAAAACCACCCCCAACAGTCCAATTCCCATGACTTTTAAGGAATTTTTTTTAAAACCTCCTTGAAAAGGACCTTTAGGGGTCTTTCAGCCCCCCATCCCCCGTCTAAAAAAAGTCATCACAATTGTAATTTTGATGGAATATTATGGAGAACCTCCTGCAATAATCAATGAGAATGCAAAAATATTGGAGCACAAAAGATATTTTATTGATCGCGGGCCACTTCGAGGGGGAAACCTCCTTTGAGCAAGCTCAATACAAAATAACTCTTC
>LPNX010780072.1:145036-181627 GCA_001517045.1 Pseudotsuga menziesii
AGGTTTTTGCACCAAGCTATTCACTTATCCCCAAGAAACATATCAAGTTTTTCAAACTTTGAAATCACCACAGTATCAAACTTGAAGGCCAAATATTATGTATTATGGGAATGTGTGATTCCTTGAGTGACAAAACATGGCATGTAGAGAGCCCCATGGAAATATATGTTATGGCATAGTTCCCGAGTGTTTATCCATGGACCATGGTATGGGAATCAAGAAAAAACCTTGGTATTTAATTCTCAAAATGATGGACATATTTCACTCATATGCGAAATATTTCCTTTGTATGGCATGTGTGGTCGTTTGGGGTGCTACACATGACTTATGAGACCTAGAGAAACTATATGAACTTAAGCCCTAGAAGCTATTCTCAAACTATGGCCTAGTTGTAAAAAATTAATCATGGTGTTATACATCCCAAAATTTTCACCATATCCCACTCATAAGCCAAAAATTCCCTCTATAAGGACTATATGATGGACTTGAGCCCTGCACAAAGTTAGGGATCATTTATAGGTAATTATGGGTAAATGAAGGGTAATTATGGTTAATTACGAATAATTTAGGGATAATTTGTGGTCAATTAAGGGTGATTAAGGGTCATTTAGGGGTAATTATTGGGTAATGAGTTGTGGTGATTAGGGTTTAATAAGGGGTCAATTATGCAATAATTAGGGGTTAATTAGTGGTAATTAGCGGCAAATTATGGGTTAAATAGGGGAAATTAGTGGTACCTATGGATCAATTATAGGTAAGTAGGGGTCATTTAAGCCCAAGGGATTAGCTAAACTAGTGGNGAGGTTCATATAATCAATTTAAAATCAATCTTTGGAATCTTGGAATCTTAATCACATTCAAAAGGTTGCTTATGCATGGCCTATGTTGTGGATTAAGGCTCCACACCTGCCATGTAATGCTTAGAGATAGATTCCATGGACTTAGAACATAGGTTTTTGCACCAAGCTATTCACTTATCCCCAAGAAACATATCAAGCTTTTCAAACTTTGAAATCACCACAGTAACAAACTTGAAGGCCAAATATTATGTATCATGGGAATGTGTGATTCCTTGAGTGACAAAACATGGCATGTAGAGAGCCCCATGGAAATATATGTTATGGCATAGTTCCTGAGTGTTTATCCATGGACCATGGTATGGGAATCAAGAAACAACCTTGGTATGTTAATTCTCAAAATGATGGACATATTTCACTCATATGCGAAATATTTCCTTTGTATGGCATGTGTGGTTGTTTGGGGTGCTACACATGACTTATGAGACCTAGAGAAACTATATGAACTTAAGCCCTAGAAACTAATCTCAAACTATGGCCTAGTTGTAAAAAATTAATCATGGTGTTATACATCCCAAAATTTTCACCATATCCCACTCATAAGCCAAAAATTCCCTCTATAANTGTCGATGATGTTGGGCATTTAGTTAGGTTCATGGAAACATGTGCACATTTTGAATCATTGTATATGAAGCACACTAGTCTACATCGATGTGTTTACTAGGGAATATTCCATCTATGAATGTTTGGAAATATCCATTGGGTTTCTCCACGAGGTTTTCCTTAAAAAAAAGTAGCGGTATTTTAGACGTAATCAAGGGTTAATTACTGGTAAGCATGGATTATTTCGAGTTAATAAGGGGTGAACTATGGGGTATTTAAGAGTTAATGAGGGGAAATTAGGGGTCAATTATGGATTTAAAAAAACCACCCCCAACAGTCCAATTCTCATGACTTTTAAGGGATTTTTTTTAAAACCTCCTTGAAAAGGACCTTTAGGGGTCTTTCACCCCCCCATCCCCCGCCCAAAAAAAGTCATCACNNNCAAAGTTACGGATCATTTATAGGTAATTATGGGTAAATGAAGGGTAATTATGGTTAATTACTAATAATTTAGGGATAATTTGTGGTCAATTAAGGGTGATTAAGGGTCATTTAGGGGTAATTATTGGGTAATGAGTTGTGGTGATTAGGGTTTAATAAGGGGTTAATTATGTAATAATTAGGGGTTAATTAGTGGTAATTAGGGGCAAATTATGGGTTAAATAGGGGAAATTAGTGGTACCTATGGATCAATTATAGGTAAGTAGGGGTCATTTAAGCCCAAGGGATTAGCTAAACTAGTGGTTTTCCATGATGTTGGGCATTTAGTTAGGTTCATGGAAACATGTGCACATTTTGAATCATTGTATATGAAGCACACTAGTCTACATCGATGTGTTTACTAGGGAATATTCCATCTATGAATGTTTGGAAATATCCATTGGGTTTCTCCACGAGGTTTTCCTTAAAAAAAAGTAGCGGTATTTTAGAGGTAATCAAGGGTTAATTACTGGTAAGCATGGATTATTTCGAGTTAATAAGGGGTGAACTATGGGGTAATTAAGAGTTAATGAGGGGAAATTAGGGGTCAATTATGGGTTAGGGAAAATTAATGATACCTATGGGTCAAATATGGGTAAGTAGGGGCCATTTAAGCCCAAGGGCTTAACTAAACTATTGGTTGTCCATGATGTTGGGAATTTAGTTAGGTTCATTACGGCATGTGCCCATTATGAATCCTCGTGTGCGAGGCACACTAGTATACATCGATGGATTTACTATGGAATATCCCATCTATGAACCTTTGGAAAAATACAATAGGTTTCTCCATGAGGTTTTCCTTGGAAAATAGTAGAGGTCATTTAGAGGTTATCAAGGGTTGATTATTGGTAAGCATAGATTATTTAGGGGTAACATATATTTACGAGTAGTATTTGTAACCGCCCTTGAACATCATTAGAATTTAACGATTCGAGGCGGGTTTTCACAAACCATCACCAAAAGTTCAATTCTCAAGACTTTTAGAGGGATTTTTTTTTTTTAAACTCCCTCAAAATGTCTTTAGGGGGTCTTTAAAAAACCCTTCCAAAATTTATGAGAATTGAACTTGCTGTTTTAAAATAATCACACCAAAAGTCTAATTCTCATGACTTTTGTGGGGGCTATTCTAAAAAGTTCCTTCAAAAACAACTTTAGGAGGGTCTTTCTAAAATGAGTAAGCCATTAACCGGACCATTTTCACCTGAGCCCACCCAGTGTCTTCGAATCAATAAGCTCACTCCGTTAATCCCCATCATCGTTAACGGATGTCCCAATCCCCGACCGGACGGCTCCTGGATGGAAATGAGTATCGAAGACTTTTTTATTTTTTGACCCCGCCATCTTGTCAGGTCACGGAGTTATTGCATGAGACTATGTCCATCTACCCAGGCTCTCTCCTTGCTCCTCTACATGCACTCCATCCCATAGCTCATCATTACTCCTCCCTTTGTCTGCCTCCTGGTAAGATTTCGATGAACCCTACAAGACGAAGCTCCTTGCAAGAAGATCTCACCACAACTCCCATGAAGAATGGGAGAGGACGACCGCAACACATCAAGTCATTCGAACTCATAGTTCTACAACATGACCCCGACATCAAAGCAACTATTCTGCCCTGTAATTGCACAAAATCTGCTTTACCATTGACCTGCAATCCACTTCTATAATCAACATCCTTAATGGTTCCCGATTCAAGCGTGCATTGCAAAACAAAAAATAGACAAAGCTACAAAATGATCTCAAGAGAAAATCATAATAAGATTCAACAATTAATAAATAGAGTACAGGATTCCATGACATATCATTTCAGTTTACAAGTCTTCCACTGGTCTTTTGGATTGATACGCCTTCATGTAACAGATGCTTTAGATAAAGTATGCATTTATTAGTGCCTGGACGAACTTGTCACTGCTCGGGGTGAGTTTATCAGTGGCAGGGTGAAGTTATTCATATGAGAGTTCATTAGTGTTATGGAAAATTTATCAATACCTTGGGTGAATTCATGAGTGAATTTATATTTCCTAGGAAAATTTGCATTCCCTNGGAAGTTATTCATATGAGAGTTCATTAGTGTTATGGAAAATTTATCAATACCTTGGGTGAATTCATGAGTGAATTTATATTTCCTAGGAAAATTTGCATTCCCTGGGTTTAATTTGTGTTGCCTAATATCAATCTATCAGTGACCCCATGAATTTACCAATGCCTGGGGTAAATTTATAAGTGCTTGGTAGAATTTATCATTGACTGGGAAGGTTTCGAATTCTGCTGGGAATTTTGACTGTCAAAGAGACCATACGCATGATTTCTCCACAACTACTTCATAAAATCTGTGTCATCGATTTTAAACAATCACAATTAAGTTTAATTCTCGTGAGTCCATCTTTCCCATATTGTTCTGTATTTTACTCCATTCTATAGAATTAACGTAGTATAACTAGTATTTTAATTTTTTCCTTTTCTCTTTATGGTGATTTTGAAATTTCTAAAATCCTGAAATATGTGAATTTCAAATAGCGACTTTACTAGGAAATTCATTGGACCTTAAAAAAATCTCGCTGTTTCATGTAGTTTTGCAGCCAAATTTGTGGAAACAGAAGGCGTCGATAGGGATGGCTTGAGGCCTCTTTGTTTCCTGGCTCTAATACCATGTTTAAAAAATGTTGGGTACTGAAAAAAAAGAGACTTGAGAGTATACACTGAGGGACCAAGCTACAAAATGACCTAAAGACAAACTCATAATGAGATTCAACAATTAATAAGTAGAATACATGATTCCATGACATATCATTTCATTTTACAGGTCTTCCACTGGTCTTTTGGATTGATACGCCTTCGTGCAACATATGCTTTAGAGAAAGTATTATATCTTATTACTCTTTTAAATCTGGCTAGAATGCACACTTTAGAACATTTATTACTTTAAGTATAAATATTGGATTTTTATATTTAACATACGCATCCTTGATTTGTTGGAAACAAAATCCTGCTCTTGCACTAATATTTCAACATGAATATTAATCACACTAGTACCTTAAAGTACATACTAAAAATCTCATTCCCATGCACAAAGCTTGAGAACACTTTACATAGAATTGGAATTCAAGATAAATCTCCTTAAGTAAATATATAAGAAAACTTTGACTTGTCCTCCGTTATACCTTGCCAGATACGTTAAGAAGCTTCATAATTTAATAAATCTTGCCATTCACAAATGTCAACTACGTGACAAAAATATCTGTAAAGATTACATAAAGTGGGTGTAATGGTAATAGTGACAACTATTCGTACAAATAATAGATATAATTATAGGATAGATGTAACAAATCGGGATAAGGATTTCTTCTTGTGCAGGAAAGATGTAGAAAACATCTACAATTGTTTGAAGAAGGGAAAATATAATTGTAGAAGGGAAAATATTAGGTTCACCAAAAAGATGAGCTAAGCATGAATCTTTGGTACCAAAAACATAAAGATAATATTTTTTTCTAACAAAATCCCAACTGTGGAGATTTTGCATTTATAATTGGGATTCAAATAAAGTGGATGTTAGAGAAAATGGTTAATCTATCTCATAATATATTAATAGCAATGGATTCAACCTTGAGTACAAATAAATATGGACTAAGTGTGATGTCAATGATTGATTTAGCTTGATCGTTTGAGTTGTATCATAAATTTAACTGCAATATGTTCTTTCATTATGGTAGTATCAATTGTACACACTTGTTGCATTTGATGCACAACAAAGTGGGGTACCGGTGGCATGAGTTGTGGCATCTCAGAATACAACACAAGGTATTGCACTATGGTTGGATTGGCTCATGCATAGGTGTTACTAAGCACATCCAGATTGGAAAGTCAATGCATTCATGGTTGATAATGCTTTGGCTGAAATAGCAGCATTGACGTAACTTCAATCTTGTTATTTTGCAATGTACCTTGTATTTATTCTATGGATGTCAAATTTAAGCATATTATATATGGCAGGAAGATCACACATTCCAAAGTTATCTTATGTGTTTGGCACGTACGAAGGGCATAGATAAGAAACATGAATCGATTGGTCCCCAATCCAAATAGACCGAAAGTAATGTTTAAAGAATTGGGTGATATCATGAAGTATTGTTCCAATGATGTCATCACTAAAGCAATTGAAGGATGTTTCAACAAGTATGCACATGAGGAAAAGTTCTTGGACTATTTCCACAGAAATTGGGTCTTTGGTGATAAACTTTGTAAGTGTACATACTCTTGTTTGTATTTTTTGTTTTTGTATCTCATAAAGATGGGATATATGCACTAACTTAGTTTTATACTTATAGGGATGTGGGTAAAGGGTTGCCGATATTTTTTGCACGCAAATCAAGAGACAAATAATGCAGTCGAGTCATACCACTACTACCTAAAGACAAAGTTTCTTTCTAATAGAAGGAAGAAATGCTATAGTAGAATGGACTAGCTGATATATGTACTTTTAACAAATGTTGAGCCATTTTATCAATTCCAATATATTTTGAAAAATGAAGGATATTTGAACAATTATAAGAAAGAGAAGCTACTTGAGACATCATCAAAAAGAGCTACAATGGTCCGAGATAGTGACTGTTTCCCACATGAGAGCATATCTCATGCTTATTAGGTGAGGAGTCAAACCACTCCTGATAGGCGATACCTTGTCACTTGGTATCATCCAAATTTTATGGCGTGTTATTTCCCATTGTCTATTCATGGCAACATTTGCAAGCATGCTATAAAGGATGGTTGGTTGCATTTCTCCACAAGTGATTTATATACGTTATTGGATAATGATGTGGGGCCTTCTTCATTGAATACTCATCCCGAGATAAGTAGAAATGAACCAATACATGTTGTAGATGCTGGAAATATTTTTATGGATATTGACAACGTTGATCATGATGTTGATGCACTCCAATTATCTAGAGAGCAGTTGTTTGGTTATTTTTAGTTGATTCAAAACAGTCCTCCTGTCACATTGAGTAAAAATGAAAAAAATGAGTGGTCTTGTTAAAAAAATGTTGGATGAAGCCAACAATCGTCAGATATTGGACTATGACTTCACCCTTGCATTGGGTTCATATGAGTCATCTTTGAAGTGGAAAAAGAGTTTTCTTAGCCCTAAAAATAAAAACAAATGAAGAAAACAAAATAATGTCTCGAATATTGATCTAAATGTTCATCCATTCGAATATGAACCATTTAAGTTTTAGTATCTCAATAAGAGGGGGCGTCCTCAATCCGACAATGCATCCTCCATTTCCATAGGTGACTTTCATAGAATAAAACTATGCATGTGCTTAGAATAGTATATTAATGACCTCTCATTAGAGGAAATTTCAACTCAAAGTGGGCCTTTCAAACCTAATTCAAATCCTATGTCATCATGTGTTAGCCAATGAAATTGTTTAAATTTTAAATACCGTATAGGTCTTAAACAATTTTTTAATATAAATTTGGTGATATGTATCATAAAAAAAATACTTTTTGTTCGCATTTTGGACATATCTCCCTATGTTTACTCAAATTTCAAGTGGGAGAGATCCCTGGATGTAGAATTAAATTTTTCATCCAATGAGTACCCACTTTGCTTACATTTGACGAACCCTGCTACCCAAAAAACAAGATATACTTGAAAAAACATGATGATGATGTCATCATCACATTTTCAGGTATTTCTTGTTTTTTGGGTAGTGAGGTCCATTGAAAGTATGTAGTGTGGGTACTCATTGGATGAAAAATTTAATTCCACATCCAATGAGCTCTCCCGATCAAAATTTGAGTAAAACCACAGGGAGATATGTCAAAAATATGAACAAAAAAGTAGTTTTTTCTTTTCTTCATCTAAAATTAAAAAATATTATTTTATTATTTTAACTCTTATTTTATTATTTTCCTTAAGAGGCCCATTTTGAGTTGAAATTTCCTCTAATGATTTTTTTAACTTGTGGTGTTTCAATGTTTTCAAAGGTACAACAATCCACTACTATGGATCATTCAATCAAAGGACTTTTACGGATAAAAAAATGTTATTGTTTGCCTATCTTTTCAAGTACCCTTGTTAATACTCCCAGACATAATCTCTATTTATGGTTCACTAGTTTCCTTATAAATTTATTTTTATTACTTAATTGGATGTTGATCATGTGCTGTTGTTGTGTTGATTGTCTATATGGAAGCTGATTGTAGGACAGGGGGGAAGCATCATCTTCTACTATTTATGGGAGGGGAACACAATAACAATGGTCCAAGAGATGAAAAGGGTAACAACTCAAAACATAGACCCCTGTTATTTTTTTTATACCCAACTTACCAATAAATGATTATAACATTGCCCAGATTTGAAAAATGAAGGCTCTCATCGACTTAGGGATGCAATTCGTGGGTTTTGTTACTCTCTGTGCAAAGTGGGATGTGTTACTGCCTCATGGGTGTTTTCTTTCATTTTAGGTTTATTTCATATTTTGTTTTAGCTTTCATTTTAGTTACTTCTCAATATGAATATGATTGATTGGCATACTAAATTTCAAGTTATCTATGTTGCAGAGACGTGATAGGATGCTTGTTAAAGTTGCTCTCCAAGTGGCAAATACTTTCCTCAACAAATTCTCAAGTCATGGCCTTACAATACCTAGAATATATGGTGAGTTTTCTGAATGCTCAAACTATCATTTAGTGCTACCAAATTTAGAGCATAATGGATTATTTCTTGTGGGAGGAGGATAACAATTACGTTATGTATTTTTGAATCAGTGACAAGGGGTGTTTAAATATGTGGTTCTACTATTCTCTTTTTTGTTTAAAGCTTCATTGATTATATAGAAAAACAATATGTACAAATAATACATCATATTTACTATCTATGAGAATGTACACTTCTCATAGTGTTGCAATCTTTTGTATATTATGATGGTTACTGCTGCTCCAACAAAATGAAGTTTCTTTTTCCACAACTCATTTGCATATAACAAGATTAATACATTTGATGATTATGCAAATATATGATTTCAGGGTCTTTTCTCATAAAAAACATACCACTACCCATTTCTCTCCTCTTATCTTGTAGACTGCTTACCTTTAAGTCTCAGAAAATTTCTTACCTTATTTCACAGAAATATTGTGATGACAAATCATTTTTGCAAATATTAAGCTGAGAAGTTACTATTCCATTTCCTATAGTGTTCTAGATTCTTTTTGTGAGATGGTGCTCAAATTTATCCATTGAGATATATGTTCCAGTGATATGATCTCTCTTGTTTTCAACATCTATTGCCTGAATATTCAGTAATTGTTTTTCTTGATTCAGATGGATGAGTTGTTGCAATAATTATTGGCATCCTACTGTTAACTATCCACACATCTATTCTGTTGTTAGTATTTGTTTTCTTTTCATTTTCCATTGTTATGGGTGTGTATTTACAATAAAAGGAAGTTGATCAAGAAATTCAAAAATATCACTCGTATCAAGACATAGTTAAAATGTTAATTGGACGCAACAAAAGATCAGACTGGAACCTGAGGAATAATTCAACACCATCATTTGCAATTAGATTTGTTGTTTTGTTTGAGGATCTATGAGGACCATCTAAAATCATTTTACCTTAGATATAAAGTGCAAGGTCTAAATATGGTAGGGATAGAATATTGAATTCTAATGATGGAAGAGAGGATGATGTTGTAGCTACGATTTAATTTTTTTGGGGGATCCTATGAATTTATTATGTAGTCCTAGATTTAGCAAGACGAATGGCACTAGGGATCATTGCTGGTGCTTATTTCACATCTGATTCTTCAAGGAATAAGATTTTAGTGGTATTTTCCATGACATTTTTCCAACTTTTGTCTTTGGTTGTGGAAAGAACTTGCATTATTAGAGGAGTCCAGATTGTGGAGATCATCTATGTTTCATGTGAAGCAGGATTTTTTGCTTTGTGTTTCTTCCTTCAGGCCGAGGATCATGTTTATTTTGATAATAAGAATATTGGTTTTATCATGATTTGTCTCCTTTTTCTCGGCTTCATATATTTATTGATAAATGAATGGCATGCCCTCATAAAACAACTTTTGGGGTTACCTCCAACAAATGTATCAATCATATCAGGATTGAAAATGATGGGTTGTAGCTTGTTAATGGTCATGACACCTCAAAGGATATGGCAAGATAGCACCTAAATTTCCCCCTCATCTATAAAGAAAATAGAATCATCTAAAGCTTAGAAGATCTGCTTTCCATACAGAGAGGAATTGACTATGGATAATGATTCTTCAACTTCATCAGTTCCAACAAATGACAAAGTGTTTGATGGTATTAAATTTTCATATGCTTAGCTAAGACATAAGTATTTCATTTCATTTTCATGACAAAAGCATATAAACAGGATCACTGAAAGATAGAAAAGCACAACCATAAAAAAGGAACACAAAGATTTATCCCGGGAAAACCCTAAAGGGAAAAACCCAGCAAAAGCTTCCTCAATATAGATGCCCCAAAAAGATAAAAGATAAAACCAGCAAGGAGATCAAATCCTGATCCTCCTCCTTCTCCAGCTACTTCTCTTCTCCACTAATGCGCTACACCAGTGATAGTGTGCGTGTCTCAAATGAGGAGCACTACACCTCTATTTATATTCATCCATTCACTTAAGTTAACTTATTTGACATGTAGGTTCGAGTTAATTCATGTAGGCTCGAGTTACACATGTAGGCTCAAGTAACCACACTGGGGTGCTGATGACCCACCTTTACAATTAGAGGGGACTACCTCATGACTCTTATTAGTTCTTCCGATTAGGAGCATCGGGGTACAATGTAATACAAGTGGTTCTCCTGGTAGGACCATCGGGGACCACAAAAAGATACATATAGAATATTCTTCGAAGTTAGAATATTTCAACAGATGCATCATCTGAGAAGGCTAAGACAACATAGGGAAAATGGTCTAGAACCTTGTGGTCGGAATCAAGATCAAATGATATTAAAATTTTGAGGGAGCTAGACAAAGCAAGCTTCCCACATGGCATGGGAGAGGATTCACCTGAACCAGAGTATCTTCCAAGTAGCAGTTTTGGAATTGAGAGGGAGAAAGTGGAAGGACGCATCAATGAGAATCCAAATGACACAACCAATAAATATTTGTTTGAAGTTGATAATTTCATCCATCAGTCCAAAAAACACCAAAGGTGATTCCATTGCATCCTTATGACCATCTAGATCATGTAACATTTAAATAAGGAAAACACTAAGTGATTCTCCTGCAACCTTATAATCATCTAGATTGTGCAATGTTCAAAGAAGTTGAATTCCAAGTGAATCGCTTGCAACCTTGAGCTCAGTTAGATCAAACAACTTGGAAAAAGAACTGGAATATAGTTCTCACTGAAATAAATTAACCTATTCAGACAACCAGTCTTCCAGAATGCATGCAAAAACAATTAAACACACATTCCTGACACCTGTCTATAAGAAGATTTGAGAACTCTTAAATTCAAAAAAATTGCCAAAAACGAGATAAACAATTCGAGAGCTTGTTATTTTTCTTTGATTAGTCAATTTTTTATTCATTCCCTGTTCTTTAGATCCCCTTTTTCGAAGATAAATAAGAAAGAATCTGTGATTCAGTATGTGTTGAAGACCATTTTTTTAATACAGTGCATTTCTCAATGAAATCTTAATGTTTTCATTTTCATAATCATCATCCCATTTCCATACACAATACATATTCAAGCTTGTGCCAAATTTTGAAGTTCAATAATGTTCTAAGTTTAGTAGTTTACGTTCATCTGCTTGCTGAAAGATCACACTTCAGAATTTTTACAATTTCTTAACTTAGCTTTATACAAATGGCTGTGGCCAAAGTTAAATTCATTAAATAGATTCAAAATCAGGAGCATCACATGTACAATATATCCCCATCCGATGAGAATGTAGGTGCATAATAAGCACGGAAAATGAGTGCTAAAACTTTCTAGCTAAATTACACAAATGGAAAACAGACTCAAAAGAAAGATATCTCATAGATCCTGAGAAATATATATTTATGGTAGCTATGCAACAATTCACAAATAATTTTGAAAAAGAAATCAAGATATATGTTCAAATTTAAACTAAATGTAAAGGATCAAAGAGAGAAGTATTGCATTAAATTGGGAACCGGTAGGTAGTGCCAATATTACACTTATTTGAGCAATGAATCCATTTTGACATTAAAGTAACCTTTTATTAGGAACTCAATTCAACCTTAAAATTAAATTTTTAAATAGATAAAATATTTGCATCCAAAATATTTCTTGCTACTACCAATTGTTAAGTAGCATGAATCCAATTTTAACATTAACAATCAAGTAACATAAATCCAGATTCACAATAAATTAAACAACATGAATCCAATTTAACAGAAACAGTTTTGATGGTATTTTTGGACCTTCCTCCAATTTCACATTAAATTAAGAAACATTAATCCAATTTAACAATAACAATTTTGATGGTATTTTTGGATCTTCCTCCAAATAAAGAGGGAAAACCAACAGATTTACACTATAAAATGAATCTATCCAATTTTTTTCGAATTAAGTTCAAAACCGCCACATCACATTTAAATACTTCCATCGTATTTTTTAAAATCGAAATTATACATCCAATGTTTTTCAAATTAAGTTCAAAACCACCACATCACATTTAAATACTTCCATCATATTTTTTTCAAATCTTTTTTCAAATCTAAGTTATACACTTTCATATCCTAATTAACCAAGTTATCTCCATTTTTATATAGATTTTTTTAATATGAAATTTGTACGCTTGTCATTCCCCTTCCTTACCTCCAATTAACTCAAAATAGAGAAACTAAATGTAAAGGATCAAAGAGAGAAGTATCTGCATTGAATTTGCATTGTAATTGCAAGAGCAACCAAATTTACTGCATTGAATTGGCATTGTAATTGCAAGAGCCACCCAATTTACTATTGGACATTTTTCTGACCCCTAAATTGGCATTCAATCGTGAACACTATGTGATAAGGTTATTTCTTGTGTTATATACCATGTTTATTTCTTGTGGCAAACCAAAACTAAGAAACATCAGAAACATTACATGTGCTCATGATTAGCTATAAAAAGATAACCCTTTTTTAGCATTGTTAACAAATAATTCGGTGAATCCTTTCTAAGCTTAGTTAGCAACTATAGCTTTGTTATTGTGTAATAAAATCGATTCAACCGTTGTTTCTTGGTCTATGATCTAGCGGTAGATGGGTGGGAATTCTCCACAAGTGACCCAGGTTTAATTATCGGTCGATTCCTCTATGGGCTCTACCTGAAAATATCAAAAGGAACATGTCTCAGGAGTTTCTTCTGCCAAAAATTGAGTGAGTCTTGTTTAAAAAACTGTTTCAGCTCTTGTTGTTACAAAATTGAGTGGTATCTGTTTAAAAATGTGTTTAAGCTCTTTCTATTACCAAGAAAAAATAGTATCTATACGAAACTACTTATTCATTCCCTTGTTCAATCTAGTTTGTGCAAGAATTTGCACATAAAGGTGCAATTAATAAGTCAACTGTACACAAAAAAAACCAAGGCTTTCACCAAATCTACAACCACGGTATGCTCTTTTTTAACTACATATATCAAAACAAATACCAATGCACAGCATGTGATCCATTCATTATGATAAAAATTTGTATATCCATTCAGGGCCAAATGGAAAAAAAATTATGTATGTCTTAGTGTTGGCACTATACAACATTGTAAAAGCATGGGTTTCAATAAAACACCCATGACATTACAAACACCACAAGCATCATAATTTTTTTTTTTGGAATGGACATCTATATCGATTTCCAACAAGAAGTTTTGGTCGATGTGGCATTGATAACAACTCAATGCTAGCACCTACACCTAGTTCTGAAACTGCTCCAAACACAAGATCACTGGACATCTTTTCAATCTTGGCAGGCTATTTTATGCTGAAGGACTGAAATTGAGTGGCGACGATTCTTTCTTTTTTGTGAAGAGGCTTGAGATTGTCCTTCTGAACTTGATAAATACCTTCCATCTGGTTACATATTAATTTTGAATTGCTGTAAATTGAAATATCGTTGGCGCTGTATGTTTTTTCCTATTTTAAGCCTTCAACAAGTGCAATATAATAAGCCTCATTATTTGTGGTTGTACCACAAACATCTTTATTTCGTTCAAGAGCGTGATTCAATGCATTATTGTAAATAACGTATCTAATCGTTGCTTGACCAAGGTTGGGGAAACAGACACTTCTATGCATAATTTCCACTTATGCTCCATTTTATATTTCTTCACTGATAACGGTTCCAAAGTCCTAGTAAAATAAAAAACAAAAAACATTGATTAGAAAAGCGTACATTAAAAAGAGAGAATAAAATAAAATATAGGAATAATGTATTGCCACAATTACAAAGAAAAATAGAGCATTGAACCCATACACACTCTTCTAAAAAGTATTCTAAGATTCATTTTCAGTTTACCCTATTGTTATTTTTATCCAAGGAAAGTAAGACATAGGAGAAAAAGGAGGAATATCACTAAAATTAAGACACAGGAGAAAAAGGAGAAATATAATTGATGACATTGAAAGTTGAAACTAATCTTTGTAAGCAAATAGAAGATACCTTAGGCATGTTTGAGAGGTATAACCATAGACCTTGACATTACCCTAACTTGGTTTACAGTGAGCTTGTGTAATTAGGGTTTACATAGGCTCGGTTGCCAGGTTAGGTTTGGCTAATACCACAACCCATTTTCATTTACCAGTGAGGGTAGAGGGCCAAGGCTAGGGTGAGGTATATATAAATTTTATTTCCATGGAAAAACGTTTGTTTAAATTGCTCAAGAAAAAGAGTGAATACCAAACAATTTCCCTGATGATGGGTGAAGGTGTCACCTAATGGCTAACTCAATGAAAAATGAAATCCTACACAAATTAATCTTTACAATTTCAAAACCTATTGCAAGTTTCCAGCAATCACAGAATTCATCAAATAATTGACACATACATGTAGTTTCACAAAATACAATCCCGCTGTTGCCCGCTGTATACCTCCTTTACGGGTAAATCGGTAAAATGGATTCAACAGAAACAATGAACAACAAAACATTTCCACGAAGATGAATAAAGGTCTCACCATGGTAACTGAAAGAGCACTATTATTGTTAATAAAAATCAGATTCTCATGTATTATTGTTACTCCATGCATCAAACAAAAAAATCTAAGAACAAACCCAACTTTTAACTGTTGCGAAGGAAAAGAATGGGAAAATCTATAATACACATAGTGAGCTTTGTGCCCTCGGCCATTGAGATCGTAGATAAATTCGTTTAGGGTTTACCTAGATGGCAGGTCGTAATGCAGAACTTTGAGTCAATTTATATTTTCTATTGGTTGTTTCCCAAGTCAATGTATAACTTAGCCAAATTGCTTTGAGAAACTTCTATAGCCCTCGGGATACACTATACAATGGTGTAGAGGAAATTGTTTACGATGGATGGATTGCATTGGTTTAGTTCGAAGAAATTAAGAAAATTATTCTTCACCCTCTACAAATTGTTCTTCGACTTAAGAATAGAAAAATCTATAATATACAGAGTGATCTTTGCGACCTCAGCCATTCAGATCGCAGATAACTTCGTTTAGGGTTTACCTGGATGGGGTTGTAATGCATAAATTTGAGTTGAAAGCACGATGATGTGGTGCAGTGTCTTGCAGAGTTATTCATGGCCGGTGGTGCGACCGTCGTGTAGGGAGCTCTATCTTGGAGAGTTTGCAGATAGAGGAATTCTGGGAGTGGAGTAAGCTATCGATCCATGGGATTACCTACACGCGAAGGAGCAAGGGAGGAATCCGAAGGTAGATGGACATCCTTGACATGCAATAACTCCTTGACCTGACAAGACAACGGTGTCAGAAAATAAAAAATCTCCTGAACCCATTTCCATCGAGGAGCCAGACATACACACGAGGGACTCACTCAGTGAACTTGTTAGATAGCATGGTTGTTCAAAGTTTATTAAAGAATATCCCTAATTTCACTAAATATTGGAAAATACTTCCTAAAATTGTATTGTTGAACCCCCCTCACAATATACCTTTCCAATTAAGAAAACCCCTAGTTTCACCAGATATTGTAGGTATCCATTTTTACCAACCCATTTTTAACACCCCCTTTATACAATAATGTCAAAGTTTGAAGCTCAAATACAAGAAATGATGAAGCTAAGGAGCACATCATAACTCAACATGCGGAGGACAGAAAATGTGTTATAGTGTTTTTGTCAGTAAAAAAGCATGCACGAACTATTACATTTTGAATTGGAAACCTCTTTGATCTTTCTCCAATAACACAAAGTTGGCTAGCTGATAATACTTGAGCACTTAAGAAACCATAAATAATATGAATCTAGTACATGATTTAAAGGTATAAATACAACCCACAATTTGAAGGTTATTCCTTATCAAGAATTACGAATGACATGAATTCATCCCATGATTTGGAGGTATGAATATACCCCACGATTTGGAGGTTATTCCTTAGCAAAAACTAGGAATTATATGAATCCAACACACAATTTGGAGGTATGAATTGAGCCCATGATTTGGAGTTATGAATCAATCCCACAATTTGGAGGTTATTCCTCATCCCATCCAAATAAAGAAACCCCCAATATTTATACTACTATTTCAAATTAAAAAAAACCCTTGACCCCTTAATATGGGGAAATATATTTTTGAGGTTTTAGAAGTATTACAACTCCCAATATGAATGGATGATATGATATTTCCTCACTAGTGAACCTCCTATGGACATACGTTAATGATGATGGGGCTTAATGGAGTGAGATTATTTACTCGACGACACCGGATGGGACCGAGTGCAAATGGTCGGATCAATAGCTTACTCATTTCTAAAAACTCCAAAAATCGTGAGAATTGGACTTTTGAGAAGGATTTTTAAGAACCACCCCCAAAGACCTATAAATTTTTTTGGGGGTTTTAGCAAAACAGTCTCGAGCCAAAACCACCGCCAAAGGGTATTTTGTTGTACTGAATGTCAACCTTTCTTCGTGGGCCTATTAAAAATGGTTTAAGTAGAGCATATGACTTGGTTTAGGGCTCATATTTGATTATAAGACCCTGGACCCACGTTTTCATCGTAAATCCATCGAGAAAGGGCCGGCATCCTATCTCTTTCTCAAACCATTGAGTCTCATGAAGGAAGTACAGATTCCGAAGGTTCTCTTCATTGGAATATATATACTTCAGATCTTTTCTTGATTTGTAGAGGCATCATATGCGCTATCTAATTGGAGAAATAGAAGGCTCGATTACCCTGTAATATGTGAAATATGTGAATCTCTGGGTATTTCATGTCCGGTAGCAGTGTGGGCCAGAGGTTTGTGCATTCTCTTAGAGAGTCCCCATACAAAATATAATCTCTCTCAATCTGTACCATCTACTTCTACTTGTAAGTTTCAGAAGCTCTTATAATCAAATTCCAGTCTAATACTTGAGAAATATTTTTGTGTCTAAAGCAATCTTGGAACAGAGTTCATTTATTTCTGTAAAAGTATCCATGTGGAATAGTTGTGTTATCCGAGTCCATTTCAAATTTTTGTGGTTATAGTCTTAGTTACAGATGCTGTAAATCCACTAGTGTTGTCTCTTGGGAGACATGTAGGATATCCTTAAGGCCCAAACTATTCCTTTATTGCCTGATTCTAGTAAGTGTTCCATGGATCATTCAATAGACTCTGTAGGGATTACATCCCTGGACTGCCAATCTACAGATCAAACTATTGTTTCTTTGACTGAAGGAAAATATTCCTTTCAAAATTCTGGAGCTTCATCATCCATAATAACCATCGATGATACAATACCTTCCCCTAACTAGAAACTGCCTGAGATATTACCTTCTGAGGTTTATAAAATTAAATGGTGGTAGTATAAATCATGCACACAAATTAAAATCAGTTCTTTGGACATCACCTTCACTGACCAGGAAGAGCCCATTCACATTGATTTAATTGACAAAGACCAAATTGACTGGGAAAAAAAAAAGGTTACAAATATGCGCATATAGGCGCTATCAAATTAGGACTTGGTCCATTGGTATGACCCTATATGAATGTTTCTTCTTTGTGTTTTGTTTTGGATACCCGCCACTTATATTTTCCTGATGATTTAGTTGGAGGTTTTGAAGGCCCCTTGCACAATGGCCCGTTTTTTGGTACTATCTCTCCTAAGTATTCTATTAGCCTTGATGACCTCTACATCTATGATTTACTCAAGGCCTATATTCATCCCTTAGGATTTAAAATGGACACTGGCTCTAAAATCATTCAACTTAAAGCGTTGGTTGTAATCCGCTTTAGAAATGATTCCCTTCCACCTGTTACCCTTAAAGTCCATGAAATCTCACTCTTATTAAGTATGGTAGAAACTGATATGTCAAGACATTATACACCTAACACATTTGACTGGATTGGCATCAGTTACCCTAAGCAATGGGAGGTAAGATATAGAGGATTGAGAGACTTTGAAAAAATAAGAACCAACAAATCTCTATTCCTAAACCCCTTGTCTTTGACAGATTTTCAAACTCTTTTAAATTTCCTGAAGGGTTTCCTTCTCCCCGATTTACTCCACCCTTTGTAAGATCTTCCTCTATGAATAATACTTATGAAAAATCATCCTTGTTTGAACCATGTTCTTC
This sequence comes from Pseudotsuga menziesii, assembly GCA_001517045.1. Classification (NCBI taxonomy): domain Eukaryota; kingdom Viridiplantae; phylum Streptophyta; class Pinopsida; order Pinales; family Pinaceae; genus Pseudotsuga; species Pseudotsuga menziesii. The sequence goes on from LPNX010780072.1 coordinate 163,672, forward strand.
TTCCTGCCTTTCCTTTTCAGGTGTTCACAACAATGAGCACAAATGTCAGCATCCAGACTGCCCTGCCTGCAGAAAAGCACTTAAGAGACTAAAAATAAAAAAACAAAGGAGTTATCTTGTACATGATGTCTCTCCCTAGAAGTAGCCCTGGTTTCACCTCCACAAACCCACAGGGTGGTACCTTGTTCCATCCAAGAAGAAATATTCCTGATACTCCAATTCGACAGTTTGCTCATGATGGTCTTTCTAAAAGAGAGTTCATGCCACATAGATCATCAAATCCACACGAAAGTGTCTCTGATGAAATAAAGTTGCTCAATTACCGCAATTATCAGCAACAACTGACTGGCCAAAACATTGATGACATAGCCTATGATATTTTAATTCTCAGACAAAAATCTCAGATAGAAAAATAGCATATTTCCTTGCTCGAAGCTAAAATTGATCGCTTGCTTGCAAGACAAGAAGAAGTAAAAGCTGTTATTATCTTAGCAATCTAAAAATTAGAAATAAGGCTAGACGTCCTAGGAAAAATGAATGCCAGAACACAAAATGTAAATAGTAAAAAGAGCCCTATAAGCCAAACTGCATTAGAGCTTGCAGCTAAAGGCCATCAAGTCAAACATGAAAGAAGACACTCTTTTGGAATGATGAGTATCCAAGAAGATGACCAAAGACCAGAATTCCTTTTTGTTCAAGAAATAGAAGAGATTCATGAGTTAATAAATATGGTCTCCCAGTTCAAACAAATGCCAAATGCCCTCCCGGAAAAATATTTATCACCATTCTGAATCACAAAAAGCGAAAATAATGGATCCTCAAATCCATATGACCAAAGTCATACTAATCCTCAGATAACAAGTCCTCCCCCTCCTTTTGATACTGAAATGTCATATCTTCTTGACAATTCTCCTTCGTCACTACCTCGTTCCCTTATTTTCGGGATAAATGGAATTGTCGAGCACCCAATATGCAGATATATTATTACCAACACATAGAGCATACGATATTTATTGTCAACCCGAGAAAGTATTTTATTTCAAAGGATAAATGCACAGTATATGCGTTAAACACCAAATCACTGTAATTGAACACTCTTATCCTCTAACAACTATGTTCATCCCAAGAATCTGTGTAATCCTATTCATCTTCTAATTGCTACAAATTCAATTACCCGTAATTAAGGAAAATGATCTAAGATTCAAACAGCAATTGCAGATAAACAGGAAATCCTATTCACAACCCAGAACAAGAAAACTGCCTATTCAATCTAATTACTCTTGAAAGCCATAAACATAAATCAAATATTAATCTAGGAATTCAATTGCAAGGGATTAAGTTAAGCTACTCTAAGGAATTGACTTGCAGGAATGAAAATCAACAATCATAACAGGAAAGATAAATTACAAGGATTCATGGGATAACAACTTGAAAGTACAGGATGAACAAAGCTGTGTACAACTACCACTCAAATTGCATAAAGGAAGTTCCCTACCCAGTTGACTGCCACTCTGTACCACTTACCAATCTTAAGAAAATGCAATCACAATTACAGTGTAAATCAACACTACTATAGCTGGATACAAAGGAAATAGGATGAACAAAACATCACACAATACTGAATTGAAAAATTCCTAAATTAACTCAGCAATCTCTGTGGAAGGCGGGCCCAGCCTTCACACAGAGATGCTGGATGAACAACGTGCAACTCTCTTAAATCAAAGGTAACTCCTTATATTAAAGAATGAAAGATTACACAAGTTGCTTCCACTGCTAATACAATGAATGAATTATCTGTTTTCCAACCCCCTGGGTCGAAACAGCTCCCCATATTTATACATGCAGATCATAACCTTCGATCCTATTAAAGGGCAGCCATGAAGATCTCTGATCTTCAGGTTCCCTAAATACTACTAGCTGTTACAAAACGTGGTATGATAATGACATGGAAAATGCAAGAAGGCTGTTGACTTGCCCAGGAGTAGCGATCTCTTCATATCACAATTATATTGGAGCAGCAATGTAGCGCGTTCTGTTACAGCTGCACTGTCACAGCTCGGTCTAGGATATTACATTAAAACCACGTGCCTTCATTGATGATCGGGGGCTGAGGGTCCTTTTAAGCAGCGAATATCCCTTCCTTTGATATTTGTTCAGCCCTCATCCACCTGCAGTCCACTTATCTCAAACTACCTTTATAAATCATAACATGTTAGCACATTTGAGAGATACATAGATTTAATTATCACAATCATAAGCATTAATAAGATAAAGCAATGATCATTCATACCTTGGTAGTTTGGGGATGAAAGTGAGGACAACAAGTCTGATTAGCATGCTAAATGATGTAAGACATGGGAAGAAAAGGTGATTGAAGATGGTTAAAAAGGGCCAATTCTGGGCTCAACATCTCCCCCAAACTATCATGTTGCATGTCCTCATGCAACAACCTGCATCATTCGAAGTCTGAATCCTGTGCTGAACTATGTTCATGGAGGGAGGAGAAGTTGTAGAGAAACTCAAGTACCTCATCTTCCTTTAAAAATCCTCTGTGAGTAACCCAATACTTCCAGCACCGCTGCTCCTCTTCCCTAGTCAAGGAAAAATATATATTATACGGTTTTACTGGCCACCAAATGAGGGGGAATTTGAATTTCAAACCCAACCAATCAACTCCACACTCCCTCATGCTTCCCACATAGCCCTTGACTCTGGAAAGTGCCTGCTTGAAATTTTTGAAACAGTAAGGATCCCGGCTTCTAAGTGCAGAGGAGGCATCCTGCCATCTATGTTTACTCCCTTCCAATGCTACCTGCTGATGTCTGGAAATGTAATTGGTGCAGGTGGAGATCATTTCTTCTTACAGTCTCATGATATGCTATTCCATGCGTTCTTCGGCCCACTTCTCTTCCAGTGCTTTAATAATTTTTCTATGCTCACTCAAAGCAATCATGCCCTTCTGGAGTTCTTCCACCTGGCGTTTCCATTTGGTCACTTCCAGCCTCAGGGTGGAGGCTTCTGTTGTGAGGTCCAAAAGTTCCTTTTATAATGCTTTTCTTGCTCCGAGTTTAAACCAATAAAATTTTTAAGAGGTAGAAGCATTGGTTCTTGTGGAGCAGTGTCCTCCAGCATATCCAAATTTACTATGAGAGTTGCTGGTTCTTGTGTAACAGCAACATCCTTCAGACTCTTTTCAGTAGCTACATTCACAACTTTTAGAGACACTGGTTCTTGTGTGACAGTGTCTTCCTCTTGGTCAACCTGCATTTCTGAATTTGGTTCGAGAGTTGCTGGTTCTTATGTGTCAGCAACATCCCATGGATTCTCTTCAACAACTGCATTCATGGGTTGTGAGGACACTGGTTCTTGTGTAACAGTGTCTTCTTCTTGGTCAACCTGCATTTCTGAATTTGGTTCGAGAGTTGTTGGTTCTTGTGTGTCAGCAACATCCCCTGGATTCTCTTCAACAGCTGCATTCATGGCTTGTGAGGACACTGGTTCTTCTGTAACAATGTCTTCTTCTTGGTCAACCTTCATTTCTGAATTTGGTTCAAGAGTTGTTGGTTCTTGTGTGTCAGCAACATCCCATGGATTCTCCTCAATAGTTGCATTCATGGTTTGTGAGGACACTGGTTCTTGTGTGACAGTGTCTTCTTCTTCCTTATGCCTCTGAGATTGGATACCTTCCTCATTCTGCAGCTCCTCCTCAAGGATTTCGGTGTCACCTGAGGATTGTGTCTGTACCTGTTCATCCTCAATCCACTGTATATCCAGTCCAGGGTTATATTCTAATTGCAATTCAGGAATCCTTGTTGAAGCTTCCAAGGATGTTGGTTCTTGTGTAGCAACATCCTTGCTTACCTCTTCATCCTCCTGTTGTTGCAATTCTTCTTCTATGGGCTCTGTATCATGGGAACATTATGGAGTTACAGTGCAAAGCTCTTCATTCAGTTCCAGAGTATCCTCCATCCCAGGTTCTTCTCCCACTTGCTCGGTCGATTGGACAAGTATATTCAGGTTTGCTGGTTCTTGTGTTGCAGCCCCCTGTTCAAGTTCATCAATGTCATGCCCTTGTGGCTCAGCTTCTACAATCTCTATGTCCTAGGAGCATCCTTGGGTTACCGTGCACTCTTTGTCCCCGACATCATGCATGATTTCATCCTTTTGCTGCTCTATCATAGAATTGGTGGGAAATTCAGCAAGGATGGATAAAGATGCTGGTTCTTGTGTGGCAGCATCTTCTTTTTCCACAACTTCCTCTCTTGTGGCCTTAGACTGTTGTGCTGTACATGTGCGAATTATAATCTTGTGGTATGCCTCCTTAAAGATTTCCCCACAGGTGGGACAGAGCACTCGCTCATATTCCTTGCCATGTTCGGTAGATTTCGATCCCTCCAGCTGGTTTGCAACCTCCACTAATGTATACATCTTCCTTTCACCTAATTTTCTGCAGGTTTCCTTCCATGTCTCCAATTCCCTTCGAAGTACTTGGACTTCTTCTTTTAATAGTGTGTTCTCATCCAGAAGTCCTTTAATGCTGGGTTCCTCCTCAACTGGACTTTGTGGAGCATCCATTGGCCTCGGTACAAGGATTGGGAACTCAACCTGTGCTTCTAGGGTTGCCCATCTTTTTCTGGCTGCCTCTGTTGTTGCAACTATTTTAGTTCTTTTCCTTCTGATAGGTGAGGTTATGTTTAGTTCGTAGATTGATCTATTCTTTCTCCTTTGTGGTGTTTTCTTTTGTGGAGCTGGGATATTGGGTTTCACAGCCGAGGTCGAAGGAATATTTTCTTGCTCCTCAAGTTGTTCTTCCACAATTAAAGTTCCTCCTTCCCACTCAGGTGAAGATTCAATAGTTATTGGCTCGATATTTTCTTTAATTGCCCCAGCTCTGTCATCTTCAGGTTCAACTGTCGCAGTACTTAGTGCTGCTCCAATTTCACCTTCTGCTGGCAGAGCTATCTTGTTATCTATGTTTTCCACAAGGTTTTTATGTACACCCTCCTCCAATTGCTCTGCCTATGCCTCTGGTTGCGCTTCTTCTGATATAGTTTCATCCCCCCGCCAACTATATTGGAGAAACTTCGGTCCTCCTGCTGTGGTTGAACCTGTTCCTATTCTACCTGGACACCCAGCAAGGCAGCTGGTTCCTGAGCTCGAGCTGTGAATTGTTCCCAAGTTATATTATGCTGAGCAAGGGTTCTTAAAATTATTAATTTGATGAGACCATGGTGGTTCAGGGAGGAAAATGGGTGTTTAGCAGCTTGGACGAACGCCGCCATATGACGCAAGTCATGGAGAAAATAGTATGGAATGTTCAATAAGGTGCCATGGCGGAGATGAGAAAGTAAAGGCAATTCAGAATTATAAATAGTTTGGTATCTACCTTCACAAGTGATGTACTTCTTGAGGAATATAGCAACCTGATCCCATGGCCGCGGAAATGAATACAGTGCAATCCCTCTTCTGGATGATTGAACTTGCTCCCCCTCTTGTAAAAACACTTCCCGTGTGGTCGTTGTGGGAACTTGTCATCCAAACCATGCCTTTCCCACCTGCCGAATAGCAGTAACCTCGGATATAATGGCTTCAGAGACTTCTATGCACAGCCCCCACACCTCAGAGTGAGTGTCTGTGAGGTTTAAGGCAAATTGCAGGGCTGCTTCTCGGTTAAATCCATCCAGTCGCTCAAAAAATTTGAGCCAGCCGGCGACTTGAAAGATGGCAAGAACTGCGGGATTGTTCCTAAGTTCCTGTGTATCCAAAGGTTCATGGCGAGCTGGAATCCCCATAATCCTGGATGCAGACTAAGATTGCGACTTCACAGATTATAGAATCCAAGAATGGAGGTTGCAACGCAGAGGATGCACGAATCATTGAGCGGAGATGTTGAGTAAATGGGAAAATTTGGAAAGTTCAGCTCAGAAAAATGTTCGAAATTTTTATTCCAAATTGGGGAAGGTGGCGGTTATTATTTTTTACATCGCATGGCGGAAGGATTTAATTAGGCTATAATGGTGATACGATTAAAGGTACGACTAATATTGTTAAATCATATCAATATTTAATCACGTGAAAATAAAATCCATACCTCGTGAGACTGTGCGTGAGATATTCTGCGGAGAATGGTGGAACGTGCGGTTGCTGATGCTGCGAAGTTGAACTCGTGCGTTGTCATTAAATTGATCATAATGACGAGGAAATGCAATAATTTCTTCCATTGGTTAAATACAAACCATCTCATCGCCAGGGTCAGAATTATGAACAAAGCGGTCGTCGTATGGCCTAGTTCGCTGGCATGAGTCGGATGAATCATAGCCATATCTAGCAAGTTGAAGCAATTCTTTTGTTAATACTGGGGTTACCTCTGTAAGTTTCCAAAAGATGGCCTTAATCACATGAAGACATCTGCCAAATAAAGCGGAATTGCAGCTGCCAGGAATGATATCGTGGCCAACGGAAAAGATGTTGCAGCCACCAGGAAAAGTTTGCAGCCGCCGGGAAATATGTTGCAGCCGCCGGGAAATGATTTACGACTACCGGGAAAAAGGGCTTGACGGTCATCGGCAAAAAAAATCACGGCTGCGAGGAAAAAGGGCTTGACGGTCATCGGGAAATATGTTGCAGCTGACAGAAAATGGTTCACGGCCGCCGGGAAATATGTTGCAGCTGTCGGAAAATGGTTAACGGCTGCCGAAAAAAAGGATTTTATGGTCATAGGAGAAAGTCACGGCTGCCGGGGAAAAGGGATTGAAGGTCATCGGGAAATATGTTGCAGCCGACGGAAAATGGTTCACGGCCGCTGGGAAATATGTTGCATCCATCGGAAAATGGTTAACGGCTGCCGGAAAAAAAAGGATTTTACGGTCATAGGAGAAAGTCACGGCTGCCGGGGAAAAGGGCTTGACGGTCATCGGGAAATATGTTGCAGCCGACGGAAAATGGTTCACGGTAGCCGGGAAATATGTTGCAGCCGTCGGGAAATATGTCGCAGCCACTGGGAAATTTATTTTGAAGGAAAAGGAAATGCAGCACAGGAAGGCATAAGAAAACAACTCCACTTGACGGGCCCAATCTTGTCATTCCCATGGCGCTTCCCTACAATTTTTTTAAAAAATAACGACAACAAAAAGATCAAATGCAAAAGAAAAAAAACACAATATAAAATGTAGCAGAGAAAAAACATTATTTATGTACAGTGATTCAAATGCGATTTATAGTCTAAGGATTGGAAAAGGCAGAGAGAAGTTCCTGCCTTGATGTTAGCTGATAATCTGGATCGGCGGAAATTTGCAAAATGAATGCATCTCTCGAAATAGGCTTATGATACAGTCGCAGCCTGTGGCCATTAGCAAATAATGGTATGCGGTTTTCATAAATGGTCACCAGACGGACAGTGCCGTTGTCAAATACCCTGTCGACCAAATAAGGACCCAGCCACCTTCTACGTAATTTACCTTTAAAATCCTTTTTGAACCTGGGGTCATATAGTAACGCCTAGTCTCCTTCACGGAAGATTTTCTTTTTAATAAATCGGTCATGCCAATTGGATCTTTGTTGCTGAAGCAACACAGTCTGATCCACTGCAACTAACCGTTTCTCATCCAATTCATTTAATTGATTCAATCTTCTCTTCTGGGCCTCTGTTACATCTAGATTCAATTTGGTGGTTGTCTTCAGGTTTTTGAGCTCAAACTCAATCAGAAAGATAGCACTCTTCCCATACACTAAATCATAGGGAGAGAAACCTGTGGTGTCGCGCCAAGTCGTACGATATGCCCATAGTGCTTTCGGAAGCCTGTCAGCCCAATCCCTTCGATGGCTCTTAACTATTTTAGTAAGGATGGATTCAATGACCTTATTAGTACTCTCCACCTGACCATTAGCTTGGGGGTGGTAAGGTGAAGCCACCCTATGCTGCACATGATACTTCCGGAGCAAGGATTCAAATTGGTGTGACATGAATTGTGGCCCCCCATCGGTAACCACTTCCTTCGGTACCCCAAAGCGGGTAAACATTTCACTGTACAGAAAATCCATCACCGCCTGGTCATTAGCCTTAGCCAAAGCTAAGGCCTCCACCCATTTGGTCATATAATCAGTACAAACCAGAATGTAAACTTTCTGTCTGCAAGGAGGATTGATAGGGCCAACAAAATCCAGTGCCCATCTATCAAATGGTTCAACTACTACTTGAGGTTGTAAAGGCATCTGATCTATTTTATTAGGCTGGCCATCCTTTGGCAGCTGTCACATGATTGAACATATCTTTTAGCGTCCCTAAACAGAGTCGGCCAGTAGTAGAACATCTGCAGCGCCTTGTGCCCTGTTCTTTTGTTTGCAAAGTGTCCCCCGCAAGGCTCATCATGACAGGCTTTCAGTATGGGAAAGATCTCATCTTCTCTTACACATCTCCTAATCTCAAGATCAGGTCCTGTGTAGAAGAGATGATCATTTAGCCAACAATACCTGGCACTCTGCTGAATGATTTTTCTTTTTTCTCATTTAGACATATGTGGTGGGAGCTTTCCTGCAACCAAATAATTAGCAACATCTGCATACCAGGGAGAGTGAGATGAAAGTGTGAATAGATGTTCATCTGGAAAAGAGTCCTCAACAGGCAAACTATCATCACTGTTAGTAAAACGGGATAAGAAATCAGCAACGACATTTTCTTTTCCAGGTTTATCTATAATAGTAATATCGAATTCCTACAATAACAAGAGCCACCTGGTCACTCTGGCATTGGTGACAGGTTTATTCATTAAGTATTTAATGGCAGAGTGGTCAGTGTGCACAAATGTGGGATACCCAGTAATGTAATGTCGAAATTTATTAATAGAGTAAACAATAGCTAGGAATTCCTTTTCAGTAACAGTGTAATTAAGTTCAGCAAGGGCTAAGTTTTTACTAACATAATATATGGCATACAGTACTTGACCATCCTGCTGTCCTAATACTACCCCAATGGCGGTATCAGAGGCATCTGAGGAAATATGGAAGGGTAGGGTCCAATTAGGTCCCCTTAAAATAGGAGCTGTGGATAGCTTTTCTTTAAGCTTATCAAAAGCTGTCTGGCATGCTTCAATCCACACAAACTGTGCATCTTTCATTAACAGAGAGAACAAAGGAGAATCCAGTTTGGAGAAGTTCTCTATGAATCTTCGATAATATCCAGCATGTCCCAGAAAAATTCACACCTCTTTCTGAGTTGTAGGGGTAGGTATATTTTTTATCACCCTGATTTTTGAAGGGTCTACCTGAATGTCATTGGTAGAGATGAAATTCCCTAATACCACCCCTTCACTCATCATAATATGGAAATTTTTGGTGCTTAATGAGAGCTGAGTATGTTCACAACGAGTTAAAACCTTCTTTAAATTTTCCAGTGCTTCCTCAAAGTCCCGACCATATGGAGTGAAATTGTCCATAAAGATTTCCATACTATCATTGACTAATTCAGAGAATATGCCAATTACATCTCTTTGAAACGTTGCCGGTGCATTACATAAACCAAAGGGAAGTACTCTGTAGGAAAATGTTCCCTAGGGGCAAGTGAAGGTGGTCTTATCCTAGTCCTCAGGAGCAATATGAATTTGGTTGTACCCATTGAACCCATCTAGGAAGGAGAATAACTTCTTCCCTGATAAGGTATCAAGTACTTGTTCAATAAAGGGCAAAGGGAAACGATCCTTTTGAGTGGCTTTATTCGGTTCCCTATAATCAACACAGACCCTCCATTTACCATTTTTCTTGGGCACAATTACAAGTGGAGAAACCCACTCGCTATCTGAAATAGGATATATAAATCCTGCTTCCAAGAGTTTCTGGATTTCTTCCTTCACTATATCCCTCAGGTTGGGGTTCATGCATCGTTGGGGTTGACACACAGGCCAGGAGTCACTTTTAATATAAATGTGATGGGTGAACAGATTAGAGGGAATAGCCCTCATGTCTGTGTACTCCTAGGCGAACGCCCTCTTGTGTTCTTTCAAGAGGCTGATCAGGCGCTTCTGTTCTTCTAAGGAGAGACTAGGATTGATATTCAAAGTTCTTCCAGGATCTACCTCAATAGGAATGCTTTTTCAATTTTCCAAAACTGGGATTATTTTTGTGTCACCAACTAGTGCTTCTTCCGTAATATTTTCTTGTTCTTCCTTTCCCAGGGTAATATTCAGGATTTGATAGACCTCTCTATCCACTGAAGCGGGTTCACTAATAAAATTACTAATAGTATCATCTTCTGTTTCATTTTTAAATGTTAAGGCCTTCCCTAGAGTTAATGGTGGCTGAACATCCTCCTCCTCCTCCTGTTCTATCCAAAGGGAGGTTTCAAATTCTAAGCTTGGCCGAGCTGGAGGATATAGGGTGAGGCTTTTAGTCTCCGTACCATCAGATATAGTCATGGACCCTGATCGACAGCTGATGTAAGCATCAGCTGTGGCCAACCAAGGCCTCCCCAAGATCAATGGGTGTCCCCCAAACTGCGATTTTGGTCGTAATACCAAAAAGTCAGCAGGGTACTCCCATGAATCTACTGAGATGACAAGGTCGTCCAAAATTCCTTCAGGTCTAATGGTAGATCTGTCCGCCAATTCTAAAATGGTAGGGGTCCGTATAATATTAATGATCCCAAGCTTCTTTACAGTCTCCATTATTATGACATTTATCGCTGCCCCTAAATCTACTAGCATGTTGGGTATCTGTGTCTGTCCTATCTGTACAGTGACAGTAGGATTGCCAAGGTCGTCATACTTTGTCACAGGGGTCTTTCCTATTATCAAGGCAGATAATTTCCCTATGATGTGAACAGTGGGAGGATCTCTTGGTTTCCTTCCTAGTTTCTTAGTGCACAGGTCCCAAACGGTTCTAGCATAAATAGGCACATCTTGAAGAGCTTGAAGGAGGGGGATTTTTACATAAAGGTTTCTTAACTCTCCTAGGAGGTTAAACTGAGGTTGTCCCCCTATCCTTGGTAGCATTAATCTCTCAGGATATGGTGGTTGTCTTATCAACTGGGTAGGCTGCGTATTGTCAGATTCATCGTTTGATGTTTCAGCCATTCCATGCTCAACATCTTCAATGATAGGAACTGTATCAAATGGATGCTGTGAACTCCTTTCTTCCTTATGCACAGAAGGTGGAGCATCTTCTGTAATTACATGTTCTACTATTTTCCCAGATCGTAAACGAATATCATTACAAGGTACAGGGGAAAGAGAGTAGGCCGGCATATTGACAGTCTCCAATTGATGGACTATTTTATTATTCGGGTTAGGATTATGTTGGGCAGGCAGTTGAGGTCGTATCGGTATATTAGGGACAGAATTATTTTGCAACTGCAGCTGCGACTGCTGAGGTGGGTATTGCGGATATTGAGGGAATTGAAAGTATTGAGGATAATATTGTGATTGTTGAGGTGGAGGTGGTTGAGGAAACTGGTTCCCAGGATGGAAATTCCTCCATCCAGGAGACCATGACGTAGGTTGGTGTGGTGGCTGTGTCCAAGGATTCCATGAGTTAAAATTTTGCATTGCAGGTTGGGAGGAATTCCACTGAGCATAATTTGAAGGGAATTGTGTATTCACGTTTTGCATGTTATTATTCCAATTGCCCATATTATTCAAAAATGGAAACGAGTCTAGAGTCGTACCTTGATTTCGCGGCTACCAAGGTTTCTTCTGTGCAATGAAATAGGCTGATTCTACTTCTAGAGTTGATTCCTGTAGAACAGTATTCACTTGGGGAAGTGAGGGACATTCTTTCATGTCGTGGTTCAGGTCACACAGTTGACGTACTTCTACTTTATCAAGCGGGCATTCTCTCAGCAGATGATTCTTTCTACATCGTGGGCAGAACAATCCTAGTGTGAGATCCTCTACTGCCTGTTTTTGTTTTGCCTTCAGGACATCGATCTCTGAGGAGATGGAACTCATCATCTCTGTCTTGAAATTTTCAAGGAGATTACCTATCTCTGCACGGGTGGCTCCTCCATTGGACGACTTCTAAGTTCTATCAAAGACATCACATTCTAGCTTATCCCGTTTGTCCCGCTTATTGTTCCTGGAAGAGCCCCTGGAGTATCTCTTACATAGTTCCACAATCTTTCCAAAAGGTTCTTTGGAGATATCTCCCTTTCCTAGCAGATTTAACATGTCTAATAAATCATCCCTGATCCCATGAAGCAAGATTATCTTGAGCACGTCCAGCCCCATGTTCTTCTGCCCAGCCCTTTGCAGATTGTACAGTAGCCTTTCCACGAAATCCTCCAGACTTTCGTCCTCTTCTGCACCATTTTGAATAATTCTTCTCTTTTATCCTTGTTGTTGCAATATTCCTGATATTTTTCCAGGAACACCTGTTTCATTTTATCCCAATTAGCAATAGTTCCCCCCCCAAGGCTCACGAACCAGCGTAATTCATTGTCCTTCAGGGTGGCAGGGAAAAGTTTCAGCTTTTGCGCATCGGTGACATAATCATAGCTACGAAAGAGAATATTGAATTCAAAAGGGAATTTGTCGGGATCTTCTGTCGGATTTCCATGGAAGCGAGGCAGCACCGATGGTGAGATATTCTTCATAGGGGATGCCCCCGTTGGTTGCTGAATTGGGAATTGTAGTGTAGCCATCGTTCCTTCAGGCAGGGAGTGATTGTCATGATGATAGTTTTCCCCCATTGCCTCTTCCTCGTCAAAGTCATGTATGTTACTCATCTCCTCTTCTATTTTCTCCTCCTCTGTTTTCTCCTTTTCGTTCGTTCCCACATTCTTTTCCTCGTTCTTCTCTACGTCCTTCTCCTGTTCCTCGTTCTTTTCCTTGTTTTTCCACTGATCAGCAAACTTCTGGTGGAACTGCGTCCACTCTTCTTCAGTTACAACCTTCCCTAAAATGTGGTATGTTGGACCTTTACCTGCAGGTCCAGTTGTAATAGTTGTGTCCTTTTCTGCAGGTATATTCGAAGAAGTCACGGTTGCTCGTGTATTCTGCACCGTGGACCCTGACGCTGGTGCCCCACGATCGGCAAGGTTTCTTCTGATAGGAGTTTCTTGCTGGTGAGCCCTAGTAGATGAATCAGTTCTGTCAACAATATCGTCGATAAATGTCCTTCTGCACAATGGTTTTCCTCGACCGCGACCCAAGCCACCTGCACTGTTAGTATCTTGTGGGGTTTTGGTAGTTGGGAGTTGATCGCGTTTTACCCTCCTCGTATTCATGCAACCCAAATCATTTCAGCAAAAGGAATAGAAAGACTGGCTAGAAATAATTACCAGATGCAACTAATGATAGTGTTTAATTTTATCCTTCCCCGGCAATGGTGCCAAAATGTCGAGCACCCAATATGCAGATATATTATTACCAACACACAAAGCATACGAGATTTATTGTCAACCTGAGAAAGTCTTTTATTTCAAAGGATAAATGCACAGTATATGCGTTAAACACCAAATCACTGTAATTGAACACTCTTATCCTCTAACAACTATGTTCATCCCAAGAATCTGTGTAATCCTATTCATCTTCTAATTGCTACAAATTCAATTACCTGTAATTAAGGAAAATGATCTAAGATTCAAACAGCAATTGCAGATAAAAAGGAAATCCTATTCACAACCCAGAACAAGAAAACTACCTATTCAATCTAATTACTCTTGAAAGCCATAAACATAAATCAAATATTAATCTAGGAATTCAATTGCAAGGGATTAAGTTCAGCTACTCTAAGGAATTGACTTGCAGGAATGAAAATCAACAATCATAACAGGAAAGATAAATTACAAGGATTCATGGGATAACAACTTGAAAGTACAGGATGAACAAAGCTGTGTACAACTACCACTCAAATTGCATAAAGGAAGTTCCCTACCCAGTCGACTGCCACTCTGTACCACTTACCAATCTTAAGAAAATGCAATCACAATTACACTGTAAATCAACACTACTACAGCTGGATACAAAGGAAATAGGATGAACAAAACATCACACAATACTGAATTGAAAAAGTCCTAAATTAACTCAGCAATCTTTGTGGAAGGCGGGCCCAGGCTTCACACAGAGATGCTAGATGAACAACGTGCAACTCTCTTAAATCAGAGGTAACTCCTTATATTAAAGAATGAAATATTACACAAGTTGCTTCCACTGCTAATACAATGAATGAATTATCTATTTTCCAACCCCCTGGGTCGAAACAGCTCCCCATATTTATACATGCAGATCATAACCTCCGATCATATTAAAGGGCAGCCATGAAGATCTCTGATCTTTAGGTGCCCTAAATACTACTAGCTGTTACAAAACGTGGTATGATAATGACATGGAGAATGCGAGAAGGCTGTTGACTTGCCCAGGAGTAGTGATCTCTTCAGATCACAATTATATTCGAGCAGCAATGTAGCGCGTTCTGTTACAGCTGCATTGTCATAGCTCGGTCTAGGATATTACAATAAAACCACGTTCCTTCATTGATGATCGGGGGCTAAGGGTCCTTTTAAGCAACGAATATCCCTTCCTTTCATATTTGTTCATCCCTCATCCAGCTGCAGTCCACTTATCTCAAACTACCTTCATAAATCATAACATGTTAGCACATTTGAGAGATACACAGCTTTAATTATCACAATCATAAGCATTAATAAGATAAAGCAATGATCAGTCATACCTTGGTAGTTTGGGGATGAAAGTGAGGACAACAGGTCTGATTAGCATGCTAAATGATGTAAGATAGGGGAAGAAAAGGTGATTGAAGATGGTTAAAAAGGGCCAATTCTGGGCTCAACAGGGATGAATAATTTAATCTCCCAAATGCCTGATCAACCTGTGTTACACATACAATGTCAATCCAATGCCAAAATTAGATCTGCCATCCATCTTCTATCAAATTGGGTCTTGTGCAAAATAACACAAGAAAATACAATAACTGGCCAACAACTAGCACTCTAGTTGATTGCAATATTTTCAGGGCTAGCCTCAAAATGGTGGCGCTGGATTCCTCAAGAATCCAGAGAAGAATTGTTAAATGCAGAAGATGCGGACCAAAAAATTCTTACTGCCCTTGGTAAAGAATTCTATGGTCCCTATGAAAATGAATATTATGAACATCTTGAATCTTTATTTATGTCAGTCAAAATTTGTGACCTAAATAAGAGTGAAGAATATTTTTGCTATATGCAAAAATTGTTGATTTCTTCTCACAATGCCGATAAGCCCGCATATCTGAAACATTACTTGAGAAGATTTCCTTGCCATGTTCTTGATGCTATTGAACAACACCTTAAAGATAAAAACATCCCTCTTTCGGGTCTTTCCCTTGCCCAATTGCATGGATTCATCATGGAAACTTGGTAAGAAGATTGTCTAGAGAAAAGAGTGGCTAACTTATTTCAAGCGACACTGTTTAATGTTTTCCCATGGTTTTTGTAAAGATCTTGAAAAAATTCCATATTGAGGGTGTGGAACCCACAACCGAGGACACTTTGGGTGTGAATCATGCAGTTGTAATAAGAAACATCAGCCCAAATATACTAGTGCACCTAGATTTCATCCAGACAAAGGCTATAAGCATAAAAAGGGAAAAAGATTTCAAAAGAAAGCCTACCTTAAGAAAATATCTGTACCTGCAGATAAAGAAAAATGTTTCATCTATGGTAAAAAGGGTCACTAGGATAACAAATTCCCAAATAAAAATAAAAAAACTAGACTTGTTTCCATGTTTTCTGAAGATCTGGATCCATCCCGGTGGGATCTAGATTGGTGTGCAGCAGAAGACTACCCTGAAGGTGAAATTGTCTTCTTATCAGAAGAAGGAGATTCATCTGATTCCAACCCTGCCTTAGATAAATTTTCTCCAAACTCATCCGATTCCTATTCTTTCGATTCTGATGAAGAAGCAAATTTAGGAGGTTGCTCTGGTCCTCCTGATTTCAGTTTTTATATGTTGTCTTACAATTCACCTAAGGTATCCTTAGAATTTAGGATTGCTGAAATTGAGAAAGAATTGTTTGAGACCCCAGTCTGTCAATATATGAAAAGGAAAGATCTAAAAGATTAAAAAAGAAATATTTTAACAAGAAGAAAAGAAAAAGAAAAATTTTCAGAAGAAAAAGAGAAATCTATCTCTCCAGAAATTAGCAAGAATACAGCATTCTACCAACCTGGTAATTTATAAAAAAGCTATCCTGATCATCATGAGGATAGACAAAAGTTCAGAAAAGATCAAGAAAATCTACTAAGACTACATATCAAAGATAATCATTATTCCTTAAAAACCATGGTA
Organism: Pseudotsuga menziesii; assembly: GCA_001517045.1. Taxonomy (NCBI): domain Eukaryota; kingdom Viridiplantae; phylum Streptophyta; class Pinopsida; order Pinales; family Pinaceae; genus Pseudotsuga; species Pseudotsuga menziesii. The sequence continues at coordinate 179,944 of LPNX010780072.1, forward strand.
AAAGAAATAGAGGAATTGAAAAGAATGCTTGAAATAAAAACAAGAGAAAGAGACCAGTCCTCTTATGAAGAAATGTGCAGACCCTATTCCGAAGCATTATAGTCACCAAAAGCTATTGAAATTAGTCCAAAACATTCTCATCCCACTAGTGATTCAGGAACAGAAGACTGTCATAATGATGAACCATTAGTAGGATCTCTAGGACTATTCACTTGTCCTAAATATTTCATTAAAATAAAGTTTTCTCCATCTAAATTCAAATCTTATGAGCTTGATTGTTTGATAGATTCAGGTTTCCAAATAAATTTAGCAAAGGGAAATGATATACCATCTTTTTACTGGGAAAAAACAAACAAACATGGTGTAGCCATCACGGGGAGTTCACTTAGTGAACATCTCACATAGCACGTGCGATCGTGGGATATTAAAGAATACCCTTAATTTCAAGAGATATTGACCCAAACACTTTTTGTTGAAACTCCCTCCCAATACTTAAAACCTCCTCCCCATCCCTTTTTATATCTCAATCCTTATAAACCACCATACCCACGCCCACCTTAAACCCCTCATCCCCCCAATACCTGCAATATATTGGTTCAATTTTTGATAATTTTAAAACCCACAATATGAATTAACATGATAGGATATTGGTCAACAAGTGAAGCCCCCGTGGTAGCCATTGAATTAAATCCTGTACAGCTCAAAGGAAAAGTTCCATATTTTCCAATAAGCATCAATGGAATAAAAGAAGTTCTGCATCTCAATAGGCTAGACGACCTAAAAGAGGATTGCATCATAGGATCACCCTTCTTGCATAAAGTCAGCCCCATTATAGTTGATGAGCCCAATATGAATTTTTATTATACAATAAATGGAAGAAGAGTTTCCACCCCTCTATACTATTCTGCTTCTTACAAATGTAAGAATATTGTTCCCCAATCCAACCCCACTCTTAGTCTTGCAAAACTGTTCAAAATGGAAAGATACATCTCCTAGGCAGAAATGCATAAAGAATATACCCTCCCCGAAATTTCCTCTAAACTAGAGAAGGATTGCATTTCAGAGTCACCTAATGCATTTTAGACAAGGGAAAAGTACTTTGTTTCCTTACCTTTTAACCCCCTAGAAAAACCAAAAGCTCAAAAATCCTTTGCTGCCCTTATGTCTCCCTCAGAAAGAGAATTATGTGCAAATGAAATCAAAGAGCTCTTGGACAAAGGCATTATAGAATCTTCTAAGATCCCTTGGCCATGTTGAGCATTTGTTGTCAATAAACACTCTGATATAAAAAGAGGAAAAACCATACTGGTTGTGAATTTTAAACCCTTGAAAAAAATCCTTGAACCAGTCTGTTATCCTCTGCCTAATAAATCTCGTCTGCTGCAAAGGATAGCAGGATGCACCATTTTTAGCAAGTGTTATAGCGGATTTCACCACACTAGGTGAATAACACATTGTATGGCCTTCCCTTGTCCCGCTGCAGACTCATTAGCCCCTTTGGACCACTTTATATCTTTTGATGTTACCTTGATCATCCCTAAAAACATTATAATATTGATATACGCAGCTTTTTCCCTGATAATCGCATACATACGCGGGTATTCCCTCGATAGTCGCGTACATCGGGATGTGTGCATAGTCCAAAACATTTTGGAGTTTTCCTTGACTTGGATCCGACTCATAT
>LPNX010780081.1:0-10422 GCA_001517045.1 Pseudotsuga menziesii
TCGAAAGCGTAGACTTCAAGAATCTAATATTGGAGGTGGTCCGAATTTTCCAAAATTTGATTATTGGATTTCTGATGCAATAAATTATGCACAACAACAATGTCAAGATCTAACGATTGAGGAAATGAATCTTTCACGACCTCCACATATATATGATTACCGTTTCAGTGGGATGTGGGCCTATGGTAGTCATTTAAGAGTGGAAGAAAAGGACACAGGAAAGGTAAATTGTGATTGTGTTGTTAGTGCTGAATTTCATCATGACACTGGTAAGAATTTCTATGTTGGATTCATACAAGAAATTATTAAAGTTGATTATGGTGAAACTAGTCCTATATTATTAAATTGTAAATGGATCAAACCATCTGCAATACAACATGATGAGTATGGATTTTTACGTGCAAATACACGTCAAATATTATCAAAGACTGATGAGCCGTATGTTTTCCCTCTTCAAATTAACCAAGCATTTCTAATTGACGATATAGCAAGCCCAGGATGGTCATATGTCATTCAAATGGAGCCTCATTCGAAAAGGAAATTTATGCAATGTGTTGATACAATCGTCGATGGGAAATGTAATAGTTTACAAGAAACTTTGGAAGAAGAAGCTGAAGATGTCGATATAGTATTTGAAGAGGAAACTTTTCTTCCCAATGAAGAGCTTGAGATAGAGAATGTAATGTATGGTCAGGAAAATCTATTGTATGATGACAGTGATGAAGATGAAGCAGATGCTTACATAAGTGATCAGGATTGTGATCTTGATGGCAATGCAAATGATAATGATGATGATTTGTCCCATGACTTTATGGAATAAAATTTCCCTATGTAAATGGATTTTATTGTTTTGTCCATTAGGATTAGGTAGCCAAAGGGTTTTACTAAACTTTGTATGAAATTTTTCATTAATGATATTTGATATGCAACATTTTCATTTTTGTTTCTGTTCATCTCTACATACACGATGTATGTGGGTTATTATTGCCATGTTGTACTTCTTTTTAGTCCTATGATTCCATTGGGCTCCAGTTAGTGTTTGCTGCTGTCATGAGCATTTGAATTTAGATATTTTATAGTCGTTGTTTGCACATGCACTAATGGTTTTACTAAACTTTGTATGGAATGCATCCTTAATGATATTTGATATGCAAACTTTTCATTTTTGTTTCTGTTCATCTCTACATACATGATATACGTGGTTTATTATTGTCATGTTCTACTTCTTTTCAGTACTGTGATTCCAATGGGCTCTAGTTAGTGTTTGTTGTTGTCATGAGCATTTGAATTTAGATATTTTATAGTCGTTGTTTGCACATGCACTAATGATGTTTTTAAGAGAAATTTTGGACATATAGGCTATGAAGAATAAGGGGTTGAAACGTAAAAGTGACCCCAACAAAGATGAAAATGTGACAGAATACGAGCGTGCTCGTAAAGACCACATCACAAGAAATGAAGAGTATTTGTCATCCCTTGGTTTTGGAAATAAGTAAGTAGTTACTCCTTGTACCTTTTCACTTCTATGCATATTTGATGAAAGTTTTATATAATCTATTTCATGATGTAGGCCATATATGATTTTGAATCTAATTGGTAATTTTTTTCCTTATAGGGGAATGTTGGATTCTACCAAAAATGATCATCAGAAACAAAATTATGCAAGCAAATAAAAATCATTGCCAGCTCGTAGAAGCAAACGCCTTGGTAGACCAATACATGAAGATGAAGTTAATGATAATAATGATCAACTTCCTCATATATCAGATGATAATGTCCATGATTTGTATGAAAAAGTGGCATCTTCTGGAGAATCAGGATTGCGAGATCTTTTTTTAAAATTAAAGCAAAGATTTGAAGGCTCATCTAAGGGGATTAGTGACCTAGCAAGTGCCACACCTGTTGAGGAGATTCCTGATCTAACTAGTGATAGAATTGTTGAGGGGATTGGTGAGCTACCTATTGCCACACCTGTTGTCTCCAATTATGAAGAACCAATTAATCCTTCTTCCTTAGAAAAAACACCAATTACATCTCCTCAAAGGGACGTGCTAGGAAATGAAACTGCTATATCCACAAATATGAGTGGTTTTTCAACGCCCAAAACTAGTTCTAAAGATCCATCACCTTTCGTCAGAAGACATAGAATTATTCAAGGCTTGTATAGGAGCACACAAAGGGAAGCAAAAGAAATAAAATTAGAGGGGAAGAAGGCTTACGTGGTTGAGGTAATAGATGGTGATCCTACTGGACCAAATGCTTCAAGGTGGTCCTCAGAGTTGGGAACGAGAATAAGGTCTTTTTTGGATGTTACCAAATCCACCTTTACAGATCAAGATCCAAGAAATGTTGATCTAGTGATCCAACAAATGGAAAATGTTTTTGAGACGATTGGTGGTAGGATTTCTGTTAAATATTACAAATATAGAATGAGATTTTTGATGAATAATTTTAGGCATAAATGCAGAAAATTAATCTTGGATGGAAAAGATAAGGAGAGCAGCTTGACTCCCAAACAGTGGGAAGATTTGAAGGAAAGTATGCGTGATGAATACTTTCTGGAAAAGAGTGCAAGAGGGAAGAAAGGAAAAAATCTTGTGAAGGATCGATATTTTTTGGGTCGGGGAGGGTTGAGAGCCAAACAACACATATGTGTAAGTATATGGTGTTTTTGCTGAATAGTGTACATTGTGTTCTGCCTTTTTTATTTGTCTATATTTCCAATACATTGTGTGTTGACAATTATTTGCAGGTTGAAGGAACTAATAGAGAACCCAATTTGAGTGAAATGACTCAATATATGGCAGACTTAGAAAATTCTAAAAAAGAGAGGTCCTTGCCATCTGTTGAAGTTGAGAGAAGCCAAACAAGAGGCCCATCTACTGTTGAAAAAATTAGTGAGGATTATAACAGTGCAATGAATCATTGTATAATTGGGTTGTCAGAGAATATGTCGACCATAGCCTCCTCCATTGAACCTCTTGTTGCTGCATTCAATTTAAATAAGGGAAAGACTATTGATTCAAATGAGGTAAGCTAATTATCATTCCCTTCCAACCATTTATTCAGTTGATATTTTAATCTATGGATGTTATTTATCCATTTCACTTCACTCACGAAGCCTATTTTTTTTTAATGTAAATGTCTGTCAATCATAGGAAAAAAACGTAATTATGGGTGGTGCAACACTATTGAAAGACCCAAAACATGGCCATGAACATGCAAAGGTATGTACTAAATCAATTGGTATACTAGAAGGCATGAAGCTTTATATTTTAGAATATGGTTTAATTGGTATACTGTTTTGTTTTTTACAGCGCTCAATAATTCCAGGGGGGCATGAAGTACTCCATGAAGGTGAAACTATTAAAATATTGGATCCATATGATGGTGCTATTGCCGGCATTGGACGAATTCATTCACTTAGTGTGATCCATGGAGTGGCACTTGGTCTTGAAGATGCAAATGTCAATGTCATCAATGTCACAAGTAACATCCCACTTCCGTATGAAGATAAAATAGATGGATGTCTCCATTTGAAGGAGAAGGAAAGGAGTTTCATTCAGTGGCCAAAGAAGTATTTGGAAAAGTCATCAAACTAGATGATTTTTTATGCTAGTTTAACTTGTTCGTTAGTTTATTACAACTGTTGTTATTGATTGCCCTTAGATGCTTCAAATTTAACACATGGGCCTTTGGGAGTGTTAAGTTGAAAGAAATGAAAAATTATGTTTTTACTTTATCTTGCATTGTCACAGCTGTACCTATGTGTTTCTGGTATTACTATTGCTGTTATTTACTGTCCTTGGATGTTTCAACATTGACACACGGACCTTTGGGAGTGTTAAGTTGAAAGAAATGAAAATTATGTTTTTACTTTATCTTGCATTGTCACAGCTGTAGCTATGTGTTTCTGGTATTACTATTGTTGTTATTTACTGTCCTTGGATGCTTCAACATTAACACAGGGACCTTTTGGAGTGTTAAGTTGAAAGAAATGAAAATTATGTTTTTACTTTATCTTGCATTGTCATAGCTGTACCTATGTGTTTCTGGTATTACTATTGCTGTTATTTACTGTCCTTGGATGCTTCAACATTAACACAGGGACCTTTGGGAGTGTTAAGTTGAAATAAATGAAAATTATGTTTTTACTTTATCTTGCATTGTCACAGCTGTACCTATGTGTTTTTGGTATTACTATTATTGTTATTTACTATCCTTGGATGCTTCAACATTAGCACAGGGACCTTTGGGAGTGTTAAGTTGAAAGAAATGAAAATTATGCTATATATGTTACCACGTTATTTTCTCCTTTACGTATGCTAGTTTAACTTGTTCGTTAATTTATTACTACTGCTGTCATTGATTGTCCTTGGATGCTTCAACTTTAACACAGGGACCTTTGGGAGTGTTAAGTTGAAAGAAATGAAAATTATTTTATATATGTTACCACGTTGTTTTTTCCTTTACGTATGCTATTTTAACTTGTTCGTTAATTTATTACTACTGATGTTATTGATTGTCCTTGGAATCTTCAACTTTAACACAGGGACCTTTGGGAGTGTTAAGTTGAAAGAAATAACCTTCCTTATATGATGATGATAAAACTTAGAATTATTGTACAGAACACATATGGACTATACCTTGAGAGAGAAGATAAAAATTTTACCCTTCGTCTTGTGGGTAAAATGGTTGTTTCCCCACCTTGATTGTATAGATCAGTCTTGTGGGTATTTTCTTGTGGGTATTGTGTGTGGGTCTTGTGGGTCTTGTCTATCAAATAGGATTTCTTATCCCTTGGCTTTAGGCATGTCTACAAGGAGCACAATATGAGTGCAGACCGCTTACCCAAGGAAGCACTTGATATGAAGGTTGGTCTTCTCTCCTTCTCAGAACTTTGGGAAGGAGAAATTATTGAGGAAGGCTTGATACAGCTCTTTTGAGAGTTTTTTTCAGTATTTGTGGCATACTCATGTTTTTCCCTTTTCGAGTATGGGGTGTGTTTGTTCCACCCAAGAGGCCTCCTGGATAAGCTGTCTGGGCTCATTCTGTTCTCCCTGTGGTGATGCTTTTTCTGTCTTTCTTTGAGATTTTGAGTTTTGTGGGTGGAGATTTTTTGGGTCGAGAGTTGGGTTGACAACCACTGCAAATGCAAATAGATTTTTTGGTTTTTTTTATGTATTTTTTGAGGTTGACAGTATTGATCCGTGACCTTGTGGACAGTATTTGTCTCACTCTGCCCTAAATGGTTCATAGCATCAACTGAATGGATATTTAGTTTTGACATTGAGGAATCATGCACATTGTTTCCCATAAGGTGTTCACTTAATTTTCCATGAGGGTTTATGGGTTGGTTTCTGAGTTTTCTGGGCAAGTCAACTTCTTAAATCTCTCTCAGTGGTTTCATCTAGTGACAAATCCAAAACTATTCGTTTTTCCACTGACATGGCATTTTTCACAATGTTTTTACTTTAGACTAGAGTGTAATGTGTAGTCAGTTAGGTGCAGTTGTTTGTGGCTAAAAAGGCCTAAAAAAATTAACTGAATCTAGTTTGAATCTCATTAAGCTGGGTGTAGAACCTCGATTAGGGATTTTGAGTTTTGTGGGTGGAGAGCTGTTGGGTTGACAGCTGCTGCAAATGCAAATAGATTTTTTTGTTTTTTATAAATGTTTTGAGGTTGACAGTATTGATCCGTGACCTTGTGGTTGGTATTTGTCTCACTCTTCCCTACAACTACCTATCTCTCTCTCTCTCTCTCTCTCAGGTATGTCCATTGTTTTGTTGGTGACTTGTCTCCTAAGAGACAAAGTGTGATCGTATTATAAATCTAAGTATAGAAATTAAGGAAGGTCTAAACTACATTGTTTTCTTCTATTTGTCCATTTATAATATTTTTGCATGTGCTTGACTAATTCTGTTCATACATATCCTAGGTAACTGTAATTGATGGATGTACATAGTGCTGATATGTAGTAATCCTGGTTTGGTTTGGAGCAAAATGGGTCATAGCATCTCAACTGAATGGATATTTAGTTTTGAAATTGAAGAATCATGCAAAAAAGAGTAAACAGAGCTCTGTAATTGAATCCTCCTTAGATTCCTCCTTGGCCCTTATTCTTAGATTCAACTTACCAGTGACCACTAGCTATTTCACCTCAGAGATGAAACAAAAGTGTTTAAAATATTTTCATATTTTATTTCACATCCACTCAGTTCATTTCTTCCGTTGTGTTATTATCTACACTTGCAAATGACATCTATAGCTGTACCTTCTACACGTGCATTTGATGCTTTTATCCACTGACATATACCTGTGTATGAGACATCAAGAAGTAACCCCTCTAATAACGTCAGGATAGAAAAATGAGCTAGTTATTTATTTTGTTACAGCATGTCAGAAAAACAAAAAGAAGAAAGAAATTATATATTACTGTCCATGAGTAACCACATTAGCACATCAGGGCCTCAGGTGTTGAAAGCAGTGACAAAGTGCCTAGAGCATCTCAGAATAAAAGAAAGCTCAAATTTGTTTAAACTTAATAAAGGGGTGTAGCCAGAAGGAAAACCCTAGACAATTTAGTAGAAATAGAAAATATATAAGAAGCAGCACCCTGTACCAGGAGAAGCCACCAAAATCAAGAGTGGAAAGACTAGCCAGCATTTAAGTACTTCAAACATTTAGTCCTTCATATCTATGTCCTTTTTTTCTATGTTTCCATTACTATAATTCCCAAAACATATTCTTAAATTTTTCACAGGATATAGAAAATTACCTTGTGTGTGAGCAAATCGAGAAGAGCCCGAACAAGCCAAGGTATTGATCTTGATCCAAGCAATTTGACTAAAGCAAACATATGAGCTAAGCCAAATAACTTGCTGTACAATTGGGCAAAAGCTTGATAGGCCATGTTCAAGTCCTGTAAAAATAGTAAAATACAAAAAGCATGTCTTCAATAGATCTATAAAATAGAATAAAATGTTCTGAATAGATTTATAGTCATAAAACGATAAAAAATACTTTAAAGCAGAGCCAAATCTCCCTTTCTAGCTTGTCCATAAAATCCCCAAAAATCTGACCAACAACTATTCAAGGCATTACCAAAACAGGATAACTGGGCAATCATGAATTGCAGGATATACACTAATTAGCAGATTGATCACTTTCTATTTTTAGATTCTGAGGATATATTTCTTGTTTTTAACTTCATAGGTTGGGTTCTGAATTGAACACCCACAAGAAGCCATAAATAAAATACAGGTGAGTCATAAAGAGCAGATTGAATTTTCTGAAGAATTTCAGGGCAGTGTCTCAATTAATATCTATTTTTAATTTATTTTTTTCATTAAGAGGCCATGCATGTGTTCTAGGGATCGACAAATAAAGCTCAGTTAGATATTATCTATATGAATTAGTCATCTAATAACAATGAGAATGCACCCAAGATCCTTTGAAAATAATGTTTGTGGTTGTGGTTGTTTATAAAATAGCTATTCGGATTATATTTCTGCACTATTAGCACTGATGATGAGGATCTCATCCAATTTTGTACTTGTTTCTTTTAAAACCCTCACCTAAAGCGTTATAGTCCAAAGTCACAAGGTGAAGATCTAAGAACAACTCAGAGAGGTTACCCACAACAATGTACATGCATAGGTAGAAGACTAGGTTTCCACTCTCATCCCATTTTGGGAAAAGGATTATAGGAACAAACTGCATCTAATATGTAATATAACATGTAAAAACTATGGTTTTTGTATCCTTATACCTTTTTAATGGCCCTAGTGAAGCACAGTAGATTGACAGACAAGATGCTCACCCAATTGAAATCATTCCATGTGTCTGCTACACGTACTTTGATTTGTGCTGCTGGTAACATTGCCACAACTTGTTGTGCCTGGAGATTGGTGTCACCATTTGTCTACAACAGCATCTTGACCTTCGCTTCGGTGTTCCATATATTTGCAGCTTAATGTTTCCTTGGTGTCGAAATATGTCTATCATTTCAAGCTATTGTTTATGGTATCCATAACCACTGATCTGCATTGCATTCAGCATATCTACAGTGTACCCACTGTGCTGGTGACAATTTTGAATTTTCTCGCATTTTTCTACCTGCAAAAACTGCCCATATTCTGTCTTTGATATTTTTGATGTGTTGTCAGTTTGCAAAATTTCTAGATTTGTGGGTATCAGCCTTATTTTACATGAGCTTCATTCTCCATGGTTGCCATTAGAGGAAGCACAATTGAATCCTGCTTGGTTGTATCTTCCATCTGGGGCCTTGTTCACATTGATATCTCAGTTGACAATACGGGCATCTGGGCACTGCAGTCTGATCTATCTCTCCTTTCCATTTTCTCCACTATAGGGTGTTTTTGTGTTCAAGGTTTTGCTATTCTGCACAAACTCAACCTAAGCATCTATCTTGAAATGTCTGTAACTATGTTTATCTCAATGGGTTACATGGTCTTTGTTCTGCAATTCCCACACAAGAATCAATGCGTTCTCAAATGATGTCCATGCATGTTTCACACAGGTGATCTTCATGTATCCACTCTCTGTTCATTTTATTATGCTGCCATTTGACCCTTGCAGTGATGTCTTGATAAATGAAGATTGGTCCTGATCAATGCAGCCTTTTTTAACTTCAGTTTTGAGGTCAAAAAATTCAATATTAACTGGCCGTTGCACTTTTAAACTTTTCAAATTATTAATGCCATTTTGACTTTTCTAAAATCTTAGATATATTTGTACTTGCCTTGTTATACTTGGTGTCCAGACTTCTTATGGTGCAGCGCTGTTCTTATGTGTTTCTAGTATTACTATTGCTGTTATTTACTATCCTTGGATGCTTCAACATTAGCACAGGGACCTTTGGGAGTGTTAAGTTGAAAGAAATGAAAATTATGCTATATATGTTACCACGTTCTTTTCTCCTTTACGTATGCTAGTTTAACTTGTTTGTTAATTTATTACTACTGCTGTTATTGATTGTCCTTGGATGCTTCAACTTTAACACAGGGACCTTTGGGAGTGTTAAGTTGAAAGAAATGAAAATTATGTTATATATGTTACCACGTTGTTTTTTCCTTTACGTATGCTATTTTAACTTGTTCATTAATTTATTACTGCTGCTGTTATTGATTGTCCTTGGAATCTTCAACTTTAACACAGGGACCTCTGGGAGTGTTAAGTTGAAATAAATGACCTTCCTTATACGATGATGATAAAACATAGAATTATTGTACATAACACATATGGACTATACCTTGAGAGAGAAGATAAAAATTTTACCCTTCGTCTTGTGGGTAAAATGGTTGTTTCCCCACCTTGATTGTACACATCGGTCTTGTGGGTATTTTCTTGTGGGTATTGTGTGTGGGTCTTGTGGGTCTTGTCTATCAAACAGGATTTCGTATCCCTTGGCTTTAGACATGTCTACAGGGAGCACAATATGAGTGCAGACCGCTTATCCAAGGAATCACTTGATATGAAGGCTGGTCTTCTCTCCTTCTCAGAACTTTGGGAAGGAGAAATTATTGAGGAAGGCTTGATACAACTCTTTTGAGAGTTTTTTTTCAGTATTTGTGGCATACTCATGTTTTTCCATTTTCGAGTATGGGGTGTGTTTGTTCCACCCAAGAGGCCTCCTGGATAAGCTGTCTGGGCTCATTCTGTTCTCCCTGTGGTGATGCTTTTTCTGTCTTTCTTTTAGATTTTGATTTTTGTGGGTGGAGAGTTTTTGGGTCAAAAGTTGGGTTGACAGCTACTGCAAATGCAAATATATTTTTTTGTTTTTTTATATATTTTTTGAGGTTGACAGTATTGATCTGTGACCTTGTGGACAGTATTTGTCTCACTCTGCCCTAAATGGGTCATAGCATCAACTGAATGGATATTTAGTTTTGACATTGAGGAATCATGCACATTGTTTCCCGTAAGGTGTTCACTTAATTTTTCATGAGGGTTTATGGGTTGGTTTCTGAGTTTTCTGGGCAAGTCAACTTCTTAAATCTCTCTCAGCGGTTTCATCTAGTGACAAATCCAAAACTATTCGTTTTTCCACTGACATGGCATTTTTCACAATTCTTTTAGTTTAGACTAGAGTGTAATTTTTAGTCAGTTAGGTGCAGTTGTTTGTGGCCAGAAAGGCCTAAAAAAATTAACTGAATCTAGTTTGAATCTCATCAAGCTGGGTGTAGAACCTAGATTAGGGATATTGAGTTTTGTGGGTGGAGAGTTGTTGGGTTGACAGCTGCTACAAATGCAAATAGATTTTTTTGTTTTTTATATATGTTTTTAGGTTGAAAATTTTGATCCATGACCTTGTGGTCGGTATTTGTCTCACTCTGCCCTACAACTACCTATCTCTCTCTCTCTCTCTCAGGTATGTCCATTGTTTCGTTAGTGACTTGT
>LPNX010780082.1:7567-122923 GCA_001517045.1 Pseudotsuga menziesii
AGTGGGTTTGAGATCATTACATCAAGCATCGTGACCTCTCATGTTCTACGCGGTAGAATGCATGAGGCCCACAATATATGAGTGGAGTACATCACTGTTGATCACCATGAAACAACAATTGACTGACTGCAAGTTGGGTCAGATAATTTTTTTTGGGTATGCAAACATACTGAGCACTTTATTTTTTGAGAGGGTACCGAGTCTTAGCCCTAGAGAAAAGGTCCTTCCTCAGAGTCTATGAGATCCAACCTAGGAACATTGGATGGATGTGATGCAGAGGTTAGGGGGAGGTAGAGCACCCACTCCATTCCCACCTGACTTCTTCCACTATGGGTGGAGACAAATCATTGCCATATATGACTATCCCTATACTAGGACCGACTTCTGTGGAGATCAAGACATGCCACTACCACTAGGGTGCGCATATGGAGATATTGGGAAGACCCCATTTATGTTTTTGAATTATTTGATTTTTTTTGTATTTTTGATATGTGTGGAAATCAAAAACATGTTTTTGGTGGTATCAAGTATTGAAATTAAATTTATATGTGCAGACATAGGTCTACAACGAACGAATGGTTTCCCTTGACATATACGTAGGGGCCTAGGACATTATATCATCGACGCTGATGCCGAGAAAATGTTGTAAAAAATTCATGAAAACATTTCCTGATTGACACACATGATACCCATGGTACAAGTTGAGGACTTTCCCGAGGCTATGAAGAGGTATGTGGTTAGGGTACCCCATCCATGGTTTAGGTTGTTCATGCAATTGACCAATGTTGTAGTGTGTTGTCATGATCATCATACAGGCCCACATGCATAAATGCCATGATGGATATTTTGTATCGACAATGTATATTTTGGTGGCTTAAAGCCCATTTTTGTACGATGATGCCATTTTTGGATCCTATATTCGCAAATAAAAACTTATAGTGATCGATTTGATATATATACACATGTGCCTGAATGTGAATGTTTTTAATGTACATACTTCTTCATTGATGTGACAAATTCCAATCTAAAATGTAATTTGCATATGAATCGACAACTTGATTACAATGTCTAGGTATGCGAATGTATGTAATGTAATCAAACTTCCTCTCCAACAATATTACCCTTAAGAACATTCTCAACAATGTAGGATCCCTGACACATTAGATACCATTCAATTGTGACACAATTATTTGTGAGTCAAGGAGAGCTTCAAGAGATTGGATACCATTTGAAATGGCACCATGTAATAGCTCAATCGTGACACTATACTAGGAAACATTATTTGAAGATGGTTGGAGGCACACTCCTCTCGAAGACACCAATTGACCCTCAGGTGCGTAGATAACCCAAGCAAATGAATCTAGGTTCCAGGTATGGAGACTAGCATGATCAGAGAATACTAAGTATATCGAAGACTCCATTGACATCTGACACAAAATAGGAAGCATGTCAACAAACCAATAACACTACAAGGGAACTAAAAATAAACTATGAAAAATGTACAGTAATATACAAGGTATCAACCTTGACTGAAGTTTAAGCATAGTATTTCTTAATATAAAGCCCATTTCTAGGCTCCTCCAAGGCATTCAATTTATAGTCCTCTACTCATATGCACCTTTATCTAGTAGGGAAAATTTTAAGAACCCCCCCTAAATTTATATATATAATAAATGGGTGAATAACCATGATACATGAGAAAGTGTGAAGGCTATTTTATGAATAATGTAATATGTATATATAATTTTTTGGCGAATATTTCATGGAATTATAAAATCTTGTAAAATATGGGCGTATCTTTTACAAAATTATAAAATCTTGTGAAATAATGACGAATCTTTCACAAAATTATAAAACCTTGTATAATATTTAGCGAATATTTCACAGAATTAAAATTTTGTGAAATTTTGGTGAATCTTTCATTGAAAGATAAAAACTTAAGGCTTGAAAAAAATTGACTTAATTAAATTTCCAGATGATGTTGTATTTACTTTAGATTTTTCACGTACTATTGCACTAGAGCACCTTGTAAAGAAAATCCAATTTCCAAGATAAAGTGTTGACTTTATTCATCACAACTACTTCTATAATACTAAGTCAAACCTCCTTAGAGATAAAATGGAGATATGATTTCATAAATATTTGCAATTTACAATAGAACATTATCAAAGTGTGAAGCTCATTTATCATACTACACTCAATGTACAATCAATTTTCACAAAATATGTTGGTCCCAATAATCCACCTCAATCTAAACATATAGCTACAAGTTGTTTGAAGCACTACTCGAAATACAAGGCTTGATCAATTCTCTCAAATTTTTTTATGCTTGCATAGCATCCACATTGACATTAACATATTTCTAGCAAGGATGCCCCCATTTTCTAGCACAACATGCAATCAAGGTGAATAAGTTGTATAAGATAAAGATAATAATGTACCTCTCACAAAACATCAAAACAGAAAATAACACATTTTTTTAAGTTTACAAACTTTCCATCACTAGTACAAAATGAGGAATTCGCTACTACGTGACTAAAATTTCTAGTCACCACAGGTTTTTCAAGTGATTTACTACTAAATATGAGCAATTTTGATTGACCCAACTATAAACGACTAATTTAGTCACAAATTAACAAATATGACTAGATAATAAGTGACATAGTTAAAAATGACTAACACAAACGACCAATATAGTCATGACATAAAAAATGACTAGCTACAAAAATATGAATTCGTCATTTTTAATTGTGTCATGGAAAATTGCAATTTTGACAATGAAGTGTAAATTTTGTAAATTGTCTACCTTTTATTAGTAATATTAGTGCCATGCACCTTGATCTTCAAAGATCCAACAAAGTAATTGCATGGATTTTCTCTTGACCATCTTTATCCCTTCTGCACCATTGAAGCAAACCATTGAGTGCGTGCCAAAGGAAAATTAGATTCCTACAATTATGAATTAGGTACAACTAGAACTAGTACCATATCGATACCTAGAATCATCATATCTAGTTGTTGATCCTTCAAAATAAGAGTCCCAATTCCCATACCGAGGTGCTTTTCTAACTTCAATATAACTATCATGATCTGTGACTGTCAAACTAACTGCACCAGTCGACGTAGCTTCACTAGGCTCAGTTCCTTTAAATGTTGTAGCAGTTGATCCAATAATAATAGAACCAGTGGAAGCACCAAGAACAATATTTTAACCAATCAAAGACTCAATTATAATTAAACTAAGGTACTGACCCAGAACCAGTCTCAGATCCATATGCAGTAAAGGTAGAGGATCGACCCCATCTTAGAGTTTCAGGTAAATATTTCGATTCCTCGACCTCTTACAGGACTGACCTCGTAGAACATGAGACATATAATGCAGTTATGACCTCTCCTTATCACTATCAAGTTAAACCTCCTTTATGCATTAGTGTCCAGGTAAATTTTGCATCTGACGTCACCACCCACCTGATTCACGACGTGGAAAACTCTTCTCGGCCAACATCCTCTATCCAGGTTTATTATATATACTACTATAACAAAAAATACCATTAAAACAAATATTATATAATAATAAAACAAATTTTATATTTATGTAAAACACAAATTAATTAAATTTTATATTAATCCTAATTTATAAAATTAAAAAAGTTTTATAATAATTATATATATATATATAAAACAAATTAACATAATTTATATAATAAAAATAAAACACATACATAAAAATATAACTAAAACAAAAAATGTATATGCAAATGCAACTGTCGATCCAGCCTCTGCTTGACGACATTCATGTCCTATTTTCTTGAACCCATGGAGATTTCATCCTCTAATTTCATCAATGATTGCTCAACCTGCCTGTTGGCACCAAATAACCTGTCCAAAGAAACCATTGGCGTAAAATATTTTGCATTGGCTGGAGGCGAGGAGGGTTTGGTGGGTTATGAAGGGAAAGTAGTGTGAATACTATCAATTGTTAGCGAAATTTTAACACATGAAGGTTATAATTGAGGATAAATGCTACTTATTCAAAGGTACAGTAACAAGCCCTTTTTCCATGGTTTAAGACTATTTGAGGCATGCTTGATGGTGAATACATACCTATGCTTTCCATATATGCACAAAACTGCAAGAAGAGAGGCTTTGTTGCTACTATAGGGTAAGAAACGAGGTCAATGTCTCCCTAACTTCATCCACATATACTAAAAATGGATTGAATGGGGTTTGCATAGAGATTTTATATGGTTTGGAGACTAATACCTTCAAATTATGTCGAGCTTCCATGAGGGCCTTCCAATTGAATTTGAAAACCATTGTGCCACTGAAGATATTTACTGGGTTTAGAGAATTTGAGTGAAAACAATGCAGAAAATGAAGAAGAGGATCCTTTGGGGAGATCCATAGTTTGAATCATTGAGAGAAGAGGAGGAGAATCCAAGGAACATTGATGAATCAAGAGATTTAGGCGTCGACAAAGAAGAAAATTGTGATTTGAAAGCTGAGGAAAATGTGGAATTGAAGCATGATGGTTTGGACAATGAGGGTTTTGGGAATGAAGGTTGGGTGGATTCGTATTTGGGGATAAATATTTTTATATGAGAGGGTTGGTGGAAGCATTAGGTGGATTCCCTTGGACAACCCACTACTCTGTGGTTGATTGCGATGACTACTGCTCTGTTGGGGATTATTTTTTTGGGGTGGCGCTGGTAGCACAGATGCTAGAATGACAAGCAGCTATGGCTATAGCTCTATGCTAATGATGAGGTATATTGCATTTCTCATTTTATTTATGTATATGCTTGTTTTTTAATGTGCTTTGAGGCCTACATGCTCTATAAGACCGCTTCTATTCAAATCAAAATGGAAAAGTGAAATTAATCAAGATTAGTCAAAATTTTTAGTCTGTGTTTGAAAATTTGAGTCATGAAATCTCTTAGTTCATTTAGGTTTTTTCTAGAAAATGTGCATTGAAGAGAAAATTAAAGTTGCAATTCTGAACTTTGTAAAATGGCATGAGATTTGTATCAAGAAAAATGTATTTGTAAATAGTTAGTACACCAAGATGATGGCATATAGCTCGGGTGGAAGAGATGTGTAGAATTTAAATTCAAGGAGGATTTAAATTCAGATGGTTTGAACAGTCCCAAATTTTTTAAGAGTGTTGGTATCATTTCTCTCTCCACATCATGACTTGTTTGTCCCTGCATCTTCAAATCTAGAAGTATTAACTATTTACCATGCCAATGAACCATTTGGGAAGAAGCATGTTTGCATTACTGTAGGAGTAGTGTCACATGAGTTATGGTACATACTGAGTGGAACACAGTTGTTGGGAATATTTCAGTGTTGAATGGAAAATCGTGTGGATAAAAAAAAGTGGTGGACACACAGTCATAGTGTCCCTGAGCATTCCCATCCTCCAACTGGTCATGAACATTTACTTTCAAATCCATTCCAGACTCAGAAATTTAGTGGTTTCCTATATAGATGCACTGATTTAGGTGAATGTGAATTCCTGTAGAAGGGCGCGACTTGGTTCCACTCAGCACTCAGCTCAACATACACCCATATTTAGTTGTTTAAAGGGATGCATCTATATCCTGTAAGTGAATGCATGTTTTCTTTGAAATATCATCTAAGGAATTAGTTATATATTTAGATCAGATTTATATTGGTTTAATGTTGTGTGCTGCCTTGGAAACCTACAATAAACTTAGTGAATACATTTGGTAACAAAATTTCCCTGGGAAGCTATGAAATGAATGTTGGAAAAACTCATATACAACAAGACTCTTGAAACACCACACAAGATAATTAAAACCAGAACTTCCAGCATTTTAAACAACCTACAGGAACATCAATATTTTATGATCAGTTTCCAAGTTAATGGGTAGTTTTTATAGCAGTAGGTATAAATGAAGCCTTGCTAGTAAACTTCAGTAAAAGCTATCCTTTAAACCATAATAGATAACTGGTCATAATCATATTAATGGGACTATTCTAAATTAAATCTGAAGTTTATCCAATTCAAATAAGGCAGTCAAAGAAAACTCTTTGCACAAATAATAGTTTGGAACATTACAGATTGGTGTATATATATATATATATATATATATATATATNATATGTTGATTTTATTGAAATATTGGTATATATATACTAGTTAATTGGTTGATTGATAGATGGATAGATAGATGAATGGATGGATAGATAAATATATTGATTGAATGATTGAAAATAATTTTTATGGATTGAACTTTTGGGAAGAGTAAATCCATCGAAATTTTTTCCCTGGAAAACTTCCAATTGTTACAAACAATGCTCCACACTTAAATACTGACCAGAATATATGGGTACTATCACCTGTGTACAATATATTGGATAAATTGGTGTATAGGGTTCTAGGTGTAGTCTTAGTTATAGTTATACGACATTGATGACTCATTAAAGTTTGGTCACTCTTTGAACTTATTTAATCTTTCTATGTTTTCAGATGACTTATTTTTGTCATTTTGTTTTAGATATGGGTTGGGGATGGGCCTCAAACTCTGTTGTGCATACTATCCCTAGATATCACTTTTCAGTGGATACCTTAGTTCCATTGATAATATCTAGTGATATTTCTATTGTTATTGCAATTTACAGTAGTACCTTTTTAAATTATTTTATAAGAGGAAAACTCTTAATTTGTTTTATGTTGTTTAATGGATGTCAAACAAGTCACTATAGGTTGAATTTTGAGTACATACTCCTCAATCCTTCTTTGGAAATTCCCTGATATGGAATTCATCTGAAGAAACAATATTTTCATGCATTTGACATTCTATGTTGAAAAATATTTAGAAAAACCATATAATGGATTCTGGAAATGACAAGAAAAGGGAGGCTTTGTATGTCGTTCAAATATTACAGGATTTAGGGAGGCTGAATGCTATCTAGATTACTTTCCAAAATTGTATGTTTTGTATATGGGTATTATACAAACTATATATTAGCATTTTTATCTTTAGACAACTATTTGTTATATCTATGCTAATTAAGGACCAATTTTGGTGTTTCCAGAATTATTTAGAACTACGAGGCCACTATTTTGTTTTGAAAACATCTTTTGATGATATTGATGCAAGCATTTATGATGGGTTGGTAGTTCCCGAAGGAAGGGAACCTGAGTACCTAGATCTAAATGAATATGTTCTTAAATTGGTTAAGCATTTTTCTAATTAAATGAATCCCATTGCTTCTATATGTCATGGGAAGTTGATTCTTGCTGGTGTAGGTGTATTGAAAGAAAAAAACATGTATTGCATACCCTGATGTAAATCCTGTCATTGTTGCTGCAGGTGGAGTGTGGAAAGATATAGAGCTGATATCAGCTTGCTTTGTTGATGGAAATTTGATCACTGGTGTAGCTTGGCCTGGATACCCTGAGTTTATAAGCCTTTTTGTTAAATCATTGGGAGCAAAGGTCATTGGATCAGGGAAACACATTATTTTTTTCTGCGGGGTAGGCATTAAATGTACTAAATTTGTTCTATTTGTCATGACATATGGGCTTTGAATAATTACCCCAACCAAGAAAGAAGCTCCATCCAGTTCTTTAACATCATAAATTGTGTATCATGTTAGGGAAAACTAAAACTTATGAGACTTCCCTTGATGGATTTTATCATATGGATTCTATAAATAGAAACTGCATTATAAAATTTTTTGACTACTAATATCTTGCACTAAATGAAAAGGTGCTATCCATTGTCAATAAATTTTAGGAGAAGAAAAAACTGATTGCTTCAATTTTTCATGGACAACATATACTAGCAGTAGCAGATGTACTGAAGGTACAAGTCTCTTTTCTCATGTAAATGTAGTTACACTTACGCCACTAGGCCATTTCATGAGAATGCTCGCATAGGTTCAATCTTTTCTTATCTAGGGACATAACAGAGAACCGATGATTCGAAAAAGGAAATGTATCCACCTGGTTCTAGGCCATACCTACTTAGAGTTTTTAATAGTTTCAACATAACCTAGAATGACAAAGGCATACTATGCATGTTCCATTCAAAACAGGAAAATATTCTTTATTTCATTTAAATTTGATTTTCAGGTTGTGAATTTGTTGAACAATTGCATATGTTAAGTTTTGACGACTTTTCTGCTCCTAGTAATGTACCCATTCTAAAAGAGTTACTTGAGGCATTCCAATCATCTGATGCAACAAATGATCTTTGTTCACTTCAGACATACCCTTCTATTGGCACTTTGGAGTACTGTTTCTGTAGTGCTTATGCATTCATTGATGGGATTTTTGATACTAGTATGTAATCAACTTATAGTTCATTACTTACAAGTTGCATACCATTAATCATGCATTCTTTGTGTTTGAATTCTAGTAGGAATGCATAAAAATGAAGGAAATGTACATATTTACTGGAATCAGATGCGTATTTTAAGTCTATCATGCAAACTCATAAATTTGCACAAATCATATTAACAACACAATGTGTCATTTTTTTGTTTCATATATTTGTGCAACAGCTCTAGCACAACTTCATTTCTGGTGGCATTAGAACTTATAATGACACTCAGAGCATTAGCAAACTGTGCTCAAGCCTTTGTTGAAAATTTTGTTGAGCATTAGCAAAAGGTTGAGTGCATCAACACACAAGTTACTGGAGCACAATTGCGATATTGATGGTAAATTTTGGAATAGATTTATCTTCATAAATTAGATAAGATCGTGGGAAGTTTACGGGATGGATAGGATTGCTAGTTTTTTTCGAGCTCATTGCAAGGGTGGATAGATCGATTGCATGCTATATATAGGGACCCTAGGAAAAATGCACCTAGATATGGGAAATCAGAGTCTGATATATTTTGGAACTTGAATTTATGTTTGGTTCTTTTTGGAGTATTTTGATCTCTAGGTTGTTGTACGGGTTCAGAATTTGGAAGTTTAGAAATTCTCTTGTATTTATAGATGCCTGCTGGGAAATCCCGAAGTGGAAAAGATTCAGTTACAGGGTTTCCTACTATTTCCTTTGCTACATTCTTTATTTGGTACTGAGTACAGGTTAGATATGTTAGTATTTTCATAGTAATTTTCCTTGTAGTAACTTTTCATTTATCTTTGCATAGCATTAATTTCAGTTTGATGCATCTGGGTTTAATTGAAATCTAATTTGTCTATAGCATGAAGAAATCCTTGTTATCTTAAACAAAGTGGTGAGAGGTCTACTTTTATTAGGTTACATATTGTGGTTTGAACTTTCACAAATTTAAATAGATGAAAACTTGAAATACATAATTGCCTTTTGGATGAACTTCTCTTCTTTACAAATCCTGTGCTATTTATGTTGTGCAAATCCAAGAAATAATAACATGCCACACGTAGAAGGTTGTTGTAAATGAAGAGAATGTCAAAAGGATTTAGAGTACTGCGCATCAGTGTATGAATGTGGTTGTATCTCTTTTGAATTTGACAAAATTTCATGATAAGGTATTGGACATTGGCTTGAAAATAATAAGAACATACAACAGTTATGCATTTGGCATGGAAAAAATGAAAGTGACGTCCTTGCTTCATAAATTTTACAGGTATTCATACATGCCATGACAATTAAGTATGGTGGGAAATTCGTAGACACATTTCTGAAAGGTAATTTTATATTTTGATTCTTACCAGCTTAAATAATCTCATCTCCACTACCAAATTTTTGACCAACTGACAGACACTTCTGAAACTCCCCATTTTTCTTGCAGGTTTTGAATTTTTCCAGGATTGCTATGATGCTCATAAGAATAATGTAATTACATTGGTAAGATGTCAGTGCCAAGAAATCCCAAATCATTTTTTTTGTTATTTCCAAGAATAGAGTTGACACAATAACTTGTATATGCACTGACTACACCTGCCTTTCCGTAGTCGCTCTAGGTATGCTTTTGAGAATTTGAATTGGAACTCACTTCCATCATGTACTGGGCTTGTAGGTGAAAGAGCTCTAGAAATCAACAAGGACTATTCAAACACTTTTTTCTAAGTCCAAGGTCATGAACAAAGCATGCTATCATCCACATAGCCAATTGTTTCATCTAGACAAAAAACAACTCAAATCTCTTTCCTGTGGTTAGAGATGAAAGTGAGTATTTAAATATGCAAAATAAACAACGTAGTGATAATTGTGAAGAGAAAAGTAGAAACTATAATAGGATTTAGGCTGTCAGCAAATAAGATAACAAAGTTGTTATAAATCACTAATATCTTAGTAACTAATATAAGATTTTAAAATTGTTACATTCATTTCCAAAATATAAAAGAGAACATGAAATACTTTTATGAAAACCTTGATAAAATTTACTTCCAAGTACATTGATTCACTAATAGAAATCTTTTGTTTATTTGTTACAATTTTATATCAAGCACTTGCTTGTCAATGTTACCCTTGCCAAAGTTGAGCAAGAATTAAAGAAGTTTTTGGCAATTAAGCCTTCTAGGGTTCAAGTGAGGAACGCGATTTGGACAATATACCTAGTTTTTTTTGTGTAAGAGAACTATGTATTAATTTTTATGCCATTGATATCTCAAGGTAATTTGTTTTGTTTGCAGTAAGGAGGATTATGTTATGGTTTTGTTAAATTTGAAGAAGCAACTTCAGTGCAAGCTGCACTTCAGGTATTTTCTTGTCAGCAAACACAATTAATAATAAGTGTGGTTGGACTACACGTCCTCTCATGATTGCATTATGTAATATTGGAATCTCTTTAGATGACTGTGCTCTTGATTGTACATGCAGTTTTTTGTTATACATTCACCCATTTCTCAAGAAATAATGTTGGTCTGAATGAAATATAAATATGTTTTTCACCTTTTTGTAGGATTTCACTTACCAAATTTCAATGTTCTTTGCTTAGTTTGCATGTCTTCTTTGAGTGGTTATGGGAGATATTTTGGATATTACATAATTAAATGGTTGTTTATTAAATGGCATTTATGTTCCATATTTTTTAATCTTTACATTGGTGTTAATTTTTATTGCTTATGATTGTTAATTAGATCGTACAGACAATTATTTGTCATGGTTTGCAGCGGGCAACTTTTTACACTACACACTTCCTGGATACATATTCAAAATTCTAGCATTTTTCTCATGGGTTTGTTGGATATGGACACATAATATCACAACTAATCAAATTGGTTCAGGATACAAGGGTTTGGGTCTTGGAGCCTTCTCCTTCGACTGGGATGGAATTTCAGCATATCATGGAAGTCCCCTAGTCACACCATGGGTTTCAATCTTGAATGAAATTTTTGGGTTTGCAATATTCATTTACATAATCATTCCTTTATCTTACTAGAAATACAACCTCTTTGACTCTAGGAATTTCCCCATTTTCTCTAGTAAGATGTTTACCGCTGTTGGTTAGAAATATGATACAACACGGATCTTGACACAACAATATAATTTGGATGAAAGCGATTATAAAGAGTATGGAAAGTTATATCTTAGCCCTCTTTTTGCACTTTCTATTGGATCGGGGTTTGCAAGAATTATAGAAACTATTACACATGTGCTCCTATTCAATGGACAGTGAGTTCCCCTACATAATTCATTTGCTCCTTTCTTTATTATTATGAAAAGTTCAAACTAAATATGGTGTTCATTCATTTAATGATGATAAGGGGTGAACTTTATGATCGCAATGACATGCTTTAGAGGAGTAGATCTGATATAAATGCTAGAAAATTAGATGTGCATGCACATTTGATGAGGCGTTATAAGGAAGTCCCATAATGGTGGTTTCTCATCTTGTTAGTGGGAAGCATGGAATTATCTCTTTTATTATCATTTGTATGGAGGGACGAGGTTCAACTTCCATGGAGGGGTATGATAATGGCATGTGCACTCTAATGGTTGTTAACGCTTCTAATTGGAGTCATTCAGGAAGCAACGAACGAGGCTTGATGCCTTTCATTTCTTACTCTTACCCTCTTACATTGCTTCATCTTATGCTTCTTGGAGTTTGGATGTTACTAAGGAATTGGACATTTGTTTTTTTGTCTTTGTAAAGGGATGAAACCCAATAGCTTTCTTAAGTTATTGAAAAACTTTTGTCATTTCCTATAAAACAACAACTAGGTTATGACATATTTGGTTACATATGGTCTGGTAGGCCTATAATGAATTTACTCTTCAAGATTTACAACAGGGTAATTAGTGTACATGCACTCTCTTTCTTGGTATACCTCAAGCTTGGTCACTATATGAAAATTCCTCCACGGTGCATGTACACTGCTTAGGTGTGGTTCTTATCTCTGAATTCAAAATTTCGATGATATTATTATCTTTAATTTTTGAAAAGATTCAGCCAATAGTTTGCAATGTTATTTCTGGGTTTAGCTACCATTTGCAGTTGTTTCTCTCAATATGTTTGATTATTTCCTCCATGTTTGATATATTTTTTCCTACATTATGGTGCTAACTTAGTTTCATTTCCACATATTGTGGGCACATTTGTTGTAGGAATTGTGAATCTGGGTGTTGCATGGTGGATGTTGGAATCTATAGAGAACATATATGATGGGGATGCTTTACCTCCTAACAACCCTTGGAAATGTCCAAAGTACATGGTAAAATTTGATACGTCTGTCATTTGGGGTCTTGTAGGTCCAAAGCGCCTGTTTAGACAGAATGTCCTCTACAAAAATATGGTCTGTCTTTTCCTAGTGGGTGTACTTCTCCCTATGTCGATTTGGATTCTAAGAAATTTGTTCCCCAAGCAAAAATGGATAAAAAATATAAACATGCCATTCATTTTATATGGGTTTTCCAGAACACCACCTACCACTCCCACAAACATTGCTTCTTGGATCATAACAGGTATTGTCTTCAATTATTTTGTATTCCACTATAGGAAGAAATGGTGGCAGAGATATAATTATGTGTTATATACAACCCTAGATGCTGGTACAACCTTTATGGGAGTGTTTATATATTTCATAGTTGGCATGGAGAATAGGTCTTTAGGGTGGTGGGGAATAGATTTGGACCACTTTCCTCTTGCTTCTTGTCCAACTAACCTAGATGTTGTTTTCAAGGGATGTCCAGTGTTTTGATTGCCTAATGTTCTATGGTACAAAAGCCCTTAGCCTTCAATGTTCCCGGAGGGAAAAAAATTGGTCGATACATCATTACTTTAAGAGTACAGACGTACAAAATATGAATCTATCATGTACTTATCAAAGCTCGTGGCATCACATGTTTGTAAGATATTATAGTTGTACCATATGCAGAAGGGAAGCGACTGTCATAAAATGAAATGGACTAAATATTGTATCCAATACATAATATCTTAATCATATGAAAACTAGATAGACTAAATATGCTTGTGTGGGAAAAGAAAATAGAGAAATCAATGTATTGAGTTGTTGTAGAGTGTATACTACTAATATAGTGTTGTTTCAAGAAAAAAAGTTTCTGCTCGCTTAGAAGTTCAATCTTGATTGGTCTGTGGAATTGCATGTGGTTTTCTGTTTGTTGAGTTTTAGGAGGAGAATGTTCATTTTCCTAGTAGGATTCTTATCCTACCAGCTAATGAGCCTTTGTGTTTATCAACACATCAATTTTTGGTTGGAAAATTGTATAAAATTTTCATGAATGTGAGTTCGTTAGGTGATGCACCTCTATGTTTTTAATTTTTAGGTGGGTTTCATTAGGTGATGCACCGCCTGAGCTAACCATGACAAATAATTTTCTGTATGATCCAGTGGTTGAATGGACTCTCTTGGAATCCTAGACCCACTATTTTCCATAGATACTATTGATCTTCTTATTCCAAGTATAAAGCTTAAATTATGGGTGTTAGTAGCATCCACCTTTGCACCCTGCAATGATACCTTCATTGGATTATTAATGGTTGAACGTTCATCACCACATGCCATCTTGGATAAGCAAAAACCCAGTAAAATAATTTTAAGTGGTATTTTTATGCCATTCATTTTAAGTGTTGCAGAGTGATACTCATTTAATGGATCTGAGCTTTGTTTCCTCCATACATTGGTAGTTTCCAGCACAATGGTTAGGGGATAAGCAAAAATCCAGTAAATTCATTTTAAGTGGTATTTTTATACCATCCACTCAAGTGGGATGCAGAGTGATCTTCATCAAATGGGTTTGAGCTTTGTTTCCTCCATACATTGGTGATTCCTAGCACAATGGTATTTCATTAAGGATGCCCGCACCCTTCCCTATTATGATCACTCTTCCCTACAACTACCTATCTTTCTCTCTCTTAGGTATTTCCATTGTCTTGTTAGTGATTTGTCTCCTAAGAGACAAAGTGTGATCGTAATATATATCTAAGTATAGAAATTAAGGAAGGTATAAACCACATTGTTTTCTTCTTTTTGTCCATTTATTATTTTATTGCATGTTCTTGACTAATTATGTTGTACATCTATGGGACTCTACATCCAATAGATAGGTAGAGTAAATTACTACTTTCATGTTTTCAATTTCTTTTTGTTTTGTTTAAACAGTGGCATTCTAAGTGGGAATTGGACAAAGTTGAACACTTGTGGGAGATTTTCTAGTTCTCTTTCGAGGTACAAATGATAGTGGGATTGTCATAGTCTATCTTAAACTTTTATTTTATTTTATTTATATATCAATCTGAACATGGTTTCTTGCCTTGATTGCAGGTCAGTGGTTGTTTAAGTCACCTCTGAATAAAATGATCACATAAGTATTCGTACTTATTGTCAGCAATAAAACTTTAAGGTATTGTTGCTAATTTCATCTCATTTCATTTCCATTTATGTAGTGGCTAAGAGTACTTAGAGTTAATGCCCATTCTTCTTGATGTGAAATGGAATTAGTTGTATATTTCTTTTCACTATTCTATATACATTTTGGGTGATGAGTTGCTCCACTTTCTCATCCTCTTCTTCTATATAAACTTAAATTCTCCTTTCCATGACATCATCCACCACTATCTTCAAGTTACTTATGAACTTTTAGTCAAATTCAGATAGCTTGGCATGACTCTAGATGACTCGGTAGATAGTTTAATATTGGATGCATTCTTTTCATTCCTATGAATTTCTAGGATTTTTGCATTTTGCATCATTCAAGCATACAAAATAATGATTATAAAGTTACTATATATACATAATGGCTTACCTTGTAATAGTCCTTCAAGACTTTCAAATGCATTTTATTAAGTGCAAGAAGGACTTGAAGGACTAGTATAGGGTAAGCCATTATGGATCTATAGTAACTTTATAATCATTATTTTGTATGCTTGAATGATGCAAAATTTGTTTGAATATCATCATTATCAATAAATAACAAGTTATTAAATGGTGTTAGCTCAATGGTAGAGCACCTGCCTAATTATAGGCAGGAGGTCAGTGGTTTGGTTCCTCCGTGCCCTATCATAAATTTGTGACTACAAAAATGACTAAATTCACATATATACGACTATTACTAGCAAATTTCATGTATCTTATAGCGCGACTAACATTTAGTCACATTTAGATTAGTCATTAATATGTTATCATCTAGTAGTTTATTTATTCATATATTTGGTCATTAATTGTTGCAATCAGTGACTAAATGTGACTAAATCCATGACTAGCTCAATGACTAAATCAATGACAAAATCATTGACTATCAATGACTAAATCAATGACTAATAATTCAAACTATTAATGACTAAGTTAGTCAAGCTATAAGATAGTGGAAATTAGCTACTATTAGTTGTTGACTTAAAAATAGTCGTTTATAGCCGGATTTTAGTCATTTTTTTAGTCATTAATTTCTCATTTTGTACTAGTGCATAAAATACAAATGCTCATCTTTATGCATGATTCACAAATGGGAAAATTTTAGGAACACGTACCTCAACATATTATTTTAAGCTTTATTACACATTCCTTACAATCAAAGGTATGTTAGTGACCAATACCACTTGAATTCTAACATTGTTATGTGACCAATGACTAAATTTTATCAAGGAATTTATAAATATGGCTAGAATCCTAGAGGCTACAAGTAATGATATTTTAGTCATGAAATCAAAAATAAAATTTCATTAGATGAATGTTGGTCTCATTGCCAATATGTCTCCTATGATGAATGCATACGAACCTAGTAAGCCAATGCATAAACCATTTTTCTCTTCACTTAACAACTCATATCTCATTTCCATTTCTAAATACCAACACGTCTTTTAAAAAACATATATAAAATAAACATAGTATATTCTAAAATTAAAATGGTGAAGATGTTTAAGTAATGAAACAAAGTGAAAGGAAATACAAGCATCTTTCCTTGAAACATCACATATTTAAAGAGAACAATAATAATTATAAAACAAATTTGAACGCTACAAAGGGTTACAAAGGGATCCAATCACAATCAAGTATCAAGGGAATAAAATATCTAAGAAAAATAAATGAAATCCAAATTTAAGAAACAAACAAGCCATTTACAAAACTAATCAAGCTAGTACAAAGGGATCAAACTACAATAAAGTATCAAGGGAATAAAAATAAATTTAACCAAAATAAACAAAAAACTTTCAAATTTGAAAAAATGTTCCAAACGCAAGAAGAAACAAACCATTAATATTTTCCACGATATCAAACTTAAAAAGTTTTAACTTTTGAATGAGCCCATTCTTGTTAAGCATAAGTATTGTTAAATTAATTATTTAACCTTTAATACTAGGACACTATCTATAAATAGATATGCCCCAACTTCATTTCCTGTCACATATAAGAAAAAAAAATGTGTTAGTTAACTATGAAAACATCAAACTTCAATTAGATTACATCATGGAAATGTAGCTCCAATATTATTATATTTAATATAAAGTATAGACTACAGAACCTATTTTTAATTGAAATGCAAGTTCAATTTTATATATGGTAATCCTTCTCATGTCAAGAATTTAAATTTTCCAACCTACTCCAAAAATAGAGGAACATCAAAGTTAAACTAACAAGAATCACATGATCTATTAAATTGCATTCATTATTTATACACTACCAATGTATATTAATTTAGATAATATCTTGTGGTATATCAAATTCCCAATTCCCATGTCGAACCCCACTTTCGACATTTTGAACATGAACTTCTGTATATGAAATATCATTATGAGCCTCCAAAACATTATGTTCTTTATCAAGTTCATTGGAAACATTTACTATATTGTATTCTCCTCTTCTCTCACAATATGATCGCCAAAGTGCTAGAGCTCTAGTGAATTGAAAATTGGTAATGTCATACTTTGTTACATATAATGTTAAACAAGTATCCATATTCTTATCAAGCTTGTTCCTCAACTTTGACTTCAAGAATGATAGTGCACTAAACATTTTTTCGTCCTCCATTGATCCCAAAATCATGGTTTGACATAAATCGACTAATTTGAAATACTCTGACATGTTTTCTTGTAGATATTGACTTTCACCTAAAATAGTCCATAATTTGATTACTGCACCATATTCTATAGGTTTCACAAAAACATGATATTGATTTGACATTGTTTCAGCAAAGCAAGAAGTTTGCTGATATAATTTTGACGAATTTAATATACCTCCAATCTCTTCTTCTTGTACCTTGACATTCCTACCAAAGTGGTGTACTAAAATACTCAATTTTGCTAAAAACTCAACTTTCAAAGTGTTTATATATTTTTCAATGTTCCAATATTGAGGGTATACCACAGACATGGCCTCCAATAATTCATATCAAGGAAATCATTCTCTTATCTCTGATGATAGTGATTGTGCCATTTGTATCAAGTTGCATCTCAGTGAAATCACAATATCATTGAACTGGTCTCTTGATAAACAACACTTTTTGGTGTTTGTCCCATCTTACTAACATAATGAAAGGCAACCATATACCCACGCACTTCCATACATAGTATCCCTTTTTAATAAAACTTCAAGTAATTTTCAATCTTTTCTAAATCAATGAGAGTAGTCCAACCATTAAATGTTGGACTTGTAAAAGACCCTAGCATCGTATAAAAATTATCCAATGCAAGGCATGCCAATTTCCTTTCATTTGTGTACTCTACAATATACATTGTGTAACTATGATCCATTTTCACAAGGACATTCATTTCATGAAGCAAAGGAAGAATTCCGACCAATGTTAATAATGTCTCTATATCAGTTTATAAAATTGGAGGCACATAAATCTATAAACTTACAATAGATTTCACAAATGAATCACATGAATCTATAAATTGGAGGCACATGAATCAAGACAAAATTTACAATAGATTTCACAAAACAAATTTACTCAGAAAATGATGTGAAACAATGCAATAAGAAATTGCAGCTGTATAATTTATTTCATTAATCAAAAGTAATATGTATAGTTGTTACAATGCAATACAATGACATTAATAGCCAGACAGTTCGAATCCATGAGAGGTAATTTGAATTGAGTGCATGAGAGTGGCATAGTTGTTAGTTAGACACCACTTGGCACATCAGTTAACCACTTAACAAAACCTTAATTGACTCTAACAGATTCAGAGGCAGTTTAGATTGAGTCTAATTGAATAGAACTCAACTGCATGTCAATCAGTAGGTGAGGGCACATGTCTGACTTCAGTTAGGTGAGTTGAACTGAACTTCACTGAACCGAGTCACCAAAAGTAGGTGGGGGAACCTTTAATCACTCCAGTTAACTGCAATTTACCAAAAATAGGAAATATAATGAGGGAGGTGCCTTTACACCTTCATTTTAACTGAAAGTAGGCCAAACAACCATCAATTAACTGATTTGGGGTGCTTATGTCATGCATATCAATCCATATTTGCTCCTTGATTGAAGGAGGAGGCTCAGTTAGTCTCCTCGATTGAAGGAGGACGATCTCGTTTATGATGCAGTCATATATTTGAGTCAAGAACTTAGGATAAGTGGTAAATTAGGATGATTTAGCCAAAGGGAGGACTATTTATCCTAACACCCTCCTTTAATCATGACTTTGGATAAATTGGGCCATGGAAACTAAGACCAAAGGTCACCCATTACAACTTAAATCTAAAAATACTTGCTTAATACAACCAAGGAAATGGGGAAAAACCTCATGGGAAAAATACCTCCCCATCAAACTAAGCAGTGAATCAGGAAAACAAGTTTTGAATAAAACTTTGTGAAAATTTTGTTGCAATTTGCAGCACAATGCAATATCTTGGTTATTCTATGCAACAACATCCCAAGAGTGTGCATATGAACCTATGAATACAAATGAAATAATTATGTCTGGAGGAATATTCCTCTTTGGAAGAAGAAGAATGTGCTCAACTAAATCAGAAATATAGACAGTTGCTAGATGAAAACTGGACCCATGTAGAGCAACTGAAATCAACTGATAAGAGAGAAAAAGTGCTTGAGAATTCAAACCATGTGAGGAAAAACCAAGAAAATCATATATTGCAGCCTTGAACATAAAACCATGTGAATTAAAATCAGCTCCAAGTGTTAGGAGAAAGTGTCCAAGCGAATGCAGAACGTCTCCATCTTTACTAGTTCTGTGAGGAGATGAGCATGTGATCAAATACAAAGGTAGAGAAGCCCCGAGACTATGGAGAGAGAATTATTGAGCTCCATAATATTATATAGATTCATAAATAACCAATGATTCCAAAAATATCATATCAACAAACTCATAAGAGGAAACTACATCAAATCCCCAGCAACAAGTTTGAAAGAGACTTGCAGTACTTGATTTGTCACACCAAAATTGATGAGACCAGCTACAAGCATGACTGAAGGATCTTGGAACTTAAAAATTGAACCAAATAATATCATATCATATCCAAATAAGATAATATCAGATCCAAATAAGTTCATATCAGATCCAAAAGTGTGCTCCACTGAGATGGTAGATGCACAATTTTCTCCTTCTTCAAAATTTTGAATATTGGTGCATGCAATCATGTAGGAATTTGTTGGAAGATCTATATTAATAAGAGTGAATGTATAACTCCTAAAATATGATATTATTTCCAAAATATTCAAGGTATTACTTATCTTCACACCAACAACAACATTAGAGGGAGATAAATCGAATTCCTCTTCACTTTCTGAAGCACTTGCTGGAAAATTTTGCACAAAATTTAAAGGAGAATCACTGGAGAATGTTTGAATAGAATGGAAGGAGAGTTTTTATTCAATATAAGATATTTGAATGCATTCTTATGGATCATCCATATGAGAAGATGAGATATCAGATGTCTCATAAACTTTCGGAGCAGCAGGAGAAGGAAACACTGCAATGAGACTTTCTTCAATTCGAATTGAGTTTGTAGAATATTCTGCTTCTTCTTCATCTTGAAAAAAATCATCAGAGAGAGTAGAGGCCGATACTTTTGAATGAACAACTCTTGCAGTGCTAGGTGTGCTCTCCAAATTTCTATAATGATCCTCATTGTGCTTGCCAAAGGTTCTATCCACTTTTGTCCAGAGATCCTTTGGGTATTCAATAGAACCAATAAGGTAGTGCAAGCTTGGAGAAAGGGCCAGACATATTGTTCCAAAATATCTATCACCATCATTTATCTAGTAATTCTCATATTCATAAGAATCTTTACCAATTAAAATAGATACCTCATAGAGATCTTGTCTCTTTAGAGATGCCATCATATTCAACTTCCATTCTGAATATCTTATGGATGGAGTAAGAAGAGGAATTGATAATTTTGAATCCATATGAAGTTGTACCTGTAATTACACAAAAAAATCAAAGTAAGGTCGAGCAACCTGCACTTTTGGAGTTTGCATCACACCTGGCTTAGTCAATCAAGCAAACTCGATCAACACGGTTAGGTTCCAAGAATTATGTGGTAAACTCTTCCCTTCTGGTGCAGAGTTGGAATGTTTTTGAGCAATTTTGCTAAAATTTCTTCATAGATCCAACACGAGACCTATAGAAGAATTGCCTTGTCCTACCATTGCTCTGATACCATATAAAATTGGAGGCACAACAATATATGAATCAAGATAGAACTTACAATATATTTCACAAAACAATTTTACTCAGAAAATGATATGAAACAATGCAATAAGGAGTTGTAGCTGTATAACTGCTTTCATTAA
Organism: Pseudotsuga menziesii; assembly: GCA_001517045.1. NCBI lineage: Eukaryota > Viridiplantae > Streptophyta > Pinopsida > Pinales > Pinaceae > Pseudotsuga > Pseudotsuga menziesii. The sequence goes on from LPNX010780082.1 coordinate 28,696, forward strand.
TCAAAAGTAATCTGGATAATTGTTACAATGCAATACAATGACATTAATACCTAGATAATTCGAATCCATGAGAGGTAATTCGAATTGAGTGCATGATAGTGGCATAGTTTTTAGTTAGACACCACTCGACACATTAGTTAACCACTTAACACAACCTTAATTGACTCTAACAGACTCGAAGGAAGTTTAGAATGAGTCTAACTGAATAGAATTCAACTGCATGTCAATCAGTATGTGAGGGTGTATATCTGTCTTTAGTTAGGTGAGTTGAACTGAAATTCATTGAACCGAGTCACCAAAAGTAGGTGGGGGCACCTTTAATCACTCCAGTTAACTGTAATTTACCAAAAATAGGAAAAAATGAGGGAAGCACCTTTACAGCTTCAATTTAACTGAAAGTAGGTAAAACAACCATTAGTTAACTGATTTGGGGCACTTATGTCATGTAGATCAACCCAGGTTTGCTTTTTGATTGAAGGAGGAGGCTCAGTTAGTCTCCTCGATTGAAGGAGGATGATCCAGTTGATGATGCACTCATATATTTGAGTTAAGAACTTAGGATAAGTGGTAAATTAGGATGATTTAGCTAAAGGGAGGATTATTTATCCTAAAACAGTTATTCAAAATAAAATATCTTGAGCATTTTCTGCACTGAAGTGATGTTCATACATCACCCCTATCAATGATTGGTACTCACTAAATAGTATTTGAGTTGGTCCATTCAATGAAATCCATCTTGTATCAACATCTTTTAATAGTTTTTTCCATCTGTAATACTGTCTACAAATTGTTGAAAACCTGTAATTTGCTTAGGACTACGACAAAAGTATGCATAACTCTCACATACAAGTTCTTCAACTTTTGAAACTAGTGGAAACTTGCTTAATATTTTAAATGCAAGATTCATCATATGAGACATACAATGAATATTGATCATAAACGATGAATCTAATAGTTATAGTTTGAAACAAAGAAAGTTCCTTTGTCCTTGCATGATTGATGCTCCATCTGCTCCAACACATACCAACCTTTTTGTGATCATTAAATCATCCATACCACCAATTTCCTTCAAAGTCTTAATAACAAGTTCATAAATATTTCCAGCTGTAGAACTCTTCTTCATTTTTTGAATCCCAAGTAGATATGCATGCCTAATATGATCATTAACCATATAAATACTCATGCATATCCATGAAGTATTATCAACGATTGTAACTTCATCCAAAGATAGTGAAGAAAATATGGCATTTGTAATCTTCTCTTTCAAATCATCCTTTTCTACTTGAGCTAAATATCTTTCCCATTCCCAACCACTCGTTACAAGCCAGTGAGAAGATGGAAAATTTGATACTTCAAGAAAATATACATAGTTCTTATAATCTGGATAATTTGTCATAGGATGACTTCTAGATAAGATGTGAAATATAGTGCTTAATTGCGTTGTCTTGGATAGTAAATTTCTTTCCAATGTTTTTCCAAATAGAGATGTGATAGTCCCTTCACTTGCCTCAGGTTTACTCTTACTTATTAAGTATTTATTATAATATTCTTGATATTTAACATGTTGACATTCCTCAGAAGATTTCCATTTGGGAAAATACTTCTCCTCACCATTTACAATTTCTTTCACATACATCTTCCCTACATGCTTCTCTATTGTATCTAACTTCATTTGAAATTTAACTACCTTGCCCAGTTTCCAACTTCATACACATTTAACTTCTCGTGAAGCATCCTTCTCATTTATTGGAGGTATTGGTTCAATAAAAGGAAATTTTGAGGCCCATTCCAATTGGAATTGTCTCCCTATGTCCCATTAGCATTTCTTCCTTTTTCGTGATTGTGAATGATTTGTATTTCCTTCCAAGGAAAAGCCTTCAACATTATCATTGCCAATTTCTGGTTGAATTGCATTTATCTCACTTTGTTTACTAGAGGAACCCATTTTATCATCTGTTATATGGATATTAGATGCATTCTTAGAAGATTTGGCATCCCTCTTGCTTATGGGTTGCTCAAAATAGTTTGAATCATGAAGAGAATTTGCATTCTTGGTTTGAGACTTTTGAAAGTATGATAATACATCCCTCTGTTTTGATGCTTTATTTCCATGGGCATTTTTTGACATCTCATTGAATATTCCACAATTAGAATATTAGATCAATCTAGAAACCCAAAGTGAAACCTGAATGAGAAAACAAAAATAAAATGAGTACAATTTGTAAGCTATCCATGATGACATGAATTCTAGAGGATAGAAAATTGGAACCTATTAACCTAAACCCATCCATTATTAACTTCAAATTACACATAAATCTGTCAAGATAAATGTGATTTTTGATTTCCTATGTGTTAAAAACCTAATTTTTTATTTACATTTTTCATTACCAAAATGTCTAGTTGAAAAAGAGGCATTCAAAATATACTATAGCATCACTTCCCTAGTGGTCATCACCTCTAAAATTTAAATTTATAATATGTAATGACATTTTACACAACCACAAAGTCATGAAAAGAAAGAATTAAAGATTATGTGAAACAATATCAATATTTTTTTAATAGTAATTCTCTTTATTTTTAGTTGGAGTTGAATATTTATTTTTCCACAATCCCTCCACTACACTATTGGAGTCCCTTTGTATCATATTAATATCAAGCTTTGAGATCGAATTTAATGGATTATCACTCATAGGATATGTTACTTTAAGGATTCTCAAGTTAGATGACAGTGACAATCTCCTAAGGAACCATCCCTATGGAAATAAAACCTAGGCCAATTGAAAACACTCATTGATTAATTCTTGGATCATAACTCAACCTTTTTAATTTCAATTTGTAACAAAGATTTGGTAAATCACGATGAACAAGAAGAGGACATTATTTTGATCAATTCAATAAATGATAACGAAAAAATTAATTCTCCCTGCACTCAACCTTACAAGGATTTTGGATCAAGGATTCGACTACAGTGAGACCATGGATCGTTTGGACCCCTTTTGTGCAGATACAGAGGAAGATTGTAATATATAGGATTGTATTTGTAATGCATAAATTTGAACTTTTATTTAACCAACCAAAACATAGACATTTTTATTGAACCAATCAAAACATAAAAAACATAAAATTAACTTTTATTAAACCAATCGAAACATAAAAACTATAAAATTGACTTACATTAAAAAAAAACATAAACTATGAGATTGACTTATTTAAATAAATATAAACATAAACCATTAAATTGACATACATATAAAAAAATTGTAAAATATACTTGCGTTAAAAACACACATAAACTATAAAATTGACTTACATTAAAAAATATATATAAAATTGATTTTAAAAAATTAAAAACTATAAAATCAACTTATATATATATATATATATATATATATACACACACACACTCAAAGCCCAACTTAAATGTTTTTATTTATCTTTAAAATTCTAATCCTTTGTTCTCATATATTTATTATTCTTCTATTAATGAAATATGAAACACGTTTTGAAGATGTTGAAAGATCAATAAGCCATTTGAAGTTAGAAATTACAATATCAATGATGCTTCTTATTTGAAGTTATCAATTCACGAGTGTGAAACATTCCACTATGGAGTTTGGTATGAAGCACTGCGAGATTAGATGCATATCAATGGTATCATTTCCCTTCACTTATAAGTTGTAAACACCATCTACCAATGAAGACTTATTTTAACAGATGATCGAATCTCTTAACATAGAGCATGGCACATTAACAATTCATTCATATGCATAATATATTCATACTCAACTACTTAATGTTCTAGATAAACAATTATATCTACAATAAATAGCTCAAGTAGAGTATATCTTAACATTAATGGATTCTGCGTTGTGGAATCCATGGGGATGGTGGAATAAAATATCACCGTGTTGACACCCAAACAACCCCCCTCCAAATTTCTAATAAGTTTTATACTTTCAAAATTGTTAATAATATGAATAAAAATAAATACTTTCAAAGTTTTATACTTTTGGGCAAAGTTAGGATATGCTTTTAAAGTTTATTAATATACTTCCTCAAATTTTGCCTAAAATCTATATACAAGAAAATTAAATCATGCTATAAACACTTTTTAACTAAAAAAACAATACTCTTAACATGTATTATTGTGTTAATAGTTGCTTCTAGCACATATTCTTAATTATGATATTCTACAAGCTAAAAAGACACATAATTCTAAAGTAATGAATATTAATACAACTCATTGGTTAATAAATATTTAAAATGAATAAATAAACTAAATGTTTAATAGCATGAATATATAATGAAATATTGTAAATAATTTTTTAATTTATTTGTTTTTAATTTATTTATAATTTTTATAATTTATTTGTTAGAATTAGAGTAACCCCATTTTTATATTACATATATTGCTGAATGAAATCTTCATTCAACAAGCTTGTAGATCGCAGAAAGCAAAGGCAAATATTATTTTACTAAATTCATGTGCAACAAAGATCGCAAACATGGAGAAGATTGAATCTATGATCGTTGGAACAAATGGAAGCTTGCGTGCCAAAATCAGTTAGGAGGAGATTGAAATGCCTGATATCACTGCAAAAGGAGTTCAACAACCCACGACTAAATTTTAGTTGTTTGTTTTTATTTTTGACCATAATTTAATTTTAGCTTTATTTTTAATAATGTTTTTAGGATCTTAGATTTAATCTAAATATTATTTGATACAGTTTAATTGTTTGCATAGATTATCACACCCACTACGTGATCATTGTGTAGTCTGCTAAGATAGGGAGAGAACACATATCCTTCAAATCCTTGAAATCAACAAGAAGTCAAGTTAACGAACACATTCAATGAAAGATGAGTGAGTAGTTTTGACTAGTAAGATGGAGTTATCAATCGCTACGTGCCCTGAGGTGCATGTATCTAAGTGAGTGGAAAATTGTAGAGAGATGGAAAGTATGGAAACATTGGTATCTTTTAGTTCTAATCGTTAGCAACGATCCTTTCTCATTTAACTGCCCAATATACACAACCAAGCCAAAATTGATGAGACACAACCAAGCCAAAACTCTTCCAGATTGATTCTTCTATACAACCTACACTTGATATTCGACACGTCTGGTTGGTAGAGTAACCGAGGAATTCTCATAGATACCTTTGCTCCCTTGTTTCCTGGATAGTACAAATACAAATGCATGGATAGGTTAATTTAGTTGCCGAGAGGAGATGCTTCCAAGCGTTTACTAGCCAGATACGATTCTGGAATTCTGAATTTATATGGACTATGAACCCGCTACGCCCATGCCTACCTTCTATTTACCTTTACTTACTCGCATGCTACTCACCCGTTCAATTTATAATAGTATTTTGGTTATGGGGATTCTAGAAGCACTAACCAATGCTGGGATTGTGTGTAGACTAGAGTGGCTAGAAAATGAAAGCTCATAAGATAAGAAGTGTCATAACTTTATTATATACCTAATAATAATAAAAAAGTGTGATTCCTAAAGAAAATAAAAAGGGTATATTCTCTAAATTCCACCCGATCAGTTTGTTCACTCATTTCTTATTCTAAGTTTCGTATTCAGGCACAAGGTTGTAGGCATGCACACAGCGGGGGATGGCACCCAACCAAAGTGGGTTTGTAATCCTAGCAATAAGAAAGTGATCAAGAATAGTCCTTCCCCTCGTCTTTCTTCTCTAGCTCATTCTGAGAAGCCTCGATATGGCTCAGATTATGTCTATTATACTACTCTAGTGCTGCTACCTATGCTGCTGTAGGATATAATGAGTTGACTGCTGAATCGAATTTATAATCCATTTGGATCATAAATGAATGGATCTGGGTTCCTGAACGATAGAATTTAGTGCTGGTGCTTCTTTAACTATTTCCCTTTGTTTTTCTCCTACCACATATTTCACTTCTAGGTTTCGATCTCGTCCTGGAACTACTCATGCTTCTTTCACCGGTGTTCCTATTTCTATCTATTGTTGCTGGTGAATTTGCTGGCTATTTATTCCTTCTACTAGATCGCTGGTATCATTTGTTAGCCAAAACCAAGCCGACTAAACTTGAGTTTACTGCTCAGTCGATTTCACTTTTTCAGGCCCACCTCTTTTTTCTTTTTCACTTGTCGGGTGAAACTTGTCTATCTCCCGACTAGACATGTCTATCAACTTTGGTCGAAATTTCTACCCAACTCATTTACTTCGACTTACTCGTCCGTTCTAGTTTTTAACTTGACCACTTGTCACTTCTAAGTCAGCTGACTTCTTCGACTTCTCAAGTCCGCTCACCTCTTTGACCACTCAAGTCGGCTGACTCAACTGACCTTGTCAGTTGACTTTGGTCGAAATCTACAGAGTATGTTTCTTATTCTAAGAGACTTAAGAAATTACAAATGATTTTCACCTATGAGTAAGATGAAGTAAAATAGACACATTAACAATTCCAAAGAACTTATAAAAACATATGCCCAAATATGTAGGAAGACTTGAGTCGACCAATGTGCGGTAAAACCCTGGAACTTTCATGCAGTAAGAAATTTATGGGTTCTTTGATCTTTCACTTAACAGTAATTGTAAAAGACATTTACCCAAGTAAATCTGGAAATATGTGCTGCCAAATAAACATGCATTCAACCATAAACTATTTCATATATTTAACTATGTGGAAATAACAAAGTATTACATACTTGTCGGTCCAGACTTGTCGGTTCACCGACTGATCCTTTTACAGAGCTTCGACTCTTCGATTGAATCAATTACACAGAAGCTTGAGCTTCAACTTCTCTTTTCTCACCTTGAGTTCCTCTAGTGTCTATTGTCTGTAAACTAATTTACAAATTTCTTCTTCTATTTATAGGCAACCTGAAAATTGCTTCTACGTGGGTTGACTGACTCACCATTAAAGACTGTAATAACTATCTACCTAACAACTTAGCTTTAGAAATAAATTTGACTGGTTTACAATGCCTAATCGTGGATTCTTCCCTCTTGTCAGACTATCCGACAAGATCTTGATTGATACAGACTCTGACAGAGTTGGCTGAGAGTTAGGTACGGATCTATGAGTAATTACATTTTCCAAAACTCCCCCTTAATTATGAGCAGATGGGGATTTTTAAAACAAAATTTACAAAATGTTTCAGAGCTTAGACATGCTCTGTTTATGACAAAGTTCACTGTGGAGAACTTGTCATTCCAAGATAACTATGCAGATACTGGAATGTGTCATTTGCCAATGGTTTCGTAAAGATGTCTGCAAGTTGGTCTTCAAACCTGCGAAATTCCAAACAAATTTCCTTGTCGTTCACCAACTCTCTTATGAAATGAAACCTTATGTTGATGTGCTTAGTTCTCTTGCGAAACACATGATTATTTGATAATGCTATGGCTAAATTGTTGTCGCAGAAGATAGTTGTCGGTTCTTGATGGTTCTGTGACAAGTCTTTTAACACTCTCCTCATCCAGACAGCTTGACATGCAGCACTTGTCGCTGCAACATACTCTGCTTCAGCTAAAGACAGAGTTACTATGGGCTATTTCTTTGAAGCCCATGAAACAACACCTGTACCAAAATGAAATGTGTACCCAGATGTGCTCTTCATGTCATCTATGTTGCCTCCATTGTCACTGTCAGTGTAACCAATGAGTTTAAAATTTTCTGAGGTTGAATACATAATACCAAGGTCTTTTGTGCCACTTACATACCTTAGAATTCTTTTACCTGCTTGCCAATGTGAGTCTTTTGGTGACTCCATGAACCTTGAGATCAGACTTGCTCCATACATAATGTTTGTTCTTGACGCTGCCAGATACATAAGGCTACCAACAATCCTTTTGAACAACGTAGGATCGACAGTGGATCCTTCATCATCCTTGCTCAATTTTAAACCTGTTATTACTGGTGTTGGGGCTGTCTTGCAATTAGACATGTTAAATCTTTTTAAAACCTCACTTGCATACTTTGTCTGTGATATGAAAATACCACTTTCATACTGTTGAACTTCAATTCCCAGAAAAAACTTCATAATCCTCAGATCAGTCATTTCAAATTCACTTTCCACGAATTCTTTTAAATATGTTATGCCAAAATCACCAGTAAATATTAAATCATCTACATACAAGTAGACAATTAACATCTTACCTTGCTCATCAAATTTGGTATACAAATTCGGTTCACTTTCACTTCTATGAAATCCATTTTCAGTGAGATAGGAATCAATCCGACTGTACCAAGCTCTAGGAGCTTGCTTCAAACCATAGAGTGCATTTTTTAGCCTATACACTTTATGCTCTTGACCTGGAACTTCATACCCTTGTGGTTGTTCCACATATACTTCCTCTTGTAGATAGCCATTTAAGAATGTCGACTTGACATCTATTTGATTAACATGCCATTTGTTTTGTACATCAATGGCCAAAACTGTTCTGACTGTATCCATGTGTGCAACAGGTGTAAACATTTCATTGAAGTCGATGCCGGGTTGCTGAGTGAACCCTCTTGCTACCATTATTTCCTTGTGCTTTTGCACATTCCCATCAGCATCTAGGATTTGTCTTGTAAATCCATTTGACACTGATTACATCTTTGTCTTTTGGTACATCAACCAGTTCCCATGTCCGGTTCTTCTCAATGCATTCTATTTCTTCATCCATGGTTTGTGCCCATACTTCTTCTTCAACAGTTTCTTCAAATGTTAGTGGGTCATATATAGGGGAAAATAATGCAAAGAGAGAGAATGAATTAGGTGTACCAGCTTCATATATTTCTCGCAGACTTCTTGTCTTCACCGGTTCTGTCGATGTCGACCTAGACGAAATGCTTGATGGAATATGATGTCCTCTTGGTGTACTTGTCAGTGTAGCTTGAGCTGCTACTTGTGTCGATGGTACTTGTGCTGAACCATGTCATGGTGTCATGGGAGTCAATGGTGCTACGACCTGTTGAATTACATGTGGTGTTTGAACCACTTCCTCTTCCATATCATCATTGTCGACATTCGACACAATCTTGACATTTATGTCGATGGTTCCATCCCATGATTCATTCTCGACAAATTGAACATCTCGACTGATTATCACTTTCCTTGTGACAGGGTCATACAACTTGTATGCTTTTGTGTCTTCTGAATAATCGACAAAAATACATTTTTGTCCCTTCTTGTCTAGCTTCCTTCTCAGCTCATCCGGAACATGAGCATATGCAACACAACCAAAAACTTTTAAATGTGAAACACTATGATTCATACTTGTCCATGCTTATTGGGGAACTTTGTTCTTCACACTCTTTGTCGGACACCGGTTCATAATGTATATGGTAGTTGCGACTGCTTCACCCCAATATTGATTTGGCAAATGCTTGGCTGCCAACATGCTATGTGTCATCTCCATGATGGTTCTGTTCTTTCTTTCGGCAATACCGTTCTGCTGAGGTGTATACCGTGCAGTGAATTGTTTCTGTATGCCATGGGTCTTGCAAAAATTTATAAATTCATTTGAAACATATTCACCTCCTCTGTCGATCCTTAAGATCTTGATGCGGTGTCCACTCTAGTTCTCCACGAGTGCCTTGAACTGCTGAAAATAACTAAATGCATCAGATTTTTGTTTTAAAAAATATACCCATGTTTTTCTTGAGTAGTCATCAATAAAAGTTAGAAAATACTTGCAGCCACCAATGGATGATGTTTGCATTGGACCACAAATGTCAGAGTGCACAATTTCAAGTGTTGTGAGTGCTCTATAAGACTTTCCAACTGGAAAAGTCTCTCTATGCTGCTTGCCAAAAATGAAGCCTTCACAAACCCTCTTTGGTCTGTCGATCAATGGTAATCCCTTCACCATATTCTTTGTGTGCAGTAGCTTCAGCCCACCAAAATTAAGATGTCCAAATATGAAATGCCACAACCAGGATTCATCCCAAAATTCTGTCTGAAATGCAACTTGCAAATTAGCACTGCAATTTTCTTTCTTGTCGAGGAGCTTGACTGTTTCTTCACTTTCTGCCTTGAATGCAGCTGCTGAGTTTTCCTTCCCTTTCATGTCGGGAACTATCCTCAATGGAAACAAGTGGTTTCTTATCATTGGCACTTTTTCTATCAGCTGGTCGCTTGGACGCTTGTCTTTAATCACACAGTGATCATCTTCCATGTAGACTCTGTAGCCTTTTTGTATCAACTGTCCAATGCTTAAAAAATTATGTTTCAGACCTTCGACATGATAGACATCAGGGATATACTTACTCTCCCCCTGTTTGGTTAGAAAATCAACAATACCTTTTCCTAAAACAATAAGTTGGACATTGTTTCCTAGTGTAACATCAGTTTTAACTGAATTGTCTAGACTGGAAAACAAATTTAAATCACCAGTCATGTGGTTGCTGCAGCCTGAATCCAAGTACCATATGTCATGTGGACTTTCTTGAATAGCATTGCATTCGATTGGAGATGTCGATGCCATTAACATTGCACTTATTGAAGTGCTGGTGCTGGTCGACTAATTTGGACTTTGTCTTCCTTGGTCATATTGCTTCTTCCTACATTCATATGCATAATGACCAAACTTCTTACAGTAATGACATTGAATTTTTGATTTATCAAACCTCTGGCCACTTGGTTGACTTGGGTTCTGATTATCTCCTCTGCTACCGACATTTGCATGACTTCTACCTCGTCCTCCTCTTGAAGAAATTCTTCCTTTGCCTCTGAAGTTGTTTCTCCCCCTGCCTCTACCACGGCTTATGGATGACTGTGCTGCAAATGCACCTTCCAATGATGTCTGTGTTTTGCTGAGTCTATGTTCATGATGGATGAGTGAAGCTTGCAGCTCATCAATGGTAAATGTCATCATGTCTGTGTGTTCTTCTAAGGTCATAACCAAGTTTTCAAATCTTGGGGGAGGACTTTTGAGAATTTTTTCAACGACCCTTTGGTCTTCTATGGCTTCTCCATGAGATTTCAATTGGTTTATCAAACCAACAACTCTGGTGCAGAATGTGTCTACATTCTCTGAATATTTCATGGACAAAGATTCAAAATCTCTTCTCAGAATCTGCAGCTTGGATGTCTTTACCTTATCCAAACCTTGATAGGCAGTCTCCAATGTATCCCATGCTTCCTTAGCATTAGTTTTTGCTACTACTCTTGGGAGTATGCTTTCATGCATAGCTTGATATATGTAAAACAAAGCTTTTCCATCTTTATTCCTTTGTTCCCTCAAAACATCTTTCTCAGTATGTGTGAGATTGTTATATGCTGTCATGTCTGCTGGTTCTGCATAACCATGCTGGACTATCTCCTAGACATCTTGACCTCTGAACAAAGCCTTCATTGTTAAAGACCAATATTCATAATTCTTTCCTGTAAAGATTGGAGTTTGTAATGAACCAGAAGTGGAAGCCATTTTTTAAATTTTTAATTAACTTTCCTTAGAAAATTAATTTCCACCTTTTAAGACAAGATTTCTTTCCTAAACCTTGTTCTGATATAAACCTTGCTCTGATATGAAACCTTGCTCTGATACCAGTTAGCCAAAACCAAGCTGACTAAACTTGAGTTTACCGCTCAGTGAATATTAAAAATTAATTTTCACTTTTTCACGTCGACCTCTTTTTTCTTTTTCACTTGTCGAGTGAAACTTGTCTATCTCCCGACTAGACAAGTCTATCAACTTTGGTCGGACTTTCTACCCGACTGATTTACTTCGACTTACTCATCGGTTCTACGGACCGGTTTTTACCTTGACCACTTGTCACTTCTAAGTCGGTCGACTTATTCAACTTCTCAAGTCGGCTTACCTCTTCGACCACTCAAGTCGGCTGACCTCAGTCGGCTAACTCAACCGACCTTGCCGGTTCACTTTGGTCGAAATCTATAGAGTATGTTTCTTATTCTAAGAGACTTAAGAAATTACAAATGCTTTTCACCTATGAGTAAGATGAAGTAAAATAGACACATTAACAATTCCAAAGAACTTATAAAAACATATGCCCAAATATGTAGGAAGACTTGAGTCGACCAATGTGCCGTAAAACCCTGGAACTTTCACGCGGTGAGAAATTTATGGGTTCTTTGATCTTTCACTTAACAGTAATTGTAAAAGACATTTACCCAAGTAAATTTGGAAATATGTGCAGCCAAATAAACATGCATTCAACCATAAACTATTTCATATATTTAACTATGCGGAAATAACAAAGTATTACAAACTTGTCGGTCCAGACTTGTTGGTCTAGACTTGTCGGCTCACCGATTGATCCTTTTACAGAGCCTCAGCTCTTCGACTGAATCACTTACATAGAAGCTTGAGCTTCAACTTCTCTTTTCTCACCCTGAGTTCCTCTAGTGTCTATTGTCTGTAAACTAATTTACACATTTCTTCTTCTATTTATAGGCAACTTGAAAATTGCTTCTACATGGGTCGACTGACTCACCATTAAAGACTGTAATAACTATCTACCTAACAACTTAGCTTCAAAAATAAATTCGACTGGTTTATGTTGCCGAATCGTGGACTCTTCCCTCTTGTCAGACTGTTCAACAAGATCTTGACTAATATAGACTCTGACAGAGTCAGCTGAGAGTCAGGTACGGATCTACGAGTAATTACATTTTCCAACATCATTAACTTATTTATGGGAATGAGATAGCATGCTTGTTGATTTTTTAGGTGGAGATGAATATCGGTTATCACTTTTCCTTTTCGGCTTCGTATCAATTAGCACACAACTACTAAATCAAATCCTTCTTGTGAAGGAAATGAAAAAATCCATCCAATCAGGTAGGGGGTCCACCCTATCATAATATTGATAACCTGCTGCAATGGTATCCTTCCAAACCACTTACTTGAGGAATAATACTTAGTGGGTACAACACTTAGCTTAGAACAATATTAACTATAAATTATGTTATGCACCCTTTGGACATTTATTTATTGTTCTTACTATCTTGAGGTCTCAGAACATAAACATCCAAGAACTAAATAATGCATGCACTCCATTCCTTTCACCAAGATTTTTGATTGTGACATATATGATGGCCATAAAAAAAGCCTTCCAACATATATGAGGAAATATAGTAATTTAATCCAGTTTCTTTTTCGATGTTCTTGGACATCTTGATTGCATTATTGATATTGACTAACAAGATGTCCCTCTAGTTAAACATCATTCCACGATTTATAACTTCCTGCATCAGTGGGATCTAGGATTCATGGAATCTTCGCACTGTATATAGGGTTTTATACTTCACTTGCTGGAAGAGGAAGATGCGTAGGTTAAGGATTGGTGCACTAAACTTTCAGAATCCTCTGATCAAATTTAAACATACATTTCACATTGGAAATTTCTGTAAAGTAAATGCATCGATCATCTATGAAACTAAAGTTAACCCACAACGATAATTCTCAACAATACACGAACTGTAACAATTTGGAATTTACCACACCCAACTTAAATCGATCCATGGAAGGTACAACTGGTAGTTCTTGGCACAATTTAAAAACTATGTACATGCATATACAAGAGTCATACGCTAAGCCACAACTAAGTTATTATTCTTAGCTAAGACAACATTGCAAGTTACTGGAACTTCAGTGAATGTTTGAGCCAACTCTCCTACATTTTAATTTACAGGTTTAATTCAATTCAAGTCTGCTCCATCAAGAAACTTAGTCACAGTTTCAATTCAATTTAGCCCATATAGATAGCTTAACAACAACTATAGCACCCGTTAGCTCGATTCAACATAAAAATATGCTTGTATAACCATATTTAATTACTATAACTTAATTTCAAGTTTTCAAGTACACTTATTGAGCGTCACATGCTGTTATATTTTTTTTCCTAGTGTAATGAGAAAACATAAACTAATCTAAGTGGTAATGTAAGTCGAGGCGCATCTGTACATGTCAGTTTTGTTTTAAATGATACATGTCGTTAACATATTATTTGCTTGATAACACTAGAATATAAAATCCCAAGGTATACACACACAATTGATGCATATGAAACATAATTAATTTGTTCTTGTCTTGAGGTATATGTCCTTGACCCTTGTCTAAGAAGGATTGGAACCAAATAAAAACTTAACAAAAATGAATTAAGAAGATATTTAAGATTATATGATTTTGATGGTTATAAGAAGTAATTAATACAATCCATTTATTCAAAAAAAGAAAAAATTCACTATCTTTTAGCTTTATGTGGCTCCAATTAGGGTTAGTTTAGATTTCCCTTTGTTAAAGTAGTTTATGAAAAAATGATAATTTTTTTTTAAATTCACTTTCAAAAAGTTCAAATATATTCTCAAGGTGGTTATGAAAGATGATATAACATTGAACCAAATTATCTCACCCCCTAGCTATTTAAAATGTCTCAAATTTCTAACAAATAAATGTCTTAAAATCAACCCCAAACTCATTAGATAACCTTGAAGTATAATAATTTCTAAACCTTACTTTCTACCAAATCCCCAATAAAAAAATCAAGAATTATAATTTAACATCTAAAATTTAGTTTCTCTTATATTTCTTTAATTACAACATCATCTTTGAGAACCAAAATAAGGTATAATCACCTTTCACGGATAAAAACCGATTTGATACAGATGGATTTACATAACACAACGATACAATGAATAAAAATTTGATTATTCACTACAAAAATCAATAAAACTATTTATTGAAAAACAAAAAAGAAACATAATATTTGCCTAATAATCACATTATTTGGCTTTTTATCATTTATGAAAAGAAATGAATGTGAAAACGCATGTGTCTCCAAACACTTATCGCTTTCCGTTTCATGGAAGAGAAGTGTGATTCCCCATCCAGGTGGTGAGCTTCTGGTTTGTTTCTTGTCGCTATATTACAAGATTGAAACAACCACAAACCAATACCGTATGGATGTATTTTATTGGATACTAAAATGAAATCACTGGAAATAAAGTTATTCCTAATAATATTGGGTGCAGGGTATGCAATGAGTTTCATTCCTAGGAATATCACGTCGTCGTCGACCTGCAGGATGTAATTCTCTGGTGGCGGGATAAGTATTTTTCCTCCTTTCAAAACAATTGAGAATTCATGAAATTTTAATTCACTCACACCCGAAGTGTTGAAGGAGAGATCAAACTACGGTGTGGAAAACGTTGTAGCCCTTGGATATGTAATTGCCACTTTTAGGCCTCCAATACTACTTCATAGGATTAGGATTCCTCTGCTAAAAAGGTGAGCTGAGCAAAATCCGAGACTCTATTATTGTCTAGCCGTTTCCAAATTCATCCATCTCCCACGTGTTGGTGGATATAGGAAGTTTCCCTCCATTTATGGTGATTTCTTCTATACCCACGTCATAGTTTGACGTTCCTCCCCGCATAATTGGAGTATGTATATTGAATTGGATTTCTCAATTAATTAATTGGAGTATATTGAATTGGATTTCTCAATTATGAGGGGCCTGATTCTTCGATAATGTGGTGGGATTTAGATGGTCTAGTCTCTTAAGCAGTAAGAGGATTTTCCTTTCCTCCGTATAAACTGGTCATCTGTGTGGAAAATGAATCGGGTCCTTGACCTAAATTGAGCACTCCTAATTGGTTATCAAATCCGCATGCCATCAACACTTTCTCGGCTTTGAATGGCTTCTCAGATGTGGAGGTGAAGTGAATGTAATTTTTTCATGAAGATAAGGACCTGTGATGAAAGAGCTTTGGGTATATTTGCAGCCCATTTTAGGCCTCCTGATAGTGCACGATACCGCATAGGAGATGGAGATGGAGATGGAGATGGCATGGAACTCTCTGGAGTAACAAGGGACGTACGTATGATTAAGAAGAGGAGTTGTCAGGATCGAAAGAGCTGCTGCTCTAGAAGGGATCGCAGTTCACCCAGATGAGATCATTGTCGATATCTGTTACAACCAGATTTTTTTGAAAAGGAGTCCCAACATAGAGCTCTATGAAATAAAGAGCGGATTCTAGATTTGCATTACAGTCTATTGGCATTTCAAATGGCATATTAGGTGCGAGGTTCGAGCCCACTGGAGGTGAAGAAGGGCTCGGTTAACTGAATTGTAATGGTCATGAAGGGAGCTTATTCTGAAGGAGTCCACGACAATGAGGGCTTCCATGGCCTGGTGCCTTTATGGGAAAGGCTTGTACAGGGGACTAGAAATGTTATTTGACTTCAACATAGATCTGGGATCAAAAATTCATTTCTTTTACAATAACCTAACACACCGTGACGAAATAAACTCAACATAAATCTTGCATTTGCTTGACTATTATTTAGTCATAGCATCGATCATTGCATTTTGATCCAATGTAAGTTAATATAGACATAGATATATTCATTAAACTAATTTAAATTGTTGCGATAAATGATTCCACTATTGTAAGCCTGAATTACAACTCTTTTTTTAAAAACCAAATCTAATTTAAATCGATATAAATAGCTGAGATAAATGATTCCACAATTGTAATCCTGAATTACAATCTTAAAAAAACATATCTAATTTAAATCAATTTAGATAGAAACATAAATCCTTCAACACTATATTCATATTCTCTACCCAAAACCCACATAATCAGTTTTAACAAGTGAAAGAATAATTTAAAAAGAGAAAGTGACCTATGGACAGACCGTAGGATCCAAAAAATGTTGAAAAAATGCAAAATAATGCTTAAAGTCGACCAAATTGCAACCAAAGTTACTAAATAACTATCACCGGGTGAAACTAACTCTTGAGTCATGAGGAAATATATAGGATGAAATTGTTGCTTTCATTCCTTATTTTCCCCGAATATAAACTTTTTTTAATTAAAAAATATTACATAAAAAATCGGGGATAAATTTGAAACTACTGAACTTTTTTCCAATTAAAAAATTCTTCACATAACAAATTGGGGATAATTGGAAATCGGCGAATTCCTCATTTCATGGAGGTAAAAATTTGAAATTATGAATGGAATCTTCCTTTAATGAAAATCTAGCTACTATTCGAGAAAGGTAATTGCAGCTAATTAAAATAGAGGGGCAATGTGGGAAAAAATACCTCCATTTATGAAAGTAAAACGATGATTTAACCATATCCTTGATTTGAATGGGTGAAATAACTACTCAGTCATCCTCCATTACCAAAACTCCGAGGTCATGGAAGGATCGAACATAGTTTTTAGGGTAAATTTGGGGCAGAACTTAGGATTTCAGTTATAGTGGAGTGGGATAAATCATTTTTTCCCAGTTTTCCAGGTTGGATATTTACTCTAGCATTATTATTTCTTAAATAAATATGGGGCTAATTTATTAAAATTAAAAAAACCTTTTCTATATTAAAAATTCACCCACCTTTTGTCTTGAACCTCTTTAATTCCTCCCACAAGATAAATTTTGCCCCTATAATTTTCCCTGTTATCTAGGACATCTTTGACAATATAAGGCCCATGCCACATGGGGTTGAACTTACCCGCCCCTAACGGTTCACTAGCTTGATCGTACAAGAGGACCAATTAATCTTCACTATATTGATGGGGATGAACATACTTGTCATACTGAGCCTTAACATGATGCTTATTTATCTTAGAGCCACTACGAAATCTCGACGCTGCTCATCTAGGTTCTTTAAGTGGACTAACGGCTCTTAAAACTCAGAAGTGTCAGGTAGAAACTCTATGGATAGCTTCAATGAAGGGATTTCACATTCAACAGGTAAAATTGGTTCCACCCCATGTACTAGTTGATAAGGAGAAAATTTAGTGGAAGTCTTAACTGTGGTTTGATAAGCCCACAAAGCAGGGTATAACATGATATGCCAGTTTGTTTTTCTTTGTCTGATTGTATTTTGTAAAATGGAATTAAGGGATTTATTAACAGCTTCAACCTGACCATTCGCCTGGGGGTAATAAGAAGAAGAATTTTCTTGCTTATACCCTATTTTTAAGGCTAGCTCCACCATCATCTTGTTTTGGAAGTGTCTTCCATGGTCAGTGACAAGCTCCTTCGGGATCTTGAACCAGGTGATAATATGATTGAATATGAAGTGAGCAGCCATCTCACCATCATATTTGATCCTAGGCATAACCTCTTCCCATTTCGTGAAGTAATCTACGACCACAATAATATGATGGTGCCCCCAATATACTGGGTTGCAATCCATAAAATCCACCCCCTACTCGGTGAAGGGACCGACGGTGATAATTGGGTGTAACCGGGTAGGATGCGAGCGTATGTTCCACATGAACACCTGGCGAGGGTGACATCGCTTGACCGCATTAACACAATATTTAAACATTAACGACCAATAATAACTCTCTCTAATAATTTTTTGGGTTGTAGAAATCCCAGATAAATGACCACCACATGGCCCATCGTGGAAATCATTCAACACAATCTCAGCCTCATCGTGGGTCAAACAACAACGCAAAATCGAATCTATCCCATGACGATACAAAGTGTCACCGATAATAAGATATATCTTAGAGTTATGATGAAAGCGTTGATGCTCATTTCTCGATAGGTGAGGGGGAACCTTCAAAGTCTAAAGATAGACGATAATGTCACCTACCAAGGGTCTACAAACGAAATGAGAAGAATGTGTTCATCGACAAATGAATCCTTATGAATCTCATCTTCATCTAGACTAGGGAGATCTGACATCAGATCAGAAAAGACTAACGACTTCTTCGATTTTGTCGAAACAAATTCGAGGTTGAACTCTCGCAAAATAACAATCCATTTATTTTACTTCCTCCTATCATTTGTCTAGTCAATACAAATTGAAATGGATTGATATGGGATATAACCGTAGTCTGGCGAAGCAAGATATAATGTATCAAATGTTGGACTGTGCAGACAATCACTAAGGCCAATTTCTCAACGTGATTATATCGAGGTTCAACATCAATTAGATTTTGGCTAAGATATTAAGTAACATGATCCTGGAGCTCATCATCCTCTTGAACCAGAACCATACCAATCGTCTATTGAGACGCAACCACATACAACAAAAAATTCCTACCATAGTCAGGTGGACTAAGCACGGGGGCCAATGCCAAGGCTTTCTTAAGAGCATTGAAGGACTCCTAGGATCACTCATCCCATATTAATGGAGTCTCCTTATTCAACAAGCACATAAATCCCTTGGTCAAATTGGCATAATTGATGAAAAATATACATACGAAATTAGCCATCCATTAGAGACTCTAAAGGTGTCTAATTTTGCACGGTGGATACAAACCTAATATTTCCTCAACCTTTACAGGATCAACCTTAATATGCTCCTTATATATGATAAAACCCAATAAACGACCGACCTTAATACAAAAGATTCACTTTTGAGGATTTAGTTGAATTTGGTAATGAAAACATCTTTCAAATACCAAATCATATGATCTAGATGATTCACCCTCAAATGAGAGTGAGCAGCTAAATCATCCAATAAAATTATATAATACATTTGAGGTTGTGAAAGCGAAGGTCATGGCCCACTGAAACGTAGATCCAATGTTTTTAAGGCTGAAAGGAATTTTTCGGTATGCGAATGTACCCTAAGGACATATAAATGCAGTCTTGTGTTGGTCCTTAGGTTTAATATGGATTTTCTTGTACCCCAAAAATCCATCCATAAATGAGAAAACCTCACTCCATGCACACTCATCCAAAATCTGATCAATGAATGGTGTGCGGAAATTATGTTTTGAATAGGCCCTAGTCAAGTCTCTAAATTCGATACATACATGGATGGTCCCTGCTTCTTATCGATAGGAGTGGGGTTGGATACCCATTCGATTAAGGGATTCGGATAGATGAAGCCATCATTGAGCAACTTCTCTATCCTAGCCTTAATAATAGGCACTTTACGAGGGTTCATCGCATGTAAGCATTGCCAAACAATTTTGGCATTTGGATAAATTTTGATTTCATGTTCAACAATGCGGGGATCAATCCTTGAAATTTCATCATACGACCAAGTAAAGACATCACAAAATTATTTAAAGAGCTCAGTGAATGTTTTGATTTCATCAGGTGAACAATCAACACCGACGTAAACATTCTCAATTTTACGAGGAATTCAAGAAATGTTGATAGGAATAGTTGGAGATAAGTTTGCCATGTTCCCTTCAGCATATATGCCATGAGTTCCTAATGGGATCATGGGATGACCAACATTCTTGCTTAAGGTCGTCCTAAAGTCATCACACTTTATCTGTTTGAGCTCTGGGAGGAAGTAAGATCAATGATGCATATCCTCCTAAGGTTGTTCCATACCAGTCATGGCCTTGAGAATCGCTTCGTATGAAGGAAAAATACTGTCAAGGAAATCATGTGAGCATGATGACACAACCACCCAAGAAGTTAGTGAAAAAATATCCTCCTCTTCCATCTATGAAGAGGAAGGACCAGGGTCCATAGTAGGATGCTTGATAAGCAATCTCTGTTGCAGACAATGGAATTTTCACCCCTGTAGGTATAGTATCTTCATACAAATTACTCGAAGAAGGGAGAGTCTAAGGGTCATCCAAATATGTTGTGCGAAATGGGACCGAACTCAAAGGTGATAAACCACCGCCAGTACTAAAACCAATAGCTAAAATTGGTGCTGAAATATTAAAAGTTCCCATAAACGATAGATACATTTCGATGCAAACATTCTTAGTTGTTGACTAAGAATTATCAATGGTTGGGATTGTGGGTGCCAACGATGCAAATGATATAGAATTATTGAACGAAAATTGATCGATTGCACAATATTATCCTCGAAAGGGAAGCATACGACATGAAATACATACAATAAAATTACTTTCATAGATTAAATCCAGTTCTGGTCCATTAACAGATTGTAGTCGAGGGGCGCATTAACCACATCAACCTCGACTGACACAGTATCCCTCCCAAATTGGACCTAAAGGGAGGAATAATTCCATGTGGTCTAAATGAATGTTGTTACACATAAATCTTGTCACCATCACGTGTTGAGGCCCAAAACATCAGAAATTGCCCTAATCCCAAACTATGAAGTTGTACAGTGGCCCAGACTCCTATTTTTCATATTTGAGTCCACCACCGCCTCTACCTTTTATGCAATAAGCATTACCCTCTTCAGTAACTCCTATTGTATCTTGACAATAAGTGGTGCCACCACCTTTTTCCTTTGAATAAAAAGCGGTTCCACCTTGTTAACGCTCTATTTACATAAGGGAAGAGTGATGCTCGAGTTTTAAAGAGAAAAAGAGAAGATTCATGAAGCTTCTCGAAGGAATACTTCATGGCACACTCAATCCTACTCTTGTGGACCACATGGACTTGAGATCCCCCCTAGTAGGATTTCCCTTCCACCTCATCCACCTTTTTGTCAACCATCCCTATCCTCCCAAGGCCTATAAAACCTGGCTCATCCTCCATGGGAAGGAGGAGAAAAGTTATGTTGTTTCACTGAGATTCTGGCTAAATCTAGGGTGAGCTTAGAAGAGACAAGTTGGAGCTTTGAGGGAAAGACATGGTATGTGAAGGAGCACCACAACACTAAGGAAAAATGTTGCAGTAATATCTCTTCTTCATTTTAATGCAAAGATGGTTCCTTTCCCATAAAATTTATTGTGTTGTTATCACTCATTTTATTATTGGATTCCTTAGTCACTAAAATAGAACTGTAGACCATTTTCTGGTACCTTTGATCTTTCTTGTTGTTTGATGTGTTCATTGTAGGTACATTTGTGGAGACTTAACACTATGAAAAGCTGATACATCACTCTATAGAACAAATCAAAGATTCATTCCAGATATCTACAAGCTATAGGGTAAGTTTTCCATCCTTGTTATCACTCATTTGTTCAAGATCTGAACCATTAATACCTAGGGAACCAACTCTTGTCAGCAAGAGGTGAGAATTTCTAGCAACAAATTTGGGGACCATACTGGGGAAGACATTCAACACATCTGATCTTTCTTGGTTTTCAAGCTCTTGTCTGTAATCCAAACTTCAACTTTTTAGTGATCATATCTACTAATTTTCTAGTGATATTTTGGTTCAGTTTAACCAGATCTGCTTAGATATGAAACACATCTACTTTCTATGCTTAATTTTCCTATGATGTTCATGATTTGATGCCATTGTTTTAATACTTAACTTTCTCTTTTTTGCTAATTTTTTTTTGACATCTACAGGAGTCACCACACATTTAGTGAGGATAATAGGCGGTGCCACCGCGCGTCCTCAGTGGTCAACAAGAGGTGCCACCACTCTGTCATAGTGAACAAAATGCATTGCCCAAGCAGTAACTCTCTGTCACCAACCTTCTGCAAGTGATGCCAGGTATCGTTTTGATATCCTTGTAATTTTAGAACTTATTTAGGGTTGCTTTTTTTTTTTTTTGTGTGTTTCTGGCTTCACCGTTGAGTTCTGGATTGTTAAATTCAAAATACGAAAGTTGTAAAGGCTTATTTTGTTTTGGTTCAAAGAGCTAGGTTGTTTTCATCTGTTCAGCTACTTTTATGCTTGGTTTTGGTTTTCAAATGAGTTCTTGGAAGTCAATATAGTCGGGTCTCTTTTTACTATTAGATCAGCTGAGAGGAAAACTTTTGCTTTTGGTTATTCGTTTTTGTTCTTCATAAGTTCATGAAAGATTGCTTTTTGCTTTCGATTAGAAGAAAATTTGAGATTTGATCATAGTTTTATTTGAAGACAAACTAATGAATCCTTGATTAGTTTCACAAACTTACAAGCATTCATGTTATTTTTTTCTTTTTATATTCTTTTCTCGCCAAAAATATATCATAGTTTTAAGTTAGATATTTTCATATTTGAAGAATTGTAAAAGTGCTTAGTGTTCCAAATAATAAGTAGTGTCTCTCTTTTGGAAAAGAGATCTTGATTCTTTTCACTTTCAAGTTTCAGTTAGTAGAAGTTTGTTGCTTGTTTGAATTTTTGAAAGATAATTCAGTGTGTCTGTTTAGGATTTTGGTTTAGAAACAGAATTAAATCACTCTCTCCTTCTTGTAAGTAGGGCATACTTCGAACGCTAAAGTGAAAAATTTGCATATCATGCTGCATGGTTTTACTTTTTTTCCACACCTCATGCATTCACCTAATCGTTCAAGATAAAATTAATACTAGTTCTAGGTTAAATGTTTTTAGTAACTTGAGTGATAGGGCAGAGATGTGTTTCGGCGTCTTAAAACATAGGAGTTGTCGTTTTATTTCCTGCATTACATCTCGGGAACTGTGTTCTTATTCCATGTACCATCGGT
Source organism: Pseudotsuga menziesii (assembly GCA_001517045.1). NCBI lineage: Eukaryota > Viridiplantae > Streptophyta > Pinopsida > Pinales > Pinaceae > Pseudotsuga > Pseudotsuga menziesii. The sequence goes on from LPNX010780082.1 coordinate 51,946, forward strand.
ATATCGAACGTCCTTTCATGTACCCTTGAGGTATATAGAAATGTACTTCACGTACTCGATTGAATATCAGAAGGCCCCTTTTAAACGGTTGTGCATTAGACATCACTAACACGGATTTGAGCTCCCATGTACCTTGTGCACATCAGGAGACCCCTCCAGGATTCCCTAATTTAAATGAGAAAATCCTTTTAGCTGTCTTGTCGGAGCACTAGACCGAGAACAACACTCGGGGAGCTACTATGCATGTACCGTCCAGGTAAATGGGTATTCAGGCAAGGGTATGGTCCCAATCCTCCTTTTCGCACTTTACTGTTGGACCCCACGGTATATCACGAGTTGCAAAGACTTGACAATCCTAGTGAGGAGCCAAGTTTTATCAACCCCTCTTATCACTTAAGTTTGCTTGTGACCTTTATCTTGTGTAGGAGTGGTTTTGTGTGTGATTCTAGTTTCAAACCCTAGGTTAGGTTTTTAGTGACCATCAGTCTGGCTGGGTTACCTTTGAGACGATCTCAAAGGGTTCAAGGCTTACCACTTGACCTTCCTCCTATTGTAGGAGAGAGCCCAATGGAAGCCATAAACCAAGGTGTCGCGACTGATTCTCATGTGGAAGGGAATCTAGTTGTGGAAGTTGGGGAATAATTCACCACATATGACAATCCCTTAGTCGAACAACCTCCTTTGACTGATACTCCCTTTCATTTTCCGATGGAAGGTCATGTTGGTTCATCAAATTGGGTTGTCGATCGCCTGTCTAATGATACAGAGGGGACATAATATGGCCCTAATGATCCTTTTTGGAGAACTTCTTTAGGTCAAGTTATTTCCAAATTTGGGACTACTAGACCTTCCTTTGTTAACCCTTTGTCGAATGAGGAAATGTATAGAAGGTTCAAACCATCTATTGATCGTTTACGTAACTTTCAATAGAACCTTGCAAACATCACTGCTTTGCCTCTTCCTCATTGGGAACCCATGTTGGATATTTTACCTCATCTTTTTGAAACAACCCCTCCCAGATATCGTCCACTTTCATCGTCTCAAGTAGCTCCTAGTTTAACATCACTGGATTGAGGTTCAACAGTTCTTGATCCAGGTCAACCCTCCAACCCTATTACTACAGTTCCAAATTCTTGGTTTGCTTTTGGTTCTCATGTATCTTCTACCACTATGGGGAAACCCCCAGCTCAAGTTGCATCATTAGTTAGTGGAGCCACTTCTAGTGCATGAAAGACCCCTACTATAGGACAATCAACAGCCATAGTCCCCCCCATAAAAACCAAAGTGGTTACCCCTCTTCCTAGTACAAGACAACCCTCGGGGGTACAACTTGTAGTTAATCAACCTTCTTGGGGTTATACTTACCTAGGAAATCAACCATATGTGAGCAATGTGAACTTTCAACCTACATCTACAAGAATGGTATATCCCAATATGCCTTACCCCGAAGACATGTTTACACCATGAGGGAAACCTAATTGGTCATATATGCCTATGCCTGGAGGGATACTTATGAATACTACTAGAGTTTATGGAGGCCCTCCTAGTGGGGGACCACCACCTAGAGGATCGCCATCTATGGGACCACCACCTGGGGGACCTCCTTTTGGAGGACCACCTTTTGGAGGACCTCCTTCTAGAGGAGGGCCTTCTAGAGGACCACTTTCTGGGGTACCACCACCTGGAGGAAGCCCTCATCCTGGACGCTCACCTCCATCTAGTGGATCTTCGGGAGGATCGTCTGCAAATCCAACTCCCCAACAACCAGTGTATCAATAGACCTACGATCCTACTGGTATACATATGCCATATCAATATTACTAGTATATACAACCTAATTGGAAACTTCCTTTTTTGGCAACTTTGGACTTGCCTGATCTGTCCAAGTTGATCAATGACCCCTTCCAGCATAACCCTTTGTGGCATGCAATTCTAGTTAAGTTACCATCATATATCCTGAAGTTTGATGGGAAGCAGGGAGAAGACCCCAAAAGTCATGTTATGACATTCCATCTGTGGTGTTCTTCTAACTCCTTGATGGATGATTCAGTCTGTTTGTGGATTTTCCAATGAACTTTGACTGGTACGACTTCCAAGTGGTACATTAAGCTTCTAGAACATTTGTTTATGGACTTCAATTCATTGGAAACAATTTTTCTTACTCATTTCCAGCTGCCCATCCGTTATGACAGTGGTATGGATATTTTGACATCACTTCGCCAGAATACTTCCATGTATATCTCGGATCATATTCACAAGTTGAGGAGACGACAAAAAATTATTAAAGCTCCTATACCAAAACAATTGTTGGTTGATTGGTTTATGAAATCCTTGTTGTCTCCCATTGCCTATGATGTGGCTATGGATGGTGTTGTTACTAAAGAGCATGCTATCAGTCACGCTCAATATCTAGACTTGGTTTATTCCTAGTCCAGAACTTTGTATGATATAATCCCTCAGGCTCCTCGTCCCAGCACAGACCCTACCAAGACACCTGCAAAAACTCTTATTGATGAGGTTGTAGGTTCAATCCAACGCTCGTCAGTAGCTAAGACTAATAAGCAACATAGTACTTCTATTAATACTCCTACTCCTACAGTTTCCACTGAGGTGAACACTATTCAAAGTACGCAGACACCCGAAAATAAGAAGAAAGGAAAAGGAAAAGATAAAAAACCTGGAAACTGATAGGAGAATCCCAAGGCTATGACCACAGAGAACGACAATAAAGGCAAGAGGAAGGATAAGTATCCCTAACTATTGTGTGGTGGTGACCACTTCACAAAGGAGTTCCCCCATCATGAACAAATTAGTAAATTTTTGAAAAGTAACCCTACACCAGTAGTGCTTACCAACCCCTTTCCATCTCAACAACAATTGATCGATCATATGAATTCTCAAGGAGCCTCTAATTCTACGGTAGAAATCCAAATGATGTCCTTAGAAATTGTTAGCTTGACTATTCGTAGTCAGTCATATGACAAACCCATAGAGAAGAAGGACACGAGTCCTTCTCCCGAGAAAGATCCTTCTACTAGTTCTTCTCCTCCACCTTCGTCTAATGGTCTTCTTACGATCGAGAAACCTAAACTCGACTTGATTTTGCACCCACCTAAGAGTACTCTTCGGAAAGCTATTTTTAATCCAAATGCTCGAGCTACACAATTCTACAACGTTGTTGAATATTTGGCTCAAGCACCTTGTGCGATGTCTACCCTAGAGGTACTCCAAAGTTGTCCTACATAGTGAAAAAAATTGTTAATGACTTTAGGGGCCTTAGACCCATATAACACTAATTTGATTCATTTTAATGTGGATAATTACAAGTCCAAATTACCCCACTGGCTCGCTTTTCAAATCATGACCAGAGTAGTTGGGAGAAAGATCCATAGGACCGTTTTGGATGAAGGAGATTCCACCTCATTATTGTCTGTGTCTCGCTGGAGAGCCATTGGTTCTAGTGAACTTATGAAGTCACCCAGAACCTTGAAATATTTCGAAGGACGAGGTTTCCAACCTGATGGTCTGTTACCATCCCTTTCAGTCAAGATTGGGGGAAAGAATACTTCCATTCAAATGGAGGTATTCGATGCTTCAATGGATTACAATCTTCTATTGGAGAGAAATTGGTTCTATGCTATGACGGTTGTTTCCTTGATAGTTTTTCGGTCTCTCCAATTCCCTCATTTGGGGAAGATTGTGACCATCGATTAACTTGATTTTTGTTCACCAGATGTTACTACCCCCACTGCAAATAATATTCCTATGCTAGGCCAATCCCCTCCTCCTTATCAATTGGTTGGGGTAGGAATGTTGAAGGATTCAACCCTCATGGGAGTGTTCCCTTCAACCCCTCCTAGTACGGAAGTGGCAACTGTGAACATGATTTCCATGATCGGACTCTGTCCTAGATGTAAAGAAGTTGTTGAGTCATCTTCTATAGGCCCTTATGAAGCGCTCTATGATGCTATTCAATATGCTTCTGATGTCCATTCTGATGATCTTCATCTGGTGGCATCAGATCCTTACCACCTACCTTATTGGCTAGAACCCTCTCTCCCCGCTCTAGACTATCTCTCACAGACTTTTCCATCGAATGAGTCCATTATGGAGATCATGAGTGTGGATGAACTTGTATGGGAACATCATCACCATAGATCCTCTTTCCTTCCCAATGCCAGTTTGATATACTTTGATTTTGTGTCTATCATTAGTACTTATATTGTCAACAATCCTCAAATGCCTGTATTGTTACAAGGCACTGATTTCGAGGGAAACCTTTGTAACATTACTCAGAAAACTCCCATTGACATATCAGTGAAGCCCAAAATTGTTGAACATGTTCATGTAGGCCAGAACTATTCAACATAAGAAAATGAAAGTTATAGAGCTCTATTCAAAGAGTTTTGAGATGTTTTTCCCTGGACGTACGAAGAAATTCCTGGGATTGATCCGTCCATCGTTGTACACGAAATCAAGAATTATCCCATGGCAAGGCCATTTTGACAAAAACTACGTCAATTCCATCCTAGGAAGGTTGCGGCTATTAAATCCGAAGTGGAGAAACTTCTGAAAGCAAGTTTTATTTATCCCATACCACTAATGAAATGGGTGTCTAATATTGTTCATGTAGCTAAGAAGAAGGGAACTATTAGGGGTTGTATCGATTTTAGAGATTTAAATAAGGCTTGTCCCAAGGATAATTTCCCTACTCCACACATTGATCAAATCATTGATAACTGTGCTGGGAGCGTCATCTTTTCTTTTATGGATGGCTTTCTTGACTACAATTAGATAGAAATTCTGCCCACCGATCAGCATAAAACGACATTCATTTATCCGTGGGGGACCTTTTCCTATTGAAAGTTATCCTTTGGTTTAAAAAATGTTGGAGCTACATTCCAGCGTGCCATTTCGTACGCTTTTTATGATATTAAACACATTGTGGAACCGTATTTGGATGATTTCCTTGCTCATTCGCAGTAGCGAGAGGACCATCCAGGGTATCTTAGGGACATATTCCTTAGATGTTGTCATTATAATATTCGACTTAATCCACACAAATGTGTCTTTTGTGTTGATATTAGACGTCTTCTTGGCTTCGTGGTTTCCAAAGATGGCATCTGGATAGATCCTTTGAAAATAGCTTGTATTTTGGCCTTACCCGCCCTGACTAATATTACCGAACTCCAAAGTTTGCAAGGGAAGGAAAAATTTCTTCGTCGTTTTGTATTCAACTTCAGAGAAAAAATGCATGGCTATATGCGTCTCCTTAAGAAGGACACTCCATTCTTTTGGGATGACCAAGCCCAACGAGCTTTTGATAATTTGAAACACGCACTGACACATTCACCGATGTTGCACCCCATAAATTACTCAAAAGAATTTTTGTTGTATGTTGTTGCCTACACTACTACTATCGCTATGGTTCTAGTGCAGGAAGATCTCAATGGCCAAGAACACGTGATTATTAACTAAGTAAGAGTCTCCTTGAATTTGAAACCCATTATTCGCGTGTGGAGAAACTAGCTTTGGCTACGGTCATTTCTTTGCAAAATTTTTGTCACTACATCTTACTACACACCACAATTGTTCTCGCGGGTCAAAACCCTATGTATTACATTTTTGACTCATCAAGTACTAGGGGTAAGTATTCTCGTTAGATCGTCATCTTACAGGAATTCGATCTCGAGTTCGCTAGGGCTATTTCTAAGAAATCCTTAGTGTTACAGAGTTAATGTGTGACCTTCCTTGTCCTCTGATGGAAGCTGAGCCCAATGATTCATTTTTGAATGAATTTGTGTTCCTAATTAGCACAACCGATTTGTGGTATGGATATTTGGTCATTTATCTTCAGACCCAAAGGTTTCAGCCTGATATGTCTCGTGAGGATTGCCATCGCATCCGTCACCATGTGAAATACTATCTCATTTTAAATGATATGTTATATCATCGTGGTATTGACTCCATTCTTCGATGATGTCTTACACATGAGGAGGCTGAACAAGTTTTGAATGATTTCCACTCTAGAGCATGTGGCGGTCATCTTTCTGGGATGGCGATAGCTCAGAAAATCCTTCACGCTAGGTATTTTTGGCCCTCAATCTTCAAAGATTTTCATGAGGCAGATAAGAAATGCCCACCTTGTCAACTATTTTATCCTAAAAAGTGCACCCACCCTTCTCCATTACACCCCATAATTTTCGTTGGCCCTTTCACCAAATGGGGAATTGATTTCATGTATTGTTATCCTACCTTAGTCAAGGGGCATGGTTACATAATCGTTGCCATTGATTATCTTACAAAATGGGCTAAGGAAATGCCTACATATGCAGAGGATGGAAAGAATTCCACCTTATTTTTATTTAATCATGTGATAGCTAGGTTTGGAGTTCTGCAAGCCATAGCCACTGACAACAAATCCCATTTCCACAATCAGATGATCGCTGAGTTGAGTGCTAAGTTGGGTTTTCATCTTGAAAACTCAACTCCTTATTATCTGCAGGATAATGGTCAAGTTGATGCCATTAACAAAGTTTTGAAAACAATGGTGCGTAGGATGGTTGGAGATAAAAAAATCCAACTGGAATTTAACTTTGTTTTTCACACTATGGGATTATAGGACTGGCATTTAACTCTTTCATTCCTATTGAATGTGAGATCCCGTCACTCAAACTTGCAGTAGAGATTATCCTGAACAATTCTACCAAGGAAGAACAATTTTTGTACCTGACAAACCTTGATGAAAATAAAGAGATGTTGCCTTGGCTAATGAGGCACATAAAAAATGCATTAAGGCTCAGTACGATAAGTCGGTTCAACCTCGTGTCTTTAATTAAGTTGACATGGTTTTGACCTATGATCAGAGGCATGCCAAGCTCGGGAAGGGGAAGTTTGAATCCATGTGGTATGGTCCCTTCATCGTCAGTAGAGTTTTATAGAAAGGGCCCTATGAGCTTATAGACTACGATGGGATACCTTTCGGGAAACCTCGCGGGTACTATGCTTGAAATCATTTATGTATGTTACCTTGTATATATGTATATTGATTGAATTTTGGTGTGGTTTTAATATTTTAGTATGGTTTTGAGTTTTTGTCAGTATTGTGTATACCATGTTTTGGTTATGCAGATCAAATGGATTTTTATGGTTTTACTGATGGTGCGTGTCGCCATACCTTGAACCTCACTTCAGTTACTTGGGTTTTTCATTCCCCGACACATGCCTTAGTTAGTTTAGAAGCGGTTTGTATAGGTCCATCCACCAATAACATCATCGAGTATCAAGCAGTAATAGGTTATTGACCGAGGCTGCATATCGGGATATTCATGACTTGGTAGTATTCATGGACTCACAACTAGTGGTTTTTCATTTGAACCCCATTTATGCCATCATAAATCCTACAATCCTTCGTCTTTTTCGAAGACTGCGTTTGTTAGAAAGGTCATTTGAATCAATCACTTATAGACATATTCCTAGGTCGTATAATACTGTTACCGACTCATTGGAAAACTACATTTTGGACTGGTATATTTCCCATACATAACTTTTGATAAATAAAACATGGTTCATTTTTAAATAAAATAAAGAGTAAAAGACATTAGAAAATCATGTAAATATCATCTTCCATTTGAAAACATATAAACCACCATAAATAAGTTGAATATATATATATATATATATATAAAGGTGTTCTACAAAATATGGTCACGAGACCCCGACTGAAGCACTCTGGCTTTTAGATATACAAAATGGGAAAAATCCTGAAGTTAGATAGCTTTCAGTATATATATCATGTAGAATGGATAGTAGTGCTCCTGGTAGCACATGATAGCTCTCGCTACCCTCCGTAGGAGGCGGTTAAATAGACCTGACACTCCAGTTGTGTGTCTCTGGTACCTCCTAGGGAGGTTGTCTATGGAAGCATCTGTAATGTCAAGAGTTAACTGGTTGAGGTTTTCCTCCAACTCAGTCAACTCATCATCCCCTCTATGAGCAAAGCGCCCTTCTCATCTATCAATCGGGGAAGATCCCCCAGGTCGTGCATCTCCAACATCTACATGAAAACATAGTCTCGTTATCATTCATAAAAATTATAAAACAAAAAAATGAAAAAATAATAAAAGTCTTAAGAATTCTTATTACCAATATCACCCCATTGGGAAATTGTTGGTAAGGGTACATCGGGGTCTCTCCTAAAGTTAGTACCAGCGTACACATATTCCTCCATCATGAGAAGTTGGTCATCCAACCAATGGAAAAATGCACTCCCATACTTGACCTTGGCCCCATCGCCACCGGTGCAGGCCATAATCTCTACCCACTGCAGCATGCAAGGGTCCCATGCTCTCAGCTCGGTAAAAGACACCTCAAGCCTCAGATGAGGCACTTGCTCGAAGAAGAAGGATGCCAATATGGTCCCATAACCAAACTGTTTTAACTCCCCCTGCCGAAACTTAGTCAGTTGATCCTTGAAGACACACAGTAAAGCCTCAAGCTAGTTATAGACCATGGGATCCATAGCCTCCAAGGCGTAAAGCATGTGAGCTCGAGAAGCCTGGTGAGCCCCTTGTCTCCCTGAAACCCACTGCATGGTGAAGAGAACTGTCCGGAGAGGCAAATTCATCACCTCCTTGATGGGTATCTTTTTCCCAGACATCTATGTGCCTGAAAAACAGTGACGATCGATAAGCTCCTATGTGGTGACATCCCCTCCTTGAGGACCTGTTAGTGAGATATGCTATCCTCACCTGGATAACCCTATAAGGAAGTATATTTCCTCTACCTCCATTGTAATAATGTGCCCCCCCACCTCGAAGTATTGCTACTTTGGGTTCCACATTCTCAGTATGTATTCCAGTAGTCTCACGTGGGACCTCATGCTACGAACATGGAAAAAATTTAGGAGGCCACAACCTCGTAAAGAAGATATAGAACCGACATTTTCCCCAGCTCTGGAATCATCATCCTCATGTTGTCTTTCTTTCCACACAACCATTTTGACTGAAATGACCTACCAAAAACAAAAATTGAAGTATTAGAACCAAAAATCAACCTTTGAAAATACTATAAAGACATTATTTTGGCTGGGTCGTTGATCTTTTGTGAATAATCCGTGGCACCGCTTCTGTCTCCTTGAGATAGAGTGGTGGCACTTCCTGTTCAGGTGTGAAAACCGCAGTTTCACTCGAGCACCGCCTTTCCCGCAAAGCGAAAGAGAGTTACCCTTAGTATGATTTTTACCCTAGGGTAAACACCTCAAAACCCCAAAGAATGTGCTTGGAAAGGAAAAATTCGACCATGAAAATGTTAAGGATGGTTTTAAATCCTACCTAGAATAGACAGATCAAGAATCAGACGGGTAACGGCTACAAAAAATTCGCCTGAAGTCTGCACACAGTTGCTCCAAATAAGCTCTCCAAACCTGGTAAATAGTAAAATGATATATTTTTACTATTTCATTGGCTTTTGTATGAAATATTTTAGGGTTTTATTGCATTATTTTAGTCTTTTTAATTATTTCATTAAAAATGTCCTTTTTATAAATTCATTAAAAGCTGGTTTTTTATATCTCGGATATCTAATAGTCTCTTTAAAGGTTTTTGCAGGGATGAAAGTAAAACGTTTTGATTATGAGCGAGTTTGTTTTCGACTTTTTTCATACTTCCATAAAATGGAAAAAGTCGTCGAGTGCTAATTTTGATATTTTGGTCGTGCTCTTTAAACCTAGTACCAAAGTTCTGATTCAAATTTCGCTTCTTTTCAGGCTCGTTAAACCCACTCATCGTGAAAAGAAACCATAATGGAGTCTTCTTTAATCTCTTTTTAGACTCCTTAAATGTGAAAATATTGTTGAGTGAACTTGACTTCTTCACGCTTGTAAAATTACTTGAAGAGTCATCTTTCCAATAGTAGTTTACCTCTTTTTCGGTTCTAATTGACTACTTACGAAAAAGGAATACTTTAGTCAATCATGACTGGAAGAGTTATCTTGGGTATTATTTTATACTTTTTTTGTCCCTAGGGACTAAATCATACGAAAAAGGACCCCTTGGAGTCTTCTTCTGTTTTCATTAAGACTCTCTAAATATGAACGATACCGAGTTAACTTTCAATGGAATCGTTAAATTAAACACTGACAGACCCTCTTTTAGGAACGAACCCCTCCTGTCTTAGGTTCATGAAATATATGAGAATGGACTTATCTTAGGATAAGGTACAACGAGTTTTTGTTACACTCTTTAAACTCGCAAAAACGAAAAGAGGCACTCATCAATCATGATGGGGAAATTAAGGGAAGGGAACTATTTCATTTTGCAAATAATGGAAGTTAGTAGTCGCCTTTGAACATGGCACTTTTCTGTGTTCCATTCAATCAATTGGGTATTCAGTTGGCACCCTCATCCCTACTCTTGTGGACCACCTAGACTCGAGATCCCCCCTAGTAGGATCTTCATTCCACCTCATCCACTTTTTCCTCAACCATCCCTATCCTCCCAAGGCCTATAGAACCTGGCTCATCCTCCATGGGAAGGAGGAGAAAATTTATGCTGATGCACTGAGATTCTGGCCAAATATAGGGTGATCTTATAAGAGACAAGTTCAAGCTTTGAGGGTAAGACATGGCATGTGAAGGAGAATCAAAACACTAAGGAAAAAGGTTGTAATCTCTCTTCTTCATTTTAATGCAAATATGGTTCCTTTCCCATAAAATGTATTGTGTTGCAATCACTCATTTTATTATTGGATTCCTTAGTCACTAATATAGAATTGTAGACCAATTTTTGGTACCTTGGATCTTGCTTGTTGTTTGATGTGTTCATTGCAGGTACATTCATGGAGACTTAACAATATGAAAGGTTGATACATCACTCTATAGAATAGATCAAAGATTCATTCCATATATCTACAAGCTCTAGGGCAAGTTTTCCATCCTTGTTATCACTCATTTGTTCTAGATCTGAATCATTCAGGCCTAGGGAAACAACTCTTGTCAGCAAGAGGTGAGAATTTCTAGCAACAAATGTCCATAAAACGCGATCAACATAGTCATATATTTGAACAACATGGGTGAGCCAAGGCCCTTCCAATAGGACAAAGAAATCACATAGGTCGCAATACCTTCATCAATAACTCTGCATTTAATAGTGTTATTCAAACACTCCACATGGACTTGAAAATACACATGGTAAGGAAAGCAAGGATGGACATCATGAGTCTAAAATCAAACCACAGTTGAGCCATTAATGTCAATTACTCTAAGAGTAGCTAACAACGCTCTCTTATGCGAAGGATAAGTCTGAAGCACTGCAAGAGCCAACATCACACAAGGAATTTGGCCCAAATCCTTGACGATGGAATAATGCTGGGCGGATCGAGCATTAGGATTATGTCTTGAATGCTTTAGAACTCATTTTGGTACATGTGGTATAAATTTAGGTTTATCGATCTACAAAGGAATTTCAAGAGGTGGAGGATCTTTACCCATGTTGGGTTGTGATGGACCATAATCTCGTGAATGAGTCACAACATTGGCAACTGACCACCGTCCATGGGTGGCGGGTTTTGATGCCCACCATAACTTATTTTGGCGGTCGAGGTCCTTGAAGCCATATTCTGATTACAAGGCAGAGGGTCAATCAACAGAGATGGGCTCTGTGCAATGAACTTTGAGGCATCCTTAATACGAGGGAACAAGTAGGTGAGATGGTATGCTCCACACAACTTTCAAGGGAATTTGACATTTCGCTTAGTTTTCTTGTCCCCCCAACATTATTATCATTATTTTCATCATTTTGATTCTCCTTCCTAGTCCCACCTAGTTTGTTATTTATTCCCTTTTTTCCTGTTCCTTCTGGGCTTCTGGTTACCCTTCTGGTCCGAGGAATACACATAAAGTACATCCACCAATTGGGTGGGAGTGGAAAAGGTCATATCTTGTCCAACCGCAGACTAGTTAATGGACAATTTTTTCATTTGAGTTGTAACCTGGTCCATGAATTTGGTACTTATGGTGCTAACAATTCCATCGACATGTGGCTCGGGCTTGAACTTAGGGTCAAGGTTTGATCACATCACATTAGGTATAATCTCATAAATAATCCAAGACTAAGCGTAAATCAAGTATAACTGTTGGGCCCTAAAGATATCATGTTCCTCATTAGTCTATCTGGATGTCGAGACATCCTTCACGATATACAGTATGAAGACTTCAAGAACCATTCCAATAAAAGTTTGGGTGGAATGTTGGCCTTAATCAACCTCTTTCATTTACTCTACTCTTGAAAGTGATCAAAGATATGGGTGGCATTATTTTCCATAAATGTCAATAATAACTCGACACCGACATCATAACATACTGGTAGTTAAAATTGGTTGAGAAATACCAAGGCTAAATCATTAAAAGTATGATATGTGCCTCCAGGCGTCTCTATATACCATTTCACGGTAGAACCCATGAGGGTGTGTTGAAATAGTCATAAACAAACATAACGTGGTTCAGTGAATTCAAGGAGAACCACAGGTGGAATGTAGTCACATGATCATCAGGGTCCTCCCCATTCTTTCCCTCAAACTTTGAAATATCTGAATGAAGTTTGTCGAGAACTATGGACCACAACGGATCATGACACACTAGGTCATTGGTCAATTTCGATAGGTCAGGAAGATTTAAAGTGACTAAAAAGGGTAGCCTAGGATATTCCACATGGTTCCATGCTCCCTGGAAGGGTTGGTTCACATAGGGTTGATTCTGATAAAGGCCATGGCCTTGACTAGTTGGATAATAACCACCTCCCATATGGCTCATATAATAATGCACGAGAATTTTATATTAAGGTATTCCTTGAGAAGGAGGAACCATGTAACCATAGTTATAGTACTGTTAGACCGGTTGATACCCATACATCTGGGGAGGTACGTAGCCTCCAGACACAATTGTGCCAGCTAACGAGGGAAAAACATAGTTATATGGGTTATAATTTCCTGAGGGACCATGAGAGACATAGGGAAGATTCGTCATAATAAAGACATTCGAAGGAATTGGTGCAGTGGACGATGGGACATAAGATGGAATGTAAGCTATAGACCCAATGCTCATGTATCCACTACCACCCACATGGGAGTGAACACTAGTGTTAAGACCGTTTTAAGGGAGTGAAAATCCTCCCACAAATGGAGTAGAAGGTGGTATATGACCACTTCCAAACTGATGCACAAGGTAAGGGGTTGTAGTGCTCCCCAGTCCAAGACTAGGGTACACACTAGAACTGGAGCAGGTGGCATAATACTAGTAGAGATATTTGATATTCCGAATGTAAAAGGACCTATGCTAAAGGGATCCGATTCTCGACACTTGGCCTTCCTGAGGAAAACTTCTGATGGGTAGTTCTAAATTCTAACAACTATGGTCGTGTAGTATAGGAAGTACTAGCCCCATGAGGGTTGGTATAAACTAGATTCCCAGGTACCCATATGGTAGATGAAGGAGGAATCTCAAAGGTTCCTTCCCCCATTCCAGACGATGGGGACAAAGGGAACTCTAGGGATTCTAAAGTAGTACTCATGGTGATAACTATATAGGAATCTCTATGGATAGGAGGTTTCCTAGAATGTCTAATACTCTTCTGTTGAGGAGGAGGAGGATCACAAGGCAGTAATCCCACTAAACATCTATATCGATGGTATGTTGGAAATCGATCCACGATGACTCAACAAATCAAAGAATCAACTAACTACTATCCCTAAATCCAACTAGCACATAGACAGAACACCCCTATGTAAAAATAGACAAGATGCAAACAAGCCAAGAGGGAGGATAAGTGATATCCATAATGCAGCAGGTATGTCTCACCTAGAAGAGGTCTAAAACTCCCATACACTACAAGCATAGGCGTGTAACCAATTATAGTGGCCCTTAGCTTCAATGCGTAAAGAGATTATGCTATCCGACCCCTAATTGGGAAGGACACTCATATAATAACCTATTCAAGTACCCCCTATGATACCTAGGTAAGGAAACTCAGGTCACCCAAATATAACCAATTCTCAAGCAGACAGTCACATGAGGGATCTACTGTATGGGCATGATAAAAAAGCCCCAACCTTGAAAGCACAAAAGGTACCTCAAAAACTCACAGATACAAATAAGATCTTGGAAATATATCTGATGCTCAACAAAAAGTAGTAGGAGGCTATCCTCACCACCAACGTGTGCACTGCCTCGTGCTTAACCCGTACGTAAGAGGATCCTCCTGAGAACACTAATTATACCAAGGATTTCTCTTCTCACCTGGACATACACATAATTGTTTTGTTTCATGGTATTGGAAAAATTTACTCACAACACCCTATTCCAAGACTCTACAACCTAATCCTTTTGGTGCACCCTATAAAATAAAATCATTATAATCAATTTTAATTTAAGCATTAATTTTAAAGCTATGATTACTCAAGGGAAATGGACATGCAACTAGTGATGTTACGACTCAACAATAAATCAAATATGCACACCTAATAAACAATGCCAAGTGCAACTTTGTTTTAAAAATGAAAAATGGTATGCCACTATATGTAATGCACAAAAATGATTTCCTTTTCAAATGCCAACGCAATCCTTCCTATATGAAATCCTGAACACTATTTTTATCTAAGCAGACTTAATGAAAGTACCAAATTGAATGCATATGCAAAATGCAAATAAACATGCAATGATAATAAAAAATTTGTATTTTCACCATAAATAAATTAAAATGCAATAAGAAGTCCCTAAAAACTTTGAGATCCTACAACAAGTAGCAAAAAAAATCCAAGCAAGACACTAAGATGAAGAATACTAATACACTAATAACAAAACAAAAAGGAGATAAATGATAAGAACTAATTCAAAAAAAAATCAATGAAAAATACATCTCTGGTCACAACAGAGGCATCCAACAGACAACATAGGATCCTTGGAAGACTCAACCACACTCACAACCCACCCATCACATTCACACATTAAGATCCCAAGAAAAAAGGGAGATGTACACGACTGTTCAATGAACAATAGCATATGCACACGATTGTGTACACTACAACCCGCGTATACACACGACTGTAAGTTCTATGACTCACGTATACCAAGAGAAATGTGGTAAATAAAGCTAAGAGTCAAACCACTTCAAGGGACTATCAATGAATGAACACACTATTCAACGTGACATGAAAACACATAGAAATAGAGAGCAAATTGAGAAAAAAATGCACCCAAATCCCAACAAAAAAGAAAGTCCCCAGTGAAGTCGCCAATTCTTTTACGGAGAAAAAAATTCCTATGGCTTGAGGTGGACCACAATAGGCAGTATGACACCATAAATCAATCCATTCTTAGGCATGTTAGAAATATAAATGAAACTAAACACTAAGGGATAAGAGTTATAGCTTCAACCAGACGTTTGAAGAAGATCCCAGTTGAGCTTTCAATCAAACTTGTCCCTACACTTCGTCCTAAAAAACAAAGAGATATAGAAGAATGATATATAAAGTGTTAGAATCTAATGTAGCATATTCAATTTAAACATGTATACAAGTAATTACATCCATGGATATAAATATTCATAATTACACATGAGATTGTACGAGAAATGTATATTTCTATTAATGTAAACTCATATACAAATGACAACCTCTATCAGAACCATGTCGAAATTGAGAAAATGAGTCCCTCACCTAGGCCTCCACCACTTCAATCCTCCATACAATTGAAAGCTTACAAAGACGATAACAAGCTTGGGAAAGAGCACTAATGTCTACTTCAAGGACAAAGGGATGCATACTCAAGCATATAAGAATGGGGTACAATTTTTCTATAATCTCTTTACTCCCCAAAATTCTCCTCCAATTCTTCATGATAACTCAATATATAGCCCCTCCATGGGAAATGAAGGGTCCAATCAGAGCATTTCCTGACATATGGAAGTCCAAGGATCAAGTCATTCGTTAATGTTGGAATATATTATATTCCTTGGAAGGTAATAATGTCTTTGTATTATGTCGAAAGTTTTCTACAGTCTTATGTAAAAGAGCCGTAACTTGGCATTTTTGGGCATTTTTGGGCTTTCTTTCTTTCTTTCGGTAAAGAGTTGTAACTTGGTTATTTTTTACCAGAATTTTTATTATAACTGGTTTTTGGAATTGGAAACGTCATTCTGGATCTGCCCTCGCGACCAGAACAGAAAATTGGGTATTTCTGGGCTTCCTTTCGGTAATAAAAATGAAAGTTATAAAAAAGGGCTGTAACTTGGTCATTGTTTACCAATTTTTTATTATAACCTGTTTTCAGAATTGGAAAAGCCATTCTGGATCCATCCACATGACCAAAACAGAAAACCGAGTATTTCTGGGGTTCCTTTCGGTAATAAAAATGAGAGTTATACAAAAGGGCCGTAACTTGGTCATTTTTACCGGTTTTTTTTATTATAACCTATTTTTGGAATTGGAACAGCCATTTTGGATCCACCACGTGACCAAAGCAGAAATCTGGGCATTTCTGGGCTTCATTTTGGTAATAAAAATGGCAATTCTAAAAAAGGGCCGTAACTTGGTTATTTCTTACCGGATTTTTTATTATAACCTTTTCTTGGAATTGGAATAGCCATTCTGGATCCACCTATGCGACCAGAATAGAAGACTAAGCTTTTCTGGGAACATTTTTTCAAAGGGTTGTAAGTAAAAGTTTCTCTTTCCTTTACTATTTTTCTAACTATGTTTTTTGCAAATTCAAATTAGTACGGTAAAGTATTTAAGTTTTCTGTTATTCATTTTTTGCATTTAGGTTTTGCTTCTAATCATGTTTATTAAGATATTATTTCTTGTTCTTGCTATATATTTTTCTCACATTTCTATATGGAAATATTTGCATATTTTAAGGACATGGATCTCTAGTATTTTGTTATGATGATAGCTATAAACCATCTAATGCTTGATATTTTTTAAATATACTTAATAATTAATTAGTTTATTTATTTGTTTTGTTTATAAAAACAATTTTATAAGAACAATCTCATATGTGTTATCTAGTGATCATTATTTACTTTATTTATATGTTATCGCTGACCTTTGTGTAAAAGCAATTTCATTCTTTTATAAGTAATATTTTTATGATCATTATATGCTCTTGCTAATTAAATTCTTAAGTAAAATCATTTTTTTTAATCTATGTGATATCATATTTTTTGGTTTGTCATAAGTTATTTAATTGGGATATAGTTTCTTTTTCATGTATTGCAGAGATTGTATCTAGTTCCTGTGCTATTTGTCTCTAACATTCCAATATGGAGGCATTGCCATTTCCAGGGCTTTTCGTCTCTTGCATATTTACATAGTGTTAACAAGAAATGAACCCATGATTAAGACCATTAGTGACTTGTCATTTCATAATGTTTTATAAGTGATATCATGAGTTGATTATAATTTGCTATATGTTGATCATATTAAACATTTTGATTTATCTATATCTCATGTCATGTTTATTTCGATCATCTTTTACTCAATATTTATATGGCTTTGAGCAATCTTTAAATCTTGAACTATTTATCATGAGCACCTTGCTCTTGTTGCAATGAGATTTCTATTCTTATGATTGCAGAGGTTATCTTGTTTCTACTTGTATCTAACATTCCTATATGGAAGCATTGACATTTTCAGGGCATTCATCTCTTGCATATTAACCTCATACTAATAAGAAATGCACCTATGCTTCAGATTAGTTGCTCGATGACTAAATTTTCATATATTTAAGTGAAATCTTTGGCTCACTATTTATATGTTGTGGCTGACACTTAATATGTAAAAATAACTTCATTTTCCTTAATGAGCAAGTTAATCTTTTATTTGATCATATTATGTTGCCATTCATTTATATGATGTTTGCTAACCTTTGGTATATAAGCATTTTCATTTCTGTATGAGCAATTTTGTTTTATGATCTCTATATGCTTTAATCTTGAAAGTTCTTCTGCAGATAAGTTCTCTGTTTAGGCTTTCACCTTATTCCAAAAGTAATGGAGCATCATCTTCTACTGTTAAAGTCATGATGTTCATCTGTATGATATCATTTTCTATGTATAGACCATTGGGGTCTTGTTTCTTCGATGTTTGAGGTATTCTACAGATATTTATATTGCACATTGATTGGAAGAATGTCTGCTATCCGCATGTGTATTGGCCATCTAGGTTTTTTTGTACATTGTTGTGGTGTTCTTAGCCACATGTTCTATTGTATCGGCCATCAGAAGGTATATATACATTGGTGTGGATGTTATATCAGAGTTCTTCAACTATCATGTATGGTTGTGATGATTCTTGTGGCGATCTGGGCATCTTGCAATTGGATTACGTCACATGTTCTCGACATTTTATTGTTGGGTCTTTCATCGTACAACCTGGTTCATGTGCACTTTCATGATTCAGTGAGAAGTGGTTGTTCATCATCAAATTCCATCAGTCGAAGTGTTCTTCTTTTTTTAGCTTTGGTTCTTCTGGAAGTTATCATCAAGGGGGAGTAGTAATGACTCCTTCCTTCCTTAGTGTTAGTATGGTCCCTTCTCCCAGCCATTATTAAGGGGAGTGTTGGAATATATTATATTCCTTGGAAGGTAATAATGTCTTTGTATAATGTCGAAAGTTGTATACAATATTATGTAAAAGAGTAATACATTTAACCCATAGTTATATGGTGTTGTATTTACTTGTGTAGAGTATTTGTCCATGGTATTATATTAAGAGATGTTATTTTGGAGAATTATATTATCCCACATGCAATATGTGAAAGTAATTCCTCATCATATCTTAGTATATAATAGGGTCAAGTGAGTCTCTACACATTATGTATTCTTGATGTAGTAGTGGTACTATTGTGACACTATTGTACATCATCTATATTCTTTGGGGTATTTGTGCTTTGATCTCTTGTAAGAATGGAGAAGACATTCTGGAGATAATAGAAGACTACCTTCCCGTGGATGTAACCCATTAGGGTGAACCATGCATATCGGTGTTCTCTTGTCCTTTTCTTTTCCTGTTCTTATCTTTTATTATATGTTGTTGATTGCTTAGATAGGTTAATTGGTTTAGCTTGACTCTACTATTCTAACAGTTACTTGATGGGGAAAACTGCAAATATTTGTTTTTTGAGCATAAAACTCTATGTATGTGGGTGACAATGGTGCAAGCGGCGTATACATGGGTTGTAAACTTGTGACTCACGTGTATATTCAAAAATGTATTTTAAGGGGTTCAATTGGAGCATCAGGGCAATGGTGAGCAAATGAGATAAAGTGAGTCTGTATAGGGTTAGGGAAAGGCCATGAAAGCATGATGTATCAGGTGTGGAAAATCATTCTATAAAAATATTGATCCCAATATTAGGGAGACAATGTTATCATGAATCAATGAAGCTAAGGTGAAAAAAGCATGGGAGCAGGAGGACTAGAACAAAACATAACATAGTAGATTAGGAACAATATATACCCTACTATAGATAATTAGTAGGGGAAGGAAACCACCTCTCAATGAAGAGATGGGGGAGTCCAATTAGAATGAATGAAACAAACAACTACCTTGAGTGGAGGAAAATAAAGAAAATAAGTATGGAATCCTTTTACAAATGTAGAAAAAATAGAAGAAATAGACACACCTTCCTTCACAAAGGGGAGAACAAGAGGTGGAAAAGGATATTTTGCAACTATATCAAGCATAACAATGGACACATGAGTGTAGAACTAGGGAGGGAAGATGCTTGAACATATGCAATGATAGAAGGATAGGAGGTTCTAAGCTAACAACAAAGCGGAGATGCATAAGAGAAAGATTTTGAGAATAGATAGGAGAGGATTTAGGCATAGAGGAAACTCTAGATACCAACCAACCCTTTAATCAAACCCTACTAGAAATTGTTGGGTCTTTGTAATGATGGTTTGAGAATTCATATTTATGGATGTCTTATGAGGAGAAAATGGTGGAGAACTTGGAGGAACGTTATCCCATGTATACCCCATGGGAAATAATTTATTAAGATCCTTCAAGGGAGTAGGTGAAGTGCACTCTTGAACATAGTCACTTCTCTATCCTAAGAAAGATGAATACCACATTAAATAAGTAAACTTGTCTCAAGTAAGAGGATTGTAGGATCTTTGGAGCAAGCTTGGAAATTCCCTTTCTCTTTGTAACTCGACAATCCTTAGCATGATGCATGTCTACTTTATGATAAAACAACACACCTTGGGAATTGTATAATATTTTGAGGGAAAGGCTACATGTATGGGAGAAGAAGGGGCACATTGAGAGGATTGATTAGAGTCCTTATCTTAAATATTTGAAATATTAGTAGTTGCATGAGTCATAAGATTATGGTGTACACACCATTACACCTTCCCAGGAGAAGTGGTTTGGTTATATTTGTGAATATTTGCATGATAATTTATCAAGGGGACAAACTTATAGGTGTGATAAAGCATGGGTATTGTAAGGTATAAAATTATTTCCTTCCATGAAAAGGACACATGCGAGCCTACTAGGGTAGGGACATCATCCATGGAGATACCACTGCTAACATTTGGGTGGTTTATGATCCCTCTATGTTCACTAAGATTACACTAAACAATTTGAAGGTGAGTGTTCATGGCTTAGGCTAGATTCTCATTATATTGGATCACTTATTTGATGCAATCCATGAGTTGGTCACATGACCTACATGCAGGATCATGTTACATGCATACTTGGATAGGAGGGGTAGTAAGTGGCATGCCTACCTAACTCGAGGGAAATTGATCATACCCAATTATGTTCAATTTGGAGGGAGGCATTGAAATCTTGGATATAATTGGATCATATAGAAAAAAGCAGTGGGCTCTATGTTTATAGGTTGATAAGGAAACATTGAAAGGGATACTAAGAAATTAGGATAAATTGGGATGCTTGTGGCTGGAGTACTTTGATGCACATTATAATTCATTTTAAACATATTTATTTGGGTATGGTGGACATATTATATCCTTCCCTAGGTAAAAAATTCTTATCAGCATGGTGTAAGCCCCTAACATTGGGGGAATCTATGAAAAAATATCTCCATAAATCTAGGAAAACACATAGACAAAAGAAAGGAAGACTCGTGCTTTACAAAGGGAGTATTTAATGGAAATTCGCTAGTGCAATTTCCAAAATGTAGTGTAGTATTTATAGTGAAACACTAGAATACCATACATGATAAACTCTATCGCCAATAAAAGGAGTGGAGGGGGAAGGGAGTGGAATTGCTACCTATTTCTCAACAAACATAAGGAAACAAAGGGGAGAATGGAGGATAATAAGTTACTAATTAATATATTTATTATGGTTTTTCTCGGGGATTGATGTATTTTACAAGGAATTTTTATGATATTTGGTGGTTCAAATGAATGATAGAAAATACAAGAGAAACTAGAATGCAAATCATTATTTCCTCTCTAGTTAATTTAAATTATATAACTAAGAAATGAAATGAAATGAATTTAAAAAAAGATACAATGAAAAGTAGGGGACACACATATTCCAAAAATATCCTTGAGGCATTTGAATAAGCCACCTAAAAGTGCAAACTCCCATCATGCTCCAAGTCACTACCAATCTCTTTATGTTTGTACATGGAAAATGTCTCAAACACAAATGTAGAATGTATTTATACAAACACAATAATTTCTCTATCCAAATAAAATAGAATAATATTAAGTAATTATAGATGTATTTGGACTTCATCTACAATGTTCTATTCCTCTCATGGAAATACCAATAATCCTACTCATATTGGGATATAATACTCCAAGTGAAAACCCACAAGGGAAATCCCTAGAATCCAAGCAAACAAGATTAATACAAGAGCAATCTATGTAAAGGGGAGGGAAAAATAAGTGAAGGAAAATCCACTTTGTGAGGGAGTTATTGAGATAGTAATCCATGCAATGTAATTTCTTAGTTGAAGGTTAGATCCAATCCTAGTTAAAATCCATTAGATTTTTAGTAAGATTCAAATGAGATAGAAAGGTCAATATTTGGACCATAATTAAAAAACACCAAGTAAACTAAAAAGGGTGTTTAGGGTACAAATAATAACATTGAGATAAATTAAGAACTTCCAACTTCTAATGCACAAGTGAAGTGAAAATCATGCTTCCATTTGTATCGAACATATCTAAAGTTTTTTCACTAGGAAAAGGTCCTATGATCTATTGTTCATGCATGAATAAAGGTGTGGATCTACATGTTCAACTCATGAATGTTGAGACTGTTGATGTAATTGTAAATTCAAAAGATATCTGATATATCTTACTATTGTATATTGTTGTACCCCCATCGGAGATGTGTTTCCCTCCTTTTGGGATGCCATCATTGCGTATGGTCACTGAGGTAAACCATTCGTTGTAAGCTGGGGAAATAGTCCCCATGTTAAATAAAGGAAAATATATATGTGTGTATTCCTAGGTAGGTCAACCCCAAGAAGTTACATGGCCAGCCTAGTTAGTTGAGTTAGTTACTCAACATAAGAATATAAATAGGAGGCACCCTCCTCATTTGACACACACTCATTTACTCTCTCATGGCGCATTAGGAGAGAGAGGATAATGAGTAGGAAGAGAGAGAGAGATGCAGAATATATATTGTTCTTTGGTTATTCCATCTTGTGATATTTTCTTTGTGACAAAAATATTCTGAGGAAGTTTGCGGGGTTTTCTCCTTTATGGTTTCCCCGATGAGAATCTCTATGTCTTGTGTATATTTGATATCTTGTCATGCTTTTTATTCTTTCAGATAAAGATCCTAAGTAAATTAATGTAATGTCCCCGGTTTTGACCCCGTTTGCATGATTTATATATTGTAATTAGTCATGGTGAGGAGCTCAAGGAAAAAGCCCCACCATCGATTTGTGTGTGTATGTTTCGGCAATAGGGGTAGTTGCCGATGGTATATCATGCTGTATGGCACATTATAATTGTCATCATGTAAACACACACATCAAATAAAACTAAAACCACAACCAGCTACGGCAGTGCAACGTTGAATGAAAAGGGCATGGTTCCAAAGGATAAGGGGTGGGGGATGCCAAACCTTGGTTATGGGAAAAACCCATGTTTCACCACCTTTCAAGTTCAGCATTGTTTTTCCTCCTTATGTTCAGGAGGCTATTTGCCCGGTCATTTTGATGTTCGTCGCGTCCTCTTTGCCGGTTTGAGGGATGGGGACGTGACAATTAACTTAGAAAAACTAACATGGTATCAGATCCACTTTGAAAGAAGGCACTGTGCAGCCAAAATACTGCTACAATGGCAACTACTAGAAATTAGGGTTTCATGCTTGAAAACCCTAGAAGACAAAATATAGTCATCTTGGAAATTTTTCCATAACTATATATTGGAGAAGGATCATGAGATAAAAAAATTGACATACCAAAGATGAAATATTGTTGCACCTTGTGTGCGAGTTTCCGCCACAGATTCACTATAATTTAGGGGATATGATTCCTCCAAATCAGGGTTCTAGCTTCCTCCAGAATCCAGTCTCAGACATGAGACCTAGCGAGAATTGATATATCTCGGGCTAGGAATGTCCAAATCAAATTAATCATGATTTTGTAGATATGGAATAGAATGTAGTTTCTATGGTCCGAGTTTCAGACCTCAAAGGAGAAACAATGACACATGGCAGTCTGTACAAGTTCGTTATGCTGAACAATCCTCAAACAAGTCACCTTGGGAAAATTAGGATAAGTGCCACTTGGATAATACAATTATGATATAACATATGGGGTTGGAAAATAGACAGAACAACATATCTTAGGAAAAAATTTCATACCTTTAGGCACATAAATTTTAGAGATACAATAGAATCAACATCATACATTTCCTCAGAAGAAATTGGAGAAACTAGGGCTTCCTGTTCCAGGCACTTCCCTCCACTGATCAGTTGAAAAAGGAAGACCATAAAAATTTCCATATGAGGGTGCATATTTCTATGAAAGAAGTTTCTAATTATGTGGAACTTCAATTTTTTACTGCGGGACACTACAAGATACTACATGAAGAAAATAGGGCATCAAGTTTTGGAGGCTTCCCACCACAATTTTTAGAAAAGGAGTACATTGGTCAACTCACCTTAAAGAGGTGCATATTCCTGTCCAATTAGAAGTTTGAAATTATAATGTTTTCTCTAACAAATCCTAGATTAACCAGCTCTGGAACCAGGTTGGACACCTCAAATCGGTAAGATCTAAATCTTCGTTATTTCCATTTGAGGTTATCATTTCAAAATGACTCATCACACCCAACTTGATGATAAGCTTGGGGGAGCTGAAAAATTCCAGGCATGGAAGTATAGGATCTCCCTGATCCTTGAAGAAAATGACTTGGTTCAGTATATTAGTAAAGAATTTCTAGAGCCAGAGGGAGATGAGGCTAAGGATACTCATAAGAAGAACTTGGTCAAGGCTAAGAGAATTACTATAGATTCCATTAAGGATCTTCTCATCCCACATGTGTCATCCTTGAAGACGCCAAAGGAAGTGTTCGATGCTTTAATGAAGTTTTTCAAAGGAAAGAACATCAATTGAAAGATGACATCGAGGATTCAGTTGAAGAATGTGAAGAGAAATAAATCAGAGACCAGGTAGTCCTACTTAACAAGGGTTGGTCAGATCAAGGACCAACTTGAAGTATTCAAAGAGGATTTGGAAGACAGAGAGATTGTTATGAACACCTTGAATGGCCTCCCAAGATCATGGAGTATGTGTAAGAGGGAAGCTGATCTCTTTTAGCATACTATGAGAATAATTCACACAAGAAGAAGATCGACTCATAACAAGAGAGGAGAAGATGGGAGCGACTGAAGATCAAGCTCTCACAGTTCACACCAGAAGATATAATAGAAAGAAGGAGTACCATAATCACAAAAGAAGGAAGGACCATCATGAAAAAATACAAAAGGAATTCAAAAGAGGTCCTTCCAATATTCAATTCTAAACTTGTGATGAGAAGGGACATTACTCCAGAGACTATCCCAAAAACAGAGGCTCCTTCAACAAGAAGTCAAACAAGAAAAGGAAACATGCTCACACCGCTGATGATGATGAACCAACTAATAAAATATTCAGAGAAGAAAATGAATATTCCTCAACTAATGAGGAACATGTAATTTGATCCATAAAAATTCTACCAATGAATACAAAGATCATACTCTTATCTACCTCAGTATTTGGATAAGAAGGAATCCAGTTGTGAATGAAGAAGTGACACTTAGAACCAATACACAGGTTCCCAGATTCAGATGGTGAAGACTCCAGTTATTCTTGCAATGACATAAGGATCAAGAAGGAGTGCAACCACCAAACAAACAAAGATAAGTGTTCAATTGTCAACTCCTGTATATCTACTTACTTAAATGATATTTTTTAGTTGTGCACGTGTTTATATTTAGTTGATGTATTATGCATGTCTGAGTGATTACATTTATGAACAATATACTACTGACTCACATGTGATGGGTAAGTAGCTTATGGCGCTGTACAACATTCCATTGCTACTTATGTATAATGAAACCTCTTTGCTGACATATTGGGAGTAGTACACATTATTAATAAATGCTATGGTAGATATGGAAGGCATCTAGAAAGTTATCGTATGTATACAGGATATGGATGAATGTTGTAACGTTGGATATATAAAAAAGTTACATGAATGTGTGACATATAGAATTTGTCACTATTAATATGTTTTGGAAATAATGTATTGTTTCTAAACATGCAAATGAATTTGAATTGTAGGAAAGATCGTGTACAATCACCTATAAGGAAAGAAGGATGAGACTTGTTATGAAGAACAAGTGACAACAGTTCAACTATAAGATTCACTCCAATAAACATACATGAAGACAAACCTAAAGCTCCCAAGGTTAGAGACACCGTGGCGGAAGAAAGAGCTTCAAAAGAATATAAGAATCATGATATTACCTAAAGAGAGTGGTAGATACACCTCGAGAAATGAATATGAACTTGGGCATGAGAGATCATTCAAGATGAAGAAAAGTATGATGGGACTTCCAAAGAAATTAAGAGGCCTCAGAAACACTCTAGTTATGTGGCACTTTCAAGTGACATCATTGATGCAGATCCTTCCAACTATGAAGAATCAGCCAAGGAGAAATGGAAGAAGACAACAATCAAAGAGTAAAAGTTGATCACGGGGAATGATGTCTTGGATGTGGTTTTGAGACCTGAAGGGAAGTCCGTAGTGTCTTCCATGTGGATATACAAGATCAAGCATGCAATAGATGGCAACATCGAGGGATACAAAGCAAGGTTTGTTGTTTCTCTCAAAAAGAGGGAGTAGACTATGGCATACTCGATTGACCATACACACTTCTTCAGTGAAGTAGAAGTGTATATCGAGCAAAGAACCATATGTATGCAAAAGGATTTGTATGAGATCAGAAGGCACCCATGGGACAACACATACAATTACGTGAGGAGCTTGAAGATCACCTAGAGTGATGAATATTGTAACCTTTACTACAAGGTTGAATATGGAATCCTATAGAGGATGATAAGCTCACTGATGGGTGCAAGAGGAACTTTTCAAAAAAATTCAAGATAGAGGATCTTGGTATCCAATGACCTGAGATAGATACATATAATATTAGTAGCAGAGGGTGCTACCTGTCACTCCAATACAGAATGTCCCGATACATAGAGTACAAAATGCAGAGCGAGTGGCTATGGAATAGATCTGAGTTAGACATGGTACGATGGGATGGACAACCTCCTGATGGAATTAGGATTTATCAAGAGTAAAGCAAGTTCCAACCTTTACTTTAATCTTGAAAGAAGAATACTGGTATATGGCTATGTTCTAATAGGAGACGATGAACTCATTGTATATGCAAAGAGGAAGTTCGCTGCTAAGTTCGAGATGAAAGACCTAGGGATGATGCACTACTTCTTAGGAATGGAGGTGTGGAAGAGTGCAGATGGGATTTTACTTGTTCAAGGAAATTATGCAGTATGCTAGACTGCAAGGTGATAACCACACCTATGGAATCAAACTTGAAGCTACTATGTGATGCTTCATCAAATTCGATTGATGCCACGATGTATCGTCAGATGATTGGTTCATTGATGTTCCCGATGAATATGATATATGACATATTATTTGTTGTGAGAACCACTGAGCTAGTTCCTGTCGGATCTAAGACATGTTCACCTAGTTGCTGAAAAGCATGTATTGATTTACCTAAAGGGTACAGTTGAGTATGGGATCAAGTGTGATAATAATTAGAAGAATAACCTGCACGATTATGTTTATTCGGATTGGGAAGACAATGCCACTGAGAGGAAGAGAACTTTGGGATGCTGCTTTAGTTCGAGATCTGGTATGATCTCATGGTTTAGTAGAAAGTAGTACTGCATGGTGTTGTGTACAATTGAGTAAAAGTATACTTCATCTTACTGGACTAGTTTTGAGGTAGTAAGTTTTTGAAAGCTACTATTTGATTTGTTTGATCTGACTTGCATTTTTGTATAGTGCAAAGAGGAGTAGTGAAGATCTAGTATGTGATCTAAATCGAGGCCCGTAGAAAGAGGGAGAGATGAGTTCTAGAATAGTCGAAGATACAGGTTGTGTTGATGGCGTAATCAGTCCTGCAGGTTTTCCTTGGATGTAATCAGTCCCAACGAAGCTCACAGGTTATCCTTGGACATAATTTTCCTTGATGTGCTCCTATGCTAGAGATGACAAGAGACCAAAAGATGAAGATGCATGAGATATCACATGGGAAATGATATAAGTTGTATGAGTAGAAAATATCCCGGTGTAGTACATAGGTTGATTAGATGTAATCAGTCATGTAGGTTGTCCTTAGATGTAATAATTCTTGGTGAAGCTCATAGGTTATCCTTGGACGTAATCAGTCTTCGTATAGGTTATCTGAAGTGTAAAATATCCTAGCGTGGTATGCAGGTTGTTTGGATGTAATAAGTCCAATTGTTTGTGTAGAGTGTAAAAGGGGTCTTGGCATGGCACGCAGGTTGCTTGGATGAAATAAGTCCTGGAAGGTTGTTTGAATAGAAAAGAACCTGGATGCAGGTTCTTCAGATGTAATAAGTCCTTGAGGTTTACCTAAAATGGAAAATATCTTGGTGTGGTATGCATGTTGTTCAGTCGTAATCAGTCCTTGTATGTGTGTATTCCCATGTTGGAGATGATGAGGTCACAAGGCACTTGGTGTGAACTTGGGAAGTTCTCACATAGTGGTAGACGTAGGTTGTATTGGTGACATGAATAAGTCTTGGTGTGCTCTTATTTTGGTAGAATGTAGGTTGACCGTAGAGAGACGTAATGCACTTGGTGTGCTCCTAGGTGATTCTCGCATAGTGGAATATGCAAGTTGTTTTGGTGACGTGAAACATCCTGGCATGCTCCTATGTTGGTAGAACACATATGGTCTGCATTTGGGCTATGATTTGTGTGTTTTTTTTTGTTTTTTGCAGGACCAATAAATGATCTAGATATGACGGTAGGAGATACAAGATATTGCAGTGGAAATGCAAAGAATGGTCCTAGGTTGTACCTACTCAATGGCTTGCTCATGGATATGATGAATACCTAGATGAGGACTAGGCCTACCTAACATGAAAAAGAATTGGCTCTATAGAAAATTCCTATGACAGATAGATGCGACAGATTGGATAGTATGAGGACAATGAAAACAATGATGATGATGAATCAATGACAATGACCATATGTGTTGATGATATTTGCAAGAGAATACCTTTCTAGTTAAGAGGGAGTGTTGTTGTAATTGTAACTTCAGAAGATAATCTGATGTATATTAATATTGTATATTGTTGGACCCCCATTAGAGATGTGTTTCCCTCCTTTTAGGATGTCATGATTGTGTATGGTCACTGAGGTAAACCTCGGTTGTATGTCGGGGCAATACTCCTCAGGTTAAATAAAGGAAAATGTATTTGTGTGTATACCTAACCAACCTAGTTAGTTGAGTTAGTTCTTTAACATAAGAATATAAATAGGGAGGCACCCTCCTCATTTGAAACACACTCATTTACTCTCTTGTGTGTGCATTATAAGAGAGAGGACAATGAGGAGGAAGAGAGAGAGCTGCGAAATACATATTGTTATTTGGTTATCCCATCTTGTGATCTTATCTTTATGACGAAACTATTCAGAGGAATTTTGCGGGGTTTTCTCCTTTCAGGTTTCCCTGATGAAAATATCTGTGTCTTGTGTATCCTTTGATATCTTGGTGTGATTGTTATTCTTTCAGATAAATATCCTAAGTAAATTAACTTATAAAAACTAACAAAGACAAACAAGAAAAAAGGAAAGGTTAAGAACAACTTTGAATTTTTGAATGCTTATGTGCACACAAATGGCTATGTCGGGATCAAGAATCTAAAAAAACACATTTGTACTAACACAACTAGACCAAATCAAGTATGATTGTCGATATTGATCCAAGGGAAGAATGAAACTTAGTAAGGAATAAAAAAAACCAAATAATGACCTAGGGAAATGATAAAGGACCGTACCTAAATAATAGACATCAAATGGGGAAACATTTCCATACATCTATACTTATGCAAGGGGAATAACTAGGGGGAATTAACAATGTAAATAATATGTTATGAGATTTTGGGAGGACTCATGGTCATATTGTCTATTCAATCACATGTATCCAAAATCCATGTAGTATAAAAAATGGCCTTGATCAAGCATAATGGGGTATAATTATCCAAAATTCCTAAAGAACGCTCCAATAAATACATTGATCCCTCCCATACCATTTAATCATAATGTGAAATTCATGGAAGTCATTTCTACTCTTTGTGCCTAATCCTTTTGATCCTCTTGGGCTACTACAAAGAATATCTTTGACAATTCAAATCCAATTCTCCCCTATAGAGGCTTCAATATTAAAGCCCCTTTGAAGTAGAATATTTCTATATACCCTACACTAGAAGATCTTCATGGATTCCTAAATTATAATTTGTACTAAATAACTATTTATCACAATTGAAGTATCCAAAATTAAGATATAACAATGTGTACATTAGTTCAAACATAAAATCATACTATAAATGGAAATACCAATCACATTATACAACAATCATTATTACAATTTTTGTGATAAAATGTATGCTCATAACATTATCGCATAGTGTTTATAAACAAATGGAGTCCATCAGCTGGTACATATCAGTCCTAATAGCTCTACTGGGTTGTAATGCACTATACCTTAATTGATAGTGAAACTCATGTAGAAGTTGAGAAAGCTTTTAGTCTATGAGTCCTACTTAAAAGGGGGTATTCTCATCATGTATATCTCCTTCCCTATGATGGTAAGGATTAGATATAGTATCTTTATTCCAATATAAAGCTCATGTGACAAGTAAATCCACCCATGGATACCATAGAAATGATAGGTTAGTTCAAATATGGAAGAGTAACATAAATGTTGTTAAATGAAAATATGTGATAATTAAATTATGTATGTTTCAATCTCTCTCTCTCTTTCTCTCTATGTGATAGGTTAGTTCACATATGGAAGAGTAACTCAAATTTTGTTAAATTAAAATATGAGATAATTACATTACGTATGTTGAAATCTCTCTCTCTCTCTCATGTGAGCATGCATGTGTCCTCTCTTCCTTGCTCCCTTTATACTTCTCTCTCTCTCTCTATACTCTATCCCACTACCCCCACTCTCTCTCTTTCATGTGTGCACACCCTCTCTCCCTATCTCTCTATCTATCCTCTCTCTCTCTCTCTCTCCCTCTCTCACACTCCCCCCCCTCCCTCTCTTGTGCACACATGATCCCTCTCTCCCTCTCCCCCTCTCACTTTATCTCTCTCTCTCTCTCTCTCTCTCTCTCTCTCTCTCTCTCTCATGTTCCCCCTCTCCATCTCCCTCTCTTTATCTCTTTATCTCTCTCTCTCTCTCCCTATCAAATCCTATATCATGCTCTCTCTCTTACTCTCACTCCCACTCTCATGCTCTCTCTCTCTCTCTCTCAATTCCTTTCTCCCTCTCACTCTTGCTCCATCTCTCTCTTTCTGCCTCTTTCTCTTGCTCCATCTCACTCTCTCCCTCTCCTTCACTCCATCTCTCCATCCATACCTCTGTATCTCTCTCTCTCTCTCCCTCTCTATTTATCTCCCTCTCACTTTACCTATATATCACTCCCTCTCTCTCCCTCCCCTCCTATTTCTCCCTCTCTCTCCCCCCAACTTCCCCTCTCCCTACCT
Source organism: Pseudotsuga menziesii (assembly GCA_001517045.1). Taxonomy (NCBI): domain Eukaryota; kingdom Viridiplantae; phylum Streptophyta; class Pinopsida; order Pinales; family Pinaceae; genus Pseudotsuga; species Pseudotsuga menziesii. The sequence continues at coordinate 83,271 of LPNX010780082.1, forward strand.
CCCTCCCTCCCTCCCCCCCTCCCCCCCTCTCTCTCTATATCTCTCGTTCTCTCTCTCTCTCTCTCTCTCTCTCTCTATATATATATATATCTATCTATATTGCTCTCTCTTTCTCTCTCCCTCTCTCTCTCACTCCATCTCCCTATTTCTCCCTCTCTCCCTCCCTCCATCCCATTCTCTCTCTCTCTCTATGTCTCCCCCTCCCCCTCCCCCTATCTGTCTCTCCCTCTTGATCCCTATTTCTCTCTTGATCCTTATATTTCTCTTCCTCCCTTCCTCCCTCCCTCCCTCCCTCCCTCCCTCTCTCTCTACCCTTGTACCACATCCACGAGGGAGTAGGGGTGCCTCTCTCTGCCTCCCTCCCTCTCCTTGTAAGTTGATCCTTTTAAACAACAACATGAAAATTATAAATCTAGTACTTCTATATTATATGCTTATATTTTTGTGGAATTATATGTAACCCTAGTCATTTATAACGCATTGTAATTGTTGGTGCTCGATAAGACTCATACTCAATTATTGGACAACGTGAATTTTCCATTCCACTAGGTGCGTTTACATTAGTATGTGCATGTCCTTAATAATTGTGACAATTCATTCAAAAATAAGTTTTGTATCAACCAAGGAGGTACCCATTATGTTCTTTGGATATTAGAGGAATTCCCAAACATGAGAAATTCCTATTAGTAATTGAGCGAAGATATAGTTGTAGGGTCAGTTGAGAGGATGGTTGAGACAAGTAAGATTTGGAAGGGTTCTACGAGGAGGGGAAGGACATATGAATTGGTGATATTCCTTGTTTCTAGGAATATCGTACCTCTTGCAGACAAGAGTTGTTCCTCTAGGCCTGAATGGTTCAGATCTAGAACAAATGAGTAAACAACAACGATGGAAGACTTCCCCTAGAGGTTATAGTTATTTGGAATGAATCATTTGGTTGTTCTGTAGTATGATGTAAGTGTCTCCTATGGTGATTAATCTCCATGGATATACCTGCACAAACACATCAAATAGAAAAGAAAGATCAAAGGTGCCAGAACATAATCTACAGTTCTAAGGCTAGTGATTAAAATATCCAGTAATAAAATGAATGATTGGAACATAATATAGTTTATGGGAAAGGAACCAACTTTGCATCAAAAATGAAGAAGAAATATTACAACCATTTCCTTAGTGTTGTGATTCTCCTTCACATGCCATCCATTGTCCCCAAAATATCCAACTTGATCCTTCTATGCTCACCTTGTTGCTAGGAATATTGCACCTCTTGTAGAAAAGAGTTGTTCCTCTAGTCTGAATGGTTCAGATATAGAACAAATGAGAGACAAAGGATGGAAGACTTCCCCTAGAAAGTGTAGACTTCTGGAATGGATCCTTTGGTTGTTCTAAAGTACGGTATGAGTGTCTCTTGTGGTGATAAGTCTCCATGGATGTACCTAAACAAACACATCAACTAGACAAGCAATATCAAAGGCACCAAAATATAATCCACAGTTCTATACTAGTGACTACGGAATCCAGTAATAAAAAACATGATTAAAACATAACATAGTTTATGGGAAAGGAACCAACTTTGCATTAAATTTGAAGAAGAAATATTACAACCATCGCCTTATTGTTCTGATGCTCCTTCACATGCCACTCCTTGTCCTATAAAGCTCCAACTTTCTCCTTCTATGCTCACCTTAGATTAGGCTAGAATCTCAATTCAGCAGCATAACTTTTCTCTCTTCTCAACCATGGGGTATGAGCCTAGTTTTATAGGCCTTGGGAGGATAGGGATGGTTTAGTAAATGGTGGGTGAGGTGGAAGGGAGATCTCAAAAGGGCGGATCTTGAGTCCAAGTGGTCCTCAGGAGTAGGAAGAGTTCCTTCAAGAAGCTTCGTGGAATCTTCTATTTTTCACTTTTTAACTCGGGCATCGCTTTTATTCCATGTTGAAAGAGCGTTACCAAGGTGGAACCGCTCTTTGATTAAAGGGAAAAAGTGGTGGCACTGCTTATTGTCAACAGACAATAGGCGTTAATGAAGAAGGTAACGCCTCTTGCATTAAGGGCAAAGGCGATGCTGGAATTTCATATGCAAAATTGGAGTCTGGGCCAGTAATCAACTTTAGTTTTTGGGATTTGAGGGAAATTGTTGATGTTTGGGACCTCATCACATGATTATGATGAGGTTTATGTGTAACATAATGCTCCCCAAATCAGGGGACTAGAGGAATATGATAGGAGAGAGCTTTAAAAGAGCAAGTTATGACTTCGAGGTTAGAAATCGCTTAATCAGAGAGCAACATAAACTAGGCTTCTGTAATACATCAATACTTTTTGATTTCAAACTGTCTCCTCATCATGGCTACAGACCAATACAAGGTAGATCCATGAGATGGATAAACAAAAATGGCTACTAGAATACAAATTAGATCCATGTGAGAGGGAATCAAACTTGGACATAGTTAATAGACATACAATGCAGATCTATGTCAAATGGACACAAATTTGAGCACAACCACGACCATACAAATGTGGATCCATGCTAGGACTCATATAAGATATTCCATCACAACATAGGGAAAGTAATGAGCGCTTTAACAGATACCTAGGGTCTTTGTCTCATCTTCTACAAAGTACGATTCTATCCATGTGATTACAATGTCTTGATTTCGAACATGGTAGAAACCACTTGAGTATCTGTCAATGATGTGAACCATTAACAAGTGTGAGGGAGATCACCATTAATGTCAATGATTCCCAAGGAACCCTAGTACAATCTCCTGAGTGTGAATAGATGATCTGATGTCGAACACTCAGTTGAATATTTTGTTCAAAGGTCAATGATGTGAACCTATGTCGAGATCGAGAGAATCTATCATTAAGGTATACAGACCTGAAGGTACTAAACTTGTTTCTAATACTAATTTTTGGATGATGAGCCGATGTCGACAGGAATAGTCTTGTCGAAGGAAGGACATGATGAATCCCACATCGATGACATGAAACTCAGAATAAAGTTTTGGAATATTGAATATGCTGTAAATATAGGACTGAATCAAAAGGTACTGACACAAAGGCTATTGTGATTGCAAAGGTAAGCTTTCAATTTCCCTTTGAACATCAAGTGGCACGACCGAAGAATTGGCATCATTGACTTAGACCAGATGAATACCAATACATAATGTGACAGTAGATGATGCATTATTTGAAAGAATCAAAGGAGCGAAATGCCTTATGAAAGTGGATTGATTTGGAAGCAAGCTGAATACCTGATTGACTGAATGAAATGCATACAAGTGCTATGTTCAAAGGTGACTATAAACTGCCATTAATTTGCAAAATGAAATGGTTCCCTTCCCTTAATTTCCCCATAATGATTGATGACTTCCTCTTTTTGTTTTTACGAGTTCAAAGAGGGTAACAAACCCTCGTTGTAGCTTACCCAGGGGATAAGTCCATTCTCATATGTTTCATGAACCTGAGAAAGGAGGGATTCATTCCCAAAAGAGGGTCTCTCAGTGTTTGATTTAATGAGTCCATTGAAAGTAAACTTGGCATCGTTCATGTTTAGAGAGTCTGAATGAAGACAAAAGAAGACTCCAAAGGGTCCTTTTTTGTACTTAGTCAATCCGAACTGAAAAAGGGGTAAACTATCATCAGAAAGACGAATCTTCAAGTACTTTTACGAGTGTGAAAAATACAAGATCTCTCGACAATATTTTCACATTTAAGGAGTCCAAAAAGAGTTTAAAGAAGACTCCATTAGGGTTTCTTTTCGTGATGAGCAGGTTTAACGACCGTGAAAAGAAGCGAAAATGACTCGGAGCTTTGATACTCAGTTTAAAGAGCATGATCAAAGTATCAAAATGAGTGCTTGATGGATTTTTCCATTTTAAGAAAGTATGAAAAAATAAAAAATAAACTTATCCGTAGTCAATACTATTCATTTTCTTCCCTGCAAAACTTTTTAAAAAACCATTAGTTCCCCAAAACATATTTAAAACTTACTTTTATAAACTATAGAAAGGGAATTTTTAATGAAAATGATTTAAAAAAGATTAAAATAATATAATAACCCTAAAAATATTTTATAAAAGCCAAAGTAAATAATAAAAACCATCTCATTTACCATTTACCAAGTTTTGGAGAGCATTTTGGAGAAATTGTGTGCAGATTTTAGTTGGAGAATTCGTAGTCGTTACCCATCCATTTTTCGAGCTGTTGGTCTCAGGTAAGAGCTATATCCCTTCTCTTCATTTTCATGGTTGTTATTTTTCATTTCCAAGCAATTTTATTGAGTTTTGGGTATTTTAAGCCAAGCATAAAAAAATTTCCTGGGTAATGCTTATGTCCTTTATGAGAGGAGCGGTGTCTGCAGAAAACCACTTTTTTTAAGCTTGCACAGGATGTGGCACTGCTCTGTCTTAAGGGGATAGGAGTGGTGCCGACAATCACACCCCAAACATGGATTCCCTAGACAAAATGATGGATTTTAAGCATTTTTAAAGATTGAATGTCTGTCTAAATGCTCTTTTCATGATTTTTGATAGGTCAATTTACCCAAAATGGTAGTGTGGAAAGAACAACAACACAAAGATGATGCCGCTCATGCTGAGGCAGATGGGGCTTCCATAGCTGTTCTATAGGATTATGGGCTCTTGAATTTCTTCGAAGCTCCTAGCATGGTATCCTATGTCAAGCTATTGGAGTATATATTGCGAATGTGGAATCTGAAACAACAACATTTTGAGGTAGGGGCCCACATCCTCACTATGGAGGTGGTAGAAATTTATTTTCTCACTAGGTTATCCATGCGTGGAGTGCCTATTTCATTGACATTCTCCTGAGGGGGAGACATTTCCAAACAAGAAATCATAGTTCATCACTGTTATCTAGGAACCAAAATGTAAGGGTAGAAAATACCAATTAAATAAGTGATGGATTTGCCACTTCGGATTGTGCTCTTCACCATGCAGAGGGTAGCTGGGATCCAAGGGGATCACCAGGATTCATGGGTACATATGTTGTATTCCTTGGAGGCCATGGAACCCACAGTGTTTAACTGGGTCAGGGCATTGTTGATTGTGTTCAAGGATCAGCTGACCAAGTGTCAGCAGGGGGAACTGAAACAGTTCGGCTATGGGACTATTTTGGCATGCTTCTTCTTTGGGAGGGTACTTCTCTTGAGACTATAGGTGGTATTTATGGAGTTGAGAGCTCAAGAAAATCACATGCTGTGGTGGGTGGAGATCATGGCTCGCACTAGAGGTGGCAGAGCCAAGGTCAAATATGGGAATCCCTTCTTCCATTGGCTATACAATCAAATCCTCATGATTGAGGACTATGTCTATGCTGGGACCAAATTTCGAGGAGATCATGACCTTCCTTTACCAGCTGATGGTCAGTTGGGTGACATTGGTAAGAAGAAATATTCAAAATGTTGATTATTTTTTACATTTTCATTTTTTATTATTTTTTATGGATGATGATGAGACCTAATGTTTTCATGCAGATGTTGGGGTTGCGCGACCTAGGGGATCATCCCTAATGGATAGGCGAGTGGGAGCTTGCTTTTTCCATAGAAGCAATGATGAGCTAACCAAGCTAGAAGAGAATTACCTTGGTTGGTTGAATTTGGACATCCCATATGTTGCGATAGATGACCTCCCTAGGAGGTATCAGAGACACACAATAGGAGTGTCAGGTTGTTTTAGTCATTTTCTATGTAGGGTAGCAAGGGCTATTATGTGCTACCATGAGCACCATTATACATTGTGCATGATGTATCACTGAAATCTAGCTAGCTTCAGGAAAGGATATTTTGTATACCTGAAAGCCAGAGTGCTTCAGATGGGGTCTCGTGACCATATTTTTGTAAAAACACTATATATGTATATATACTTACTCATTTCCGGTGTTTATATGTGTTTAAAATGGGAAAAATGGTATTTACATGAGTTTTAGGTGTCTTTTACTACTTATTTTAATTTACAATGGACCATGTTTCATTTATAAATGTTATGTGTGGGAAATATACTAGTCTAAAACATAGTTTTCCAATGAATCAGCAACTGTATTATCAGACCTAGGAATGTTCCTATAAGTGATTAACTCGAATGACCTCTCTAATAGGCGTACTCTTCAAAATAGGTGAAGGAGAATAGGGCTTATGATGGTATAAATGTGGTTTAAATGACAAACCACTAGTTGCGAGTCCATGAATACTACCAAATCATGAATGTCCCGAGATGTAGCCTCGGTCAACAAACCTATCACTGCTTGATACTCAAGAATGTTGTTGGTAGCAGGACCAATACAGAATGTCCCTGAACTGAATAAGTCATGTGCCGAGGAATACAACACCCAAGTAGCTGAAGTGAGATTCAGGGTATGACGTCAAGCCCCATCAACAAAACTATAAAAATCCATTTGATTTGCATAACCAAAAACATGGTATAAACCGTACCGACAACAAGACTCAAAACCATATTGAAAACTAAAACGCACTTAAAAATCCACTCAATATACATATATATACAAGGTACCATACATTAATGATTTCAGGCATAGTACCTCTTCAGGTACAAACCATTGCGAGGTTTCCCGAAAGGTATCCCATCATAGTCTACTAGTTAGTATGTCCCCTTTTCTAACACCTTACTGACGATAAATAGACCATACCACATAGATTCGAACTTCCCCTTCCGTATTTTATCATGTCTTTGATCATAGGTCAGAACTAGGTCACCTTCATTGAAGACACGAGGATGGACAGACTTATCATACTGATCCTTGATGCTTTTTTTGTGTGACCCATTAGCCAAGTCACCATCTATTCTATTTTCATCAAGGTTTGTTAAGTACAAAAACCTTTCTTCCTTGACAGAAGTGTTCGAAAGAATTTCTACTGCAAGTTTCAGTGATGGGATTTGAAACTCGATAGGGAGGACAACTTCTAGTCCATAAACCAATTGAAAAGGCGTGCAACCAATTGTTGTTTTGATCGAAGTCCTATAATCCCATAGTGCGGAAAAAAGAGTCAGGTGTCAGTTGGATTTGTGATCTCCAACCATCCTATGTAGCATAGTTTTCAAAAACTTGTTAATGGCCTCAACCTGACCATTAGCCTGTGGGTAATACAGAGTTGATTTTTCATGGTGAAAACCCAGTTTGGCACTTAACTCAACCATCATCTGATTGTGGAAATGAGATCTGTTTCTAGTGACTATGGCTTGTGGGACTCCAAACCTAGCTATCACATGGTTGAACAGAAAGAGGGTGGTATTATTTCCATCCTATGCATATGTAGGCATTTCCCCAACCCATTTTGTAAAGTAATCGACAGCTATGATGATGTAACCATGCCCCCCATCTGAGGTAGTCTTACAGTGCATAAATTCAATACCCCACTTGGCGAAAGGGCCAAGTGCAATGACGGGGTGTAAATGAGTAGGGTGGGTGCGCTTTTTAGGATAAAAGTGTTGACAAGGTGGGAATTTCTTGATTGCCTCATGATAATATTTGAAGATGAAGGGCCAAAAATACCCAGTGCAAAGAAATTTTCTGAGCTGTCGCCATCCCAGAATGATGATTGCCACATGCTCCATAGTGGAAATCATTTAAAAACTATTCATCCTCTTCGTGTGTAAGGCATCGTTGAAGAATGGAATTGATACCATGTCGGTGCAATGTGTCATTTAGGATTATATAGTACTTTCTGTGGTGATGTATACAATGACGATCATCATGAGACATGTCAGGCTGAAATCTCTGAGTCTGGAGATAGATTATCAAATCCCCATACCATGGATCGGTTGTGTTGATCAGGAACAAGAATTCATCTGAAAATGAATCATTGGGCTTAGTTTCCATCATAGCATAGGGAAGGTGACACATCAACTCCAAAAAAAACAAGGACTTTGTTGAAGTGTCCTTAGCAAACTCAAGATCAAATTTGTGTAAGATGACGATCCAATAGGAATACTTTCCCCCCAGTACCTAACGAGTCAGAATGTAGTACATGGGGTTTTTATCTGCGAGTACAATCATGGTGAGTGTTAGATTTTTATAATTTAAGAAATATGATATTAGGATATTATCTGAGAGAATAACATGCACAACAATCAATCACAAGAGACAATATATACAAAGATTTTCCTTGGGGAAACCATAAAGGATAAAACCCTGCAACTTCCTCAGAGATAGAATGAGCACCAATGTAAGTAGTAAAACCCAGAGACAGAAAGATGATCTCCAACAGTTGTTCTCTCTCTCACTTGCATGAGCTCCTCTTCTCTCAACTATGTGCTATAGCTGGGTGAGTGTGTGTCTCAAATAGAGAGGCTCACTCTCTATTTATACTAGTTTCCAACTTGAAAATTACTTACTCGGGCCATCTTCTCTAGGAGATTCTAATAACCCTAGTACCCCAAAATTGTGGGGACTTTACCCCCGAATTAAAAAGGAGGGTTAATCTCTATGACTTTACATGAATTGATTATATTAATTATTCTCCTAATAGGAACATTGGGGACCAATGAAATACAATAAAAACACACAAGTGAATACATTCTGAAGTTACCAATACATCAACACTCCCTCTTAACTAGGAAGGTATTCTCTTGACACAATTCATTAGACCAAGTCTTCGTCACTAGATCATCACTAGATCATCATCAGTGGATCATCATCAAAGCTGGATCATCATCAAAGTTGGATCATCACTGGATCATCAACATCATCATTGCTTCCACTATCTCGATCAAATGGTGCTATCTCTCAATTCTTCTCGTCACAAGAAGTTCTACAGAGCTAGCCCTTTTTTCATGCAGGTTGTAGGCCTAGCCTCCATGTAGGTCTTCATTGAAAGAGCCAACCCTTTTTCATGTTGGATGTAACTTCACAGAGCCAGTCCTTTTTCATACTGGATGTATCTCTATAGAGCCAGTCCATTTTCATATTGGATGTAGGCCTCTATAGATCCATCCCTTTTTCATGCTAGATGTAACTTCATAGAGATAGTCCTTTTTCATACTGGATGTATCTCTACAGAGCCAGTCCTTTTTCATACTAGATGTAGGCCTCTACAGATCCAACCCTTTTTCATGCTGGATGTAACTTCACAGAGCCAGTCCTTTTTCATACTAGATGTATCTCTACAGAGCCAGTTCTTTTTCATACTTGATGTAGGCCTCTACAAATCCAACCCTTTTTCATGCTGGATGTAACTTCACGGAGCCAATCCTTTTTCATACTAGATGTATCTCTACAGAGCCAGTCCCTTTTTATACTGGATGTAGGCCACTACAAAGCCAACCCTTTTTCATGCTGGATGTACCTCTATAGAGCTAGTCTTTTTTCATACTGGATGTAGGTCTCTGCACTTATATATGACCAGGGGAGGAACCAATCCTACCACCATGTCAAAAAGGCACAACACTTACATCTAACCATGGGAAGAACCAATCCTACCACCATGTCAAAAAGGCACAACACTTACATCTAGCCATGGGAGGAACCAATCCTACCACCATGTCAGAAAGACACAACACTTACATCTGACCATGGGAGGAACCAATCCTACCACCATGTCAGAAAGGCTTACGGACTCATCACTTCCCCTTGGAAGGAACCTCGATCTGGAGAACACCAAGATTCTCCCTAAAGTACTCAAACTTCACTCTGGCCATTTCTAACACAGAACCACATCAGGGCTGATAACATCCAAGGATAACCTATGAGCTTCGCCAGGACCCATTACATCTAAGGAAAACCTACAAGACTGTTTATGTCTGAGCAACCTACGAGCTTCGCTAGGATTTTATGCTTAGACAACCTATCTCACTGGCTATGCTATAACTCCCTCTTTCAAGAGATCTCGATCTGGATCACATACTAGAGCTTCACTTCTCCTCTCTACATCATACAAAAATGCAAGTCAGATCAGTCAAATCAAATAGTAGTTTTCAAAAGAAACATACTACCTCCCAAATAGCCAAGCAAGTGGCAACATATTTTTCCTCGGCTGTACTCAACGCCATGCAGGATTTCTTCCTGCTAAACCAAGAGATCACACCTGATCTCAAACTGAAGCAGCACCCTGAATTTCTCTTCCTATCAATGGCACTTCCTGTCAAATCCGAATCCACATAACCTTCTAGGTTAATCTTCTGATTCACCTCATACTTGAGCCCATAATCAACTATACCCTTCAGGTACCTCAGAATATGCTTTGCAGCAATCAGCTGGACATGTCTCAATGTGTTCACAGCAAAGCAAATATCAGGTCTCATATTCATCAGGTACATCAAGGAACAAATCATCTGACGATACATCATGTTATCGACTGAATCTGATGAAGCATCACTCAATAGATTTAGGTTCAATGCCATAGGTGTGGCCATGTCCTTGCAGTCCATCATGCTGAACCTATTCAGGATCTCCACTACATACTTCCCTTTTCCAAGGGAGATTCCATTCGCACTCTACCACACCTTCATGTCTAGAAAGTATCATACCCAAGTCCTTTATCTCGAACTCGATATCAAGTCTCCTTCTTGAAACTTAAATGAATTCCACTTTTTCTGTTAGTAACAAGTCATTGACATATAACAGGAGCATCACTGGTCTTTCTCCTTCAACCTTGGATCAAAGGTTGGAGTCCTCTTTACTCTTAGTAAATCCTAGAGCCATCAGTAAGCTGTCCATCATGTCATACTATGTTGAACCTCAGGATCTTCTGCAGTCACTCCCTCTAAAGTGGAGCATCATTCTCCCTCTGAATTTCATACTCTATGTATTAAAACATTCTATACTAGAGTGACAGGTAGATTCCTCTGCTACTAATACTCTATGTATCCATCTAGGGTCACTGGACACCAATATCCTCTATCTTGAACCTTTTCAAAAGTTCTTCTCTCACCCATCTGTGAGCTTCTCATCCTATATAGGATTTCATCTTCAACCTTGTATCAAAGGTTAATATCTTAATCACTCTAGGTGATCTTCAAGATCCTCATGTATGTGTTATCCCATGGGTATCTTCCGAGTTCGTACAAGGCCTTCTTTAATTTGCACACATGAGTCTGCCTATCATGTGTCTTAACTTCAAGTGGTTGCAAATTTCTCTTTGTAGTCTATGCCTTCTTTCCGTGAGAAGCCTTGTGCTACAAATATTGCCTTGAATCCCATGATGTTTCCATCTATTGCATGATGGAACTTGCAGATACCGCATCCTAGACATCATTCTTCTTGAACTGGTACTCTCCTTCCCTTTCTTCTTGGCTACCTCTTCATAGCTGGAAGGATCTGCATCAATGATGTCACTCAACAGTGTCACATAAATAGAGTGTTTCTGAGTCGGCTTGAATTCTCGTCATATTATTCTTCCTTTTGGATTATTTCTTGAATTGTCATCACTTGTTCTTCAGAACAAGTCTCATCCGTCTTTTCTTGTAGGCGATTGTACGCGATATTTCCTACAAGTAAAATCCATTAGTTGTATGGTTAGAAACATTTCATAAGGCATATTCATAATGGAAAATTCTTATGCATAATGAAATAATCATGAAGCGTTTTTAGCAAATACAACATTCATCCATATCTCATAGAAAATTTCTAATTTCCTTCCATCTCTACCATGACATCATTGAGATTGTGCACTAATCCAATATGTCAGCAAAGAGGTTTCATTCTAGATAAGTAGCAATGGAGAGTTGTATAGAACCATGCGATACTTACCCATCACATGCATATTAGTAGTATACTGTCATTAATGCAAACATTCTATCATGCATAACACATCAACTGAATATAGACAAATGCATAACAAAACAATATCATGAAATGACAATTGAATACTTATCTTTTATTCATTTCATGGGTAGAATCCTTCTTGAGCCTTCATCTTTATTATCTTCTTCATTCATAACATCGTCATTTCTTATCCAAATGCTAAGATGGATAAGAGGTTCTTCAAGAATTGAGTTCTTCATATTCCTCATCACTTGAGGGATCTTCTTTGAATCATGAGCGCTTGATCTTCAGTTTCTCCCATCTTCTCTTTCTTTTATTATGAGATGAGCTTCTTCTTGTGTGCATTCTTCCCAGAGTCCGCTGAAAGTAATCACTTCCTTCTGGCACACATTCCTAGAATGAATGAATCCCATGATCCCGGGAGGCCATTTAAGGTGGTCATCACAATTTCTATATTCTCTACTTCTTCATCCACTGCTTCAAGTTGTTCTTTGATTTGATAGACCCTTGTAAAGTATGACTACATGGTCTCTACATTCTGGATCTTTACATTCTTCAACTGGTTTCTCAAAGTCATCTTCCGATTTGTGTTCTTCCCTTCAAATAGCTTGGTAAAGGAATGGAACATCTCTTTAGGTGTCTTTAGGGAAGACACTTGTGGTATAATGTGATCCTTGATTGAATTAGCAATTATCTTCTTGGACTTGACCAAGTTCTTCTTGTGTAAGGCTTTAGCCTCATCTCCCTCTAGAACTGGAACCTCTCCACTTATGTAGGTGTGCAATTGATTTTCTTCAAGAACCAGTGAAAACTTATACTTCCATGCTCATAATTTTTCAGCTTCACCAAGCTTGTCATCAAGCTGGTGTGATAGGTAATTTTGAAAAGAGAACCTCAAATATAAATAGCAAAAGATTAGATCTTACCGATTTGAGGTGTCTGTCCTGTTTTCGGATCTAGCTGATCTAGGGTTTGTCAGAGAAACCCTAATTTTCAAAACTTGGAATATTTCTGATCTGATTGGATAGAAAGATGGTCCTCTTCAAGGAGAGCTATCCAATTTTCTCTTTTTATGAAAACAATGGAGGGAAGCTCCCATAACAGGAAGCCCTAGTTTTCCAATTTCTTCTACAGAAATGTCTGATATTGTTTCTGTAGTATCTCCGAAAGTATAGCTCCTCTATGTGTGAAATTTTGTACTAAGGTATCCTCTTCTGGTCTATTTCCAACACCATAGTTTTGAGCAGAATTAGTTTCACAAATTTGTACTTATGATATTTTTCCCAAGATGACTTATTTCAGGACTGTTCAGCATAGAGAACTTGTACGCTCTTCCATGCGTCACAGTTTCATCATCAGGGTCTAAAAATTTTACCACAAAAATCACAATTTGTTCCCTATCTGGAACATCTTGCAAAATTTCATTTGAACCTTCATAGCCCACAATATATTAATTCTCCCTAGGTGTCCTTTTTAGGGATGAATCCTAGAAGAGGCTGGAACCCTGATTTGGAGGAATTATATCTCCTAGAATATAGAGAATTTGAGGCTGAAAGTTTTACATAGTGTTCAGCATGAACGTTTATTTGGCATGTAAAAATTTCAGCTTGTGAGCCTTCTCCAATATTGATATATAGAAAATTTACTAAAACTACCAGTTTTAGTATTTTAGGGTTTTTCAGGTTCGGGGTCAAATTAGGGTTTGACTTTCCCAGAGTTTTACCCAACCAAAATTTTTGACCTTGGTCTCTAAATTTAGATTTTGAGGAGGAGAGAAATCATGTGCTAGGGTCACTCAAAAATTCCACTTCTGTGAAAATCCCTAATTGTCGCTGCATTGGTAGGTCAAAAACTAAAAATGGCCGAAATCAAATTCCGCTTCGACAAAAAGATGCGCCCTTTAATGGAGAGTTAGCCTAACCTCCTTTTGCTGATGATATATGGAGAGAGACCCAAAAATTAAGAAGCCCTAGCTTCTGCAGCTGCATAGTGTCTTCTTCTTAGGTTAGCTCTGATACCATGTTATATTTTTATCATTTAAGCAATATGATATTAGGATCTTATATGAGCGAATAACATGCACAACAATCAATCACAAGAGACAATAGACACAAAGATTTTCCTCGGGGAAACCATAAAGGAGAAAACCCCGCAACTTCCTCAGAGATAGAATGAGCACCAATGGCAGCATTAAAACCCAAAGATAGAAAGATGATCTCCAACGGGTGTTCTCTCTCTCATTTGCATGAGCTCCTCTTCTCTCACCTATGCACTATAGTTGGGTGAGTGTGTGTCTCAAATAGAAAGGCTCACTCTCTATTTATACTAGTTTTCAAATTGAAATTTACTTACTAGGGCCGACTTCTATAGGAGATTCTAATAACCCTAGTGCCCTACAACTGTGGGGACTTTACCCCTGACTTATAAAGGAGTGTTAATCTCTATGACTTTACATGACTTGATTACATTAATGATTCTCCCGATAGGAACATCGGGGACCAATGAAGTACAATATATAAAAAATACAAGTGAATACATTCCAAAGTTACAAATACATCAACAATGCGTAGTAGGATGTAATGACAAAAGTTTTGCATAATGATGACCACAACCAAAGCTAGCTTCTCCACATGTGAGTAACGGGTTTCAGAGTCGATGAAATTCTTACTCAGGTAATATATCATGTGTTCTTGGTTGTTGGTATATTCTTGCACTAGAACCATTCCAATGGTGGTAGTGGAGGAAATAACATACAACATAAATTCCTTTGAATAATCTGGGGGGTGCAACATAGGTGAATGTGTCAAAGCGAGTTTGAGATTATCAAAAGCTCGTTGGGCTTGGTCATCCCAAAAGAAAGGAGTGTCATTGTTCAGGAGACGCATATAAACATGCTTCTTTTCTACAAAGTTTCAAATGAAACGATGAAGAAAGTTTTCCTTCACTTGCAAACTTTGGAGTTCAATGATATTTGTCGGGGTGGGTAAGGCCAGAATAGCAGCAATTTTCAAAGGGTCTATCTGGATGCCATATTTGGAAACCACGAAACCAAGAAGATGTCCAGTCTCAACACAAAAGACACACTTATGTGGATTCGACTAAATATTATAATGACAAAACCTAAGAAAAATGTCTCTAACATGCCCTGGATGGTCCTCTCGTTGCTGTGAATGAGCGTAGATATTTTCCAGATACAGCTCCATAATGTGCTTGATGTCATGAAAAGCATAGGACATGGCGTGTTGGAATGTAGCTCTGACGTTTTTCAGACCAAAGGTAAATTTTGATATGCAAAGGTTTCCCATGGGAAAATGAATGTCATTTTATGCTGATCAACGGGCAGGATCTCTATCTGATTGTGGCCAGAAAATCCATCCATGAAAGAAACGATGACACTCCCAACACAGTTATCGATGATTTGATTGATGTGCGGAGTAGGGAAATTGTTCTTAGGACAAGCCTTATTTAAGTCTCGAAAATAAATACAAACCCTAATAGTTCCTTTTTTCTTTGCCACAGGGACAATATTAGATACCCAATCCGTCAGTGGTACGAGATAAATAAACCCTGCCTTCAGAATTTTTTCCACTTCGGCTTTAATAGTTGCAGCCTTCCTAGGATGGGATTGTCGTAGTTTTTGTCGGATTGGTTTGGCTATGGGATAGGTTTTTATCTTGTGTACTACAATGGATGGATCAATCCCAAGAATTTATTCATATGTCCAGGAAAATACATCACAAAACTCTTTGAATAGAGCTCTATAGCTTTCAGCTTCTTCTGTTGAGCAGTTCTGGCCTACGTGAACGTGCTCAATAGTTTCGGGCTTGATTAATATGTTGATAGGGGTTGTCTGAGTGATGTTGCAAATATTTCCTTTGGAATATGTATCTTGCAACAAGACAAGTGTTTGAGGATTGGTGACAATATCAAAACTAATAAGAGATACAAGGCCAAAGTCTACCGAATTGGCATTGGGGAGAAAAGAGGATCGATGATGATGGTCCTCCCATATAGATTCATCCACACTCATAGTATCCATGATAGACTCATCTGACAAAAAAGTATGGGAGAGATAACCGAGAGTGGGGAGAGAGGGTTCTAGCCAATAAGGCAGGTGGTAAGGATCTGAAGCCACTAGATGAATATCATTAGAGTGGTCATCGGAAATGGATTGAATAACATCATAAAGTGCTTCATGGGGGCCAAGAGAGGATGACTCAACAATATCTTTGCCTATAGGAATGTGGCCGGTTGTGGAAATCATATTGATAGTTGCCACCTCTGTACTAGGGGGGGTTGAGGGAAACACTCCCATAAGGGGGGAGTCCTTCAACATACCTACCCCAATCGATTGATAAGGCGAAGGGGATTGACCTAGCATAGGGATATTATTTTTAGTGGGTGTGGAAAAATCTGGCGTGCATAAATCGAGTTGATCGATGGTCACAATATTCCCCAAATGAGGTGATTGGAGGGTTCTAAATACTAGCAAAGCGACAACTGTCATGGAATAAAACCCATTTCTACCCATCAGAAGATTGTAATCCAATGGGGAATCGACAACCTCCACTTAAATGGAAATAGTATTTCCCCCAAGAACGACTGAAAGGGCTGGTAACAGACCATGAGGTTGGAAACCTCGTTCGTCAAAAGATTCCAAGGTTGTAGGTGACTTCGTGAGTCCGGGACAACCAATGGCTCTCCAACATGTCACAGACAGTACTAAGGTGGAAGCTCTCTCATCCAAAATGAGAGTTGGTGGGGTAATTTGGACTTATAGTTCACATTAAAATGAATTAGGTTGGTGTTATTCAAGTTTAATGCCCCCAATGTTGTTAAAAAGTTTTTGCACTACGTTGGACAACTTTGGAGTACCTCAAGGTTAGACATCGCACAGGGTGATTGATCCAAATCTTCAACAATGTTGTAGAATTATGCAACTCTAGCATTTGGATTAAAGATAGATTTCCTGAGGGTTCTCTTGGGTGGGCACAAAATCAAATCGAGATTAGGTTTCTCGATCATGAGAGGACCATTGGATGAATATGGAGTAGAACTAGTGGAAGGGGTTTTCACGCGAGAAGGATTTTTATCCTTATTATCTATCGACTTGTCGTAGGACAGACTATGAGTACTTAAACTAATAGTTTTTGAGGACTTCATTCTGATTTATTCAATAGAATTGGAGGTTCCCTGAGAGTACATGTGATCTATCAATTGTTGTTGGGAAGGAAAGGGGTCGGTAAGCACTACGGGTGTAGGGTTATTCTTTAAAAATTTATTAACCTCTTCATGATGAGGACACTCCTTCGTGAATAGAATAAGCAGGGATACTTCACAATAGAAATTGAGCCCAAAATATGACACCTTGCATGTCTAAAATTTGACACATACCTGTTGCATCTTCGACACAGGCGCTTTTTTTGGCTGTTGGTGGCATACAGTTATATATTAGACGTGTTGTCAGTGTCGGTCGAAGATCTGACGCAAATATGGTGCCGCATATTTGATAGTTATCTATTTCAAAGTGTCACTAAAAACTTGCAAAAACCGTCGAATATCTGACACTTACCGACACTTGAAGGGTCGGCCTTCCGACGCGCTGAAGTGTCGGAGGCATGGAAAATCCGTCGGTGGTTTTTTGGAAAGCGTCAAATATGTGATGGGAAAACATCGATTGACTATTGGCTAAAGGTGTTGGAGATTCAACAAAAGCGTCAAAACGACGTTGGAAAAGCGATGCCTGGTGGTAGAATTAACAAAAAAAAATTGACAGATTTCCATTCAGTAAGCGGTGTAGTGTAGTTCAACATATCACACCCATATATATGGACAAATAGAAATAGTACATAAAGGTTTAGAAAAACATTTGAAATGTCTAGTTAGAGAAAAGATGAAGCAGCGGGATCAAGTTTTGGTGGATATAGAGTCTGTTTACAATAGTTGTATAAATAGGTCAACAAAATATTCATCATTGAATTTTATGCATCAAAATAATCTAAGAAGTGTTTTAGATATGATAGATTTTCTCTCAACATGTCCAAATGAGTGATGATATAGAATCATTTTGTCAAACATATAAATAAAATGCATGCTCAAGTCCAAGTCAACCGAAGGACTAATACGTAAAATATAAGTAGTTTGTGGATGCCCAATGGAGCTATAAATCACTTGAGAAGAACTCAGAACATTATAAAGGATAGAAAATAATTTAGTTGTCAATTAAAGATAAGGGCCAGAGAGAAGTGTTGTTATTTACAAAAAACTTCATAATTGCAATAAAAGATACCAAGGAGTGTTATGAAATGGTGCAAATAAGAGTCTTAGATGGCATAAAGTGCAATAATGTTGAAAAATGTAACACTAAGAAGGAAGTATTAGTATAATTGAGTAGAGTGCTAGAAGGATATGTTGAGATTACACATCAGATTCCAAGCAGGTTTCCTCCAAAGAGGAAGATTGGGAACAAGATAGACATAATTAATTCATCCATGTATGTACATGCTTCAGTAATTATTCTTCCTCATATTACACAATTTATCCTTCAAGTTAAATGGCATACACAACTTGTCAAGTATCGCTTTCCCATGTTCCAATATCCATTTCCATGGGATTACATTGGTTTATCTCATTGGAAATATCTACATACTTTTCTTTGTGAAGAAAAACTTCCCTCAAAATGAGCTAGTTGGATTCTATAGCATATTATTGAGTTTTTGGTAAGCTGGAAGGGCTGTTTTGTAAGAACGTACATGGAAATCAAAAGTTTCACCTAGAATGGTAGATGCATATAATTTTAAATATGCATCATGCATGGAAATCACACATTGCAATAGTACAATGATCCTCTTTTGTACATTTGAAACAATTTTTTTCACACGAACAAATTGATGTAAATCACTTTTGAATGTTTCAATAGGATATTTCAATCACCTTTCAATGTTTCAGTAGGATATTTCTCTAGTGTAGAAATACAATTTTTTTGGTACTATGAATAACACAATTGCAGCAAGCATTAAAAAGACAAAATTGATAAATTCATTTTCTCTAAGAAAGAAGGATTGAATTTAATTTCCACCGAGTAAGACCAAATATTTTGTGCAGAAATAAATTCCTAAAAGGAAGGTCCCTTAAAATATGAATACATCCACATGAATCATGATAATCTATGGAGATACCCATTAAAATTTTATCACACAAATACAATGAACCAAACTTATGCAAAAAAACCTATTCATGTTATTGTCTACAACATATAGGAGATTTATATCGGAAGTATAGGTTTTTCTTATTGGTTTTGAAATAATGATTGCTAGGATGTGGCCCCAACATCATGATAATCTAAAGAATTAATTACACTGACAGACACAATATAAATGGTAAAATTCATGAATATAGTATTCCCAATATGTCAAGGTGATCAAAATATGGTTGATCAAAACAAAGATACTAAGAGATTTGTTTTGTGTGTGATACCTTTCAATCATTATTGAGGGAATTTCATGTTGTTTCATGAGGGTTCGACTATATATATTTCATACTACAAATATAGCATATCAATTTACCAAATGAGAATTATTGAACACTCATTGATTGCTTGAGCATACAAGCATCAGATGTGCCACACCCCTGTGGTTTATATTCTTTTATCGTGCGCAGACCTAGAAAAAACCACTAACTTATACAAGAAATTTCTAAAAGATCAAAGGTATGCAAGCTTTATCGATGGACCAGTTAGCAAAGAAGTTCCAGAATCTGCAATAGAAACACACCCACAAGCACAGAAACCTGTAACTAAATGTTCATAAAATGCCATCAATATTTGTTAAATTTTTATATGTTTAGCTAAGACATCAATATTTCATTTGATTTTCATGACAAAAGCATATAAATAGGATCACTGAAAGATAGAAAAGTACAACCATAAAAAAGGAACACAAAGATTTATCCTGGGAAAACCCTAAAGGGAAAAACCCAGCAAAAGCTTCCTCAATATAGATGCCCCAAAAAGATAAAAGATAAAACTAGCAATGAGATCAAAGCCTGATCCTCCTCCTTCTCCAGCTACTTCTCTTCTCCACTAATGAGCTACACAAGTGTGTGTGTGTGTGTGTGTCACAAATGAGGAGCACTACACCTCTATTTATATTCATTCGTTCACTTAAGTTAACTCATTTGACATGTAGGCTCGAGTTAAATCATGTAGTCTTGAGTTACACATGTAGGCTCAAGTAACCACACTGGGGTGCTGATGACCCACCTTTACAATTAGAGGGGACTACCTCATGACTCTTATTAGTTCTTCCGATTAGGAGCATCAGGGTACAATGTAATACAAGTGGTTCTTCCGGTAGGACCATCAGGGACCACAAAAAGATACATATAGAATATTCTTCGAAGTTACAATATTTCAACACTCCCCCTTAACGAGAAGGGTATTCTACAACAATGTCAACAACAACAAGAGTAGAGATAGGGGACATCATCAACATCAGCAGGGTAACACATCTATAAATCATTGGAAGCTTTTCAACATCATGTAGTCTTCATCTTCAATCTTCAGTCTTCCTCATCAGCAACATCTTCAGTCTTTGATCAGCAACATCTTCAGCATTTTGATCTTTCAATTAGAAACGACATCTTCAGCACTTGGACCTTTCAATCAACAACATCTGCAGCACTTTGACTGTTCGATCAGCAACAACATCTTCAGCATTTTGACCTTTCGATCAACAACATCTTCAACACTTTGACTTTTTGATCAGCAACAACATCTTCAACATTTTGTCCTTTCGATCAGCAACATCTTCAGCATTTTGACTTTTCGATCAGCAACAACATCTTTAGCACCTTCACCTTTCTATCAGCAGCAACATCTTCAGTACTTTGATCTCTCTATCAGCAATATCATCATCAACACTTTTCCCTTTCGATTAGAAGCAACATCATCATCATCATATTCTGATCTGTCGATCATAATCATCATCACATTCTGATCTTTCGATCAGAAACATCATCATCATAATCTGATCTTTCGATCAGAAACATCATCAACATAGAAACATCATCATCATACTCTGATCTTTCGATCAGTACGTCATCATCATCATACTATGATCTTTCGATCAGTACGTCATCATCATCATACTCTGATCTTTCGATCAGTACAGAATCTTCATCATCAGCAACAACTTGCAATCCACAACTCAAAGACAAAAAGTCTTTGGATCATTTTTGGACTTAAAGTCCAGGGATGATACAATCCCACCACATTCTCGACAACCTACCGGATTGATTACGGGAGAATCAGTCCCTATCACTTTAGGACTAAGTCCAAGGACGATGCAATCCTACCACATTCTCGAGGACCGAAGCCACCAGATTGATTACGAGAGAATCATTCCCTATCACTTTAGGACTATGTCCAAGGATGATGCAATCCTACTACATTCTCGAGGACCGAAGCCATTGGATTGATTACGGGAGAATCAGTCCCTATCACTTTAGGACTATGTCCAAGGATGATGCAATCCTACCACATTCTCGAGGACCGAAGCCACCGGATTTATTACGGGAGAATAAGTCCCTATCACTTTAGGACTATGTCCAAGGATGATGCAATCCTACCACATTCTCGAAGACCGAAGCCACCGAATTGATTACGGGAGAATCAGTCCCTATCACTTTAGGACGATGTCCAAGGATGATGAAATCCTACCACATTCTCGAGGACCGAGGTCACCAGATCTATTATGGACAAATGTCCCGGGATGATACAATCCCTCTTCATTCTCGAAGACCAAGGTCTCCGGATCACTTTAGGGGAAGTTCCCAGGAATGATACAATCCCACCACGTTCTCAAGGACCGAGGTCACCGGATCTATTATGGACAGATGTCCCGGGATGATACAATCCCTCTTCATTCTTGAGGACTGAGGTCTCTGGATCTATTATGGACGGATGTCCCGGGATGATACAATCCCTCTTCATTCTCGAGGACCGAGGTATCCGGATCACTTTAGGGAAAATGCCCAAGGATGATACAATCCCACTTCATTCTCAAGGACCGAGGTCTCTGGATCACTTTAGGGAAAATTCCCAGGGATGATACAATCCCACTGCAACATCACTACTCGCCCTTTCGAGGAAGGCCTTTCCGAACAACACCAAGCTTGTCTTGAAAGTGTTTGAACTCTACTTGAGGCAGAGGCTTCGTCAGTACATCATCATCCAAACAATCATCATCTACATATTCAGTATCTGAATACTGATCTATCACCATCTGTATCTCCAGTATGTGAATACTAAAAGCATCATCATCTATATCTTCAGTATAGAAATACTGAAAGCATCATCATCTCTATATTTAGTATAGAAATACGGAATCACCATCATCTATATCTACAGTATGTAAATACTGAAATATCATCTATATCTTCAGTATGGGACATCTGAAATCATCATCATCTATATCTTCATTATGGGAATACTGAAACATCATCATCTCTATATTCAGTATAGAAATACTAAATCACCATCATCTGCATCTACAGTATCATCATCTGCATCTTATCTTGTATGTAGAAATACCGGATTTCTACGTGTTACGTCGGAACACAGGGTTCTTTGTCATCACAACTATGGTTATCACATAGAATCATTGTAGTGTCCATATTCAGGTCAAAGAGACCTGATATCAGCTTCTGAAGCCATATGGCTTCACAACTTAGTAGAGCAATCTGCTATGTATTCTGCTTCAACCGTGCTAAGAGAAACACTGTAGTGTTTCCTGCTAAACCATGAACTCGTAGCAGACCTAAAACAAAAGCATATACCTGATGTGCTTTTCCTGTCTGAGATACTTCCAGCCCAATCTGCATCTATGTAGCCATACAATCTATACTCATGGCTACCATCATAGTATAGACCAAAGTCTATAGTCCCTTTCAGATATCTCATCACATGTTTTGCAGCTACTAGGTGAACTTGTCTTGGTTGAACAAGATATTGACTTAAGGTGTTCACAGCAAAACAAATGTCTGGTCTAGTATTTGTTAAGTACATCAATGACCCAATGATCTGTCTGTAGTGAGTCACATCCACTAACTCTAATGAGTCATTAGCTAACAGCTTCAGGTTGGAGTCCATGGGTGTGGCCATGAATTTGCATTCCAACATATTGAATCTCTTCAATATCTCTACCACATACTTTCCTTGGTTGAGAAATATTCCTTCTGAACTTTGCCATACTTCCAGACCTAGGAAATAATGCATTAACCCAAGGTCTTTCATCTCAAATTATTCTTCTAGTTTCTTCTTGCTTTCCATGATCTGTTTCTCATTCCCTGTCAATAATAATTCATCCACATATAATAATAGAATGACAGGTACATCTTCTACAACCTTGTAGGAAAGGTTAGGATCGAATTTACTCTTGGAAAAGCCCATGCTCATCAGGAAACTATCTATTCTTCCATACCAAGCTCTGGGAGATTGCTTCAGGCCATAGAGGGCCTTCTTCAACTTGCATACTTGATTCCATATTTCTTCAACTTCAAATCCTTGTGACTATTCGATGTAAAACTCTTCCTCAATCATACCATTAAGGAAGGCTTGTCTTTAATTCATCATGGAAGAAACTACCATGATAGTTTTGAAGGAAGTGTACCTTGCTTCCTGGAGTAAGTGTCTCTTTAGAATTAATTCCCTCTTTATGATAGAAACCTCTAGCCACAACTCTTACCTTACTTCTATCAGAAACATATCTTATCTTGCAAATCCATTTGGAAGATACCACATTCTTGCTTTCTGGTTTGAGTACTATATCCCAAACATCATTCTAGTATCATAACATCTTCTATGAGTTTGTCTTCTCAGGTCATCAACATATCCTAGTCTTCTGCATTCAACCTTGAAGGTTGGAACCCACTTTACTCTTGGTAAAGTCTCAATCCATCACAAAGCTATCCATCATGTCGTACCATGCCGAACTCAGATATAATTTTCTGTAGTCACTCCTCCTGAAGTGGAGTATCATCTTCCGTCTTCATTCTGTATAGGTGGTTCTATGCTTGATATAAACTGGTCAATAGAGTATGTCATGTCATAGTCTATTTTCTCTGGGGAGAATCACGAACCTTGCTTTGTACACTTGTTCCATCATATCGTATACATCATTCCCCATGATCAACTGTTATTCTTTGATCATAGCTTCTTTCATAGCATTCTTTTCTTCATCTTGAGTTATCTCTTGTACCCATGGTGGTCTTCATCCTTCAAGGTGGATCTACCACTCTCTGAATCTCTTTCTTCCGTCATGGTGTCTCTGACCCTTGGAGCTTCAAATTCATGTTTATTGGAGTGAATCTTGAATTGTCATCACTTGTTCTTCGGAACAAGTCTCATCCTTATTTTCTTGTAGGAGGTTGTCCATGACCTTTCCTACAATTCAAATGCACCAGTTACATGGTTAGAACTATTTCATAAAACATATGCATAACGGCAAATTCTTATGCATCATGCAACTGTTTAGTCAATACAACATTCATCCATATCTGACATAAACTTTCTAGATGCCTTCCATCTCCACCATGACATTATTGAGATTGTGCACTAATCCAATATGTCAGCAAAGAGGTTTGATAAGTAGCAATGGAGAGTTGTATAGCACCATGAAATACTTACCCATCACATGCATATTAGTAGTATACAGTCATTAATGCAAACAATCTATCATGCATAACACATCAACTGAATATAATCAAATGTATAACAAAAAAATATCATGAAATGACAATTGAATACTTATGTTTTATTTGTTTTGTGGGTAGACTCCATCTTGATCATTCTGCTTTATCATCTTCTTCATTCATGGAATCATCATTTCTTATCCAAATGACAAGAATTGAGTTCTTCATATTCCTCATCGCTTGAGGGATCTTCTTTGAATGGTGAGCGCTTGATCTTCAATTGATCCCATCTTCTTCTTCTCTTCTTATGAGTCTAGCTGAAAGCAATTAATTCCTTCTGGCATACATTCTTTGCATGAATCCCATGATCTTGGGAGGCCATTCAAGGTGGCTATCACCACTTTTGCAATCTCCAATTCTTCTTCTACTGCTTCAAGTTGTTCTGCATTCTGGATCTTCACATTCTTCAACTGTTTTTTCAAAGCCATCTTCTGATTTAAGTTCTTATCTTCAAATAGCTTGATCAAGGAATCAAACATCTTCGGTGTCTTTAGGGAATACACTTGTGTTACAAGTTGATCCATGATTGAATCAACAATGATCTTCTTGGCCTTGATCAAGTTCTTCTTGTGTAAGGCTTTGAGCCTCATCTTCGTATGGAACTGGAACCTCTCTACTTATGTAGGTGTCCAATTCATTTTATTTAGAGAGATCATATACTTCCATGCTTAGAATTTGTCAACTTTACCAAGCTTATCATCAAGCTGATGTGATAGATCACTTTGAAATGAGAACCTCAAATGCAAATAGCAAAATATTAGATCTTACCGATTTGAGGTGTTTGTCCTGCTTCCAGAGCTAGCTGATTTAGGGTTTGTCAGAGAAACCATAATTTTCAAAACTTGGAATATTTAAGATCTGATTGGATATAAAGATAGATCTCTTCAAATGGAGCTGTCTAATGTACTCCTTTTCTGAAAACAGTGGAGGGAAGCTCCCGGAATAGGAAGCCCTAGTTTTCCAATTTCTTTTGCAGAAATTCCTGTCACTGTTTCTATGATATATCCGAAATTACTGCTCCTATGTGTATGAAATTTTGTACTGAGGTAACCTCGCATGTCCCTGATCCAACACCATAGGTTTCATCAAAATTTCTTTCACCAATTGGGATTTATGATCCTTTTCCCATGGTGACCTGTTACAGGACCATTCAGAACAACGAAGTTGTACAGACTGCCATGTGTCACTGTTTGATCTTCTGGTTCTGAAATTTGGATATAGCGAATGTACCAAAACTTAGCAGTTTTAGTATTTAGGGTTTTTCTAGCTCGAGGTCAAACTAAGGTTTGACTTTCCCAGAGTTTCACCCAACCAAAAAACTTGATCCAGGTCTCTAGACTTCGATTTTGATGAGGAGAGCAATCCTATGCTGGGCTCACTCAAAAATTCTTCTTCTGCAAGAAGCCCTAATTTCCCGCATCGAAAACTGAAAATGCTTGGAATCGAATTCCACTTCAATAGAAATATGCTCCCTTCAATGGAGAGTCAGCCTAGCCTTCTTTTGTTGATCAATTGTGGAGAGAGAACCAAAAAGTAAGAAGCCCTAGATTCTGTAGCTGCACAATGTCTTCTTTTCAGGGTGGCTCTGATACCCTGTTAAATTTTCATATGCTTATCTAAGAAATCAGTATTTCATTTCATTTTCATGACAAAAGCATATAAACAGGATCACTGAAAGATAGACAAGCACAACCATAAAAAAGGAACACAAAGATTTATCCTGGGAAAACCCTAAAGGGAAAAACCCAGCAAAAGCTTCCTCAATATAGATGCCCCAAAAAGATAAAAGATAAAACCGGCAAGGAGATCAAAGCCTAATCCTCCTCCTTCTCCAGCTACTTCTCTTCTCCACTAATGCGCTACACAAGTGAGTGTGTGTGTGTCACAAATAAGGAGCACTACACCTCTATTTATATTCATCCGTTCACTTAAGTTAACTCATTTGACATGTAGGCTCGAGTTATATCATGTAGTCTCGAGTTACACATGTAGGCTTAAGTAACCACACTGGGGTGCTGATGACCCACCTTTACAATTAGAGGGGACTACCTCATGACTCTTATTAGTTCTTCTGATTAGGAGCATCGAGGTACAATGTAATACAAGTGGTTCTCTCGGTAGGACCATCGGGGACCACAAAAAGATACATATAGAATATTCTTCGAAGTTACAATATTTCAACAATATTTTCATAAGATTCCTTAAGAAGCAATCATGTGCCCAATTGAATAATATAGATTGTATGATGACCTGTTGATTGATCATCAATGAGGAAGTATCCCATGTCAAACTGAAGGAAATAGCAAAATCGATTTATTAGAGTATAATAATCCCACGACATACCTACTAGTAACTATGACTCATATGAAGAACATGGTATGCACGTGTTTATCCTTAAATACAGTCAATATTAAACCTGAAAAACTAACATGATTCTATTACATACCTTCTAGTAACCCTTTCGAGTAACAGGAGCATATTGATGTTTACTCTTGAAGTGATTAGGATCAACACCACCAAAAGTAATGGCTACAAATGGGCTTTCTTCAATAAAAAACATTTTTTCCTTGGGAAATAACCTCGAAAATGTTTCCAACAAATGTGAAACTGTTGCCTTTAGAGAAAAGATGCCATACCAAATCTAGTGATCTATCATTGTAAATCAGTGAAAATGACTGATACTCTTTTTCAGGCCGTGGATACCTCTGGAAGATTGCCTGAAAACAACAAAAATAAACAGTTTTTATAACTTAAGCATTCAAACAATGCCTTCCAGAAATAAAGTATCAAATAGATATTTATTTTTTCAAGCAGATCTCAATACTTTGTTACCATAATTATCAATGCAGTTATTCTTCTTTTTTATTCCAGAGTTGAGATATTTGTTCTAAGTGACCACTTTAAACTCGATGATAAATTGGAAGCAATAAAGAAAGATATAAATGCCTAATAAAATATTTGCATAAAGAAAACTTTGTAACAAATTAGCAATTATGAGTAATAAAGTGCATAGTGATGTTGGGGGGAAACGTTACAATGGAAACTGAAAATACCAATGTGCACCATGCCCAACTCACAACCTACATGGATAAGCACAAATATAAACATAGGTTTTCCACTGCATAATCAAACATGAAAGTTGAACAAGATATAAGATTAAGAAACAAATTACAAAACTACGGGAGAAAGATAAACTTGGGCAGATAACAATATACTCATGCAAAATAATAGGGAAACAACGCTTTATATTCCATTTTCCTCACAAGTCTATCTAAATTTTTCTGTCATTGACCTTTCATATTCCCATCAAACTCAAATGCCTATCATATTTCTTGTAATGAAATGCCTACATTTAATTTTGTTGTCCTAGTTATATGGAATTGGTAAAGTATTACCAAGGGGCCAGTTATCATGATAAATCAAACTATTTAAGCTAATTTTTTAGATTAGATAGAACAAAGTTCTCCTCAATTTATGGTAATCATCATCATGAACTAAATGTATGTGTGTGCACATGCATAAATACCCAATACACAGCTCAATCAAACAAAAGAAAACATAATTATACCTTGATTTGTGGATCTTCACACTGTCTTCTTATGCTTTACCTTTCAAAACATCATTCAACATACTTCATATTTTGTCTTGTTGCAATAGTTTCATGTTAGGACCCATCAAATAAATTTATGTATGTTTATGAAAATAACAAAACCAATCTAAATAAATACAATTCTATTACAATGTAAATTACAATACTATTCAACTACTCAAGTAAATTAATTGTTAAGAATATATCACCTGATAAAACATGGATAACCAAAAATACTATGTATATAAGGCCATCGATCTAATCAAAACGCCATTTCTTGCCTCTTAACTATGGAAATGTTTCTCAATGCTATCTGTAACAAGTTCCAATATGAGGAGTCAAATAGCAATAGTGAAAATTATACACTAAAATTATAGAAATAGATGTTTTTTAATGTATTCTTCCTTACCATTCATTAAGCTCCTCTTTGTTTCAAGAATAATTTAATATTCTCTACTAAACAGGACCAACCACGTGAAGGTGGAAGATCTTATGGCCCCTCCCCCCCTTCCTCACATCACTCTCAACTCCCCAAACCCAATGCATCTATGTGCAAATAACAATTTATTTCACTATTTCACAGTCCAAATAACAATGCATCTACTGCAAATTATTTCACTCAATAGTTGAAAGATGCTTTCATTAAATCATTCTTTAAATCATTCATTAAACCATTCATTCATTCAACAGCTGAAAAAAAATTCATTAAATCATTCATTAAACCATTCATTTAGTCAATGGCAGAAAAAAAAATCAGTAAACCATTCATTAAAGCATTCATTCAAACATTCATTCATGAAACTAAGGAAAAAACCATGAAATGTTTTTTTTATAAATAAGAATTACTCAAAATTTGTTTAGTCACTTCCTTTTTACTTTTCTTCTCTTTAAATATTTAGTTAGAGTCACATCTTCCGGAATTTGATCATCAGTCTCCCTACTAGTCTGCTCGCATTGTTGAACTTCAGGCGAGGGGCGATGAATTTCTACAATAATGTCAAAATATTTCATAAATATATTTATATTTTGATAAATATGTGTAATTCATTTAAAAAAAACATTACAAATGTGTGTTTTTACCTGCCATGGGCACATCAACATGTTCAACATTATCTTGTACAGGCCCAACCATTTTAGTGTTATATGCATCTATATGCTCTGCAGTTGAATTGTGTAGAATTAGAATTAATGTTCATCATCTGCAATGGTCTATAAAAAACATTAGCACATTAATAAATTCATCACCAGGAATTGAAGCATGATCTTTGTTTGGTTGGTCATGTACATCCCTGACAGAACGGGGTCATTACTTTCCTGCACAAAAAGGAATAAATAATTTATGTTAATTTATTTATAAGGAATAAATTGCATGAGCATTAATAAATTATCATTAAACTATATATTTTTTACATACCTATGCACCAGATGGATCAGTAGAAGATCGTGCAGTATGCCCAGACAAGATTCTCCGGTGTTCAACACCGGCGTCAAAGCCCTATTCAAAGCCAAGCTTCATGTAATCCACACTGGGAAATTCTTTGAACTGGTCGGCCTTCATATTTGCATGATGTCATTAATTTTACATTTTTTGCCAGAACAAAACAAAAATAATAATCTGTATGATATTTGTATGCGGATTCGGGTTTTGCGATACTTACATATAGGGCTGCCGAGTTGGAGTAACCACCAGGCCCAAGCTTATGTTGGCCAATTTTTTCAATTCTTGCCTTGATGGCATTAGATGTGTCCGAGAGCCTAATTAAGTTTTTAAATACGTTAGTCAATGTACCAAAATTGATATAAAAAATAGTAATAATAAGGCTTACTGCTACATTTTGGAATGTATTGCATACCTCCCTGTTCCAACTGGTTGTATCTTTCCTAATTTTCTCAGGCCCTTCTCTTTTCCATCTTCCATCAGGGCTTTCCACTCCATAGATGGAATCATTGGAGGGTGCTCATACCGAGGGTTCTTTTCTAGGTGAACCCTATACTGGTCTCAGACAATATTCAAATGTTTTCCAGCCTTTTGTAGGACCTTCGACGTATCGAAGGTATCTTTTCCGAACAGACTAACCAAGCAATTAGTTAGGTCATCCTTTAAATCTTTTGGCTGCTTGTTCCACATTGTGCGGATGGTGGGCGCGAAGATCTCCAAGGCCAAATCATTCATATGTTTATAAAATATATCATTTCCTGCAAAACATTAATTCCATCATTAGTCAACATTAAAAAATATTGAAGTGGATCTTTCGCATACAAGTTGGATATGTAGAAATTAAAAGTTTTTGCACAGTGGGATGGGTCTCAAGGCCTTGACTAGAGTCATGGGAAGAAAACAATACTAGCTGGTAAGTCGTCACTATGTATTGTAGTAAAAGAACAATGAGCAAAACATAAATACATTAAGTATAGGTTAGAGGAACTAGAAAAACTAGATGAATATAGGTTATGGTAAATGATCCACCAAATCATGGAAAAGGTAAGAATGAAGAGATAATGTGAGAACATTAAAAAAACAGGAGTTTGAAGAAAGACAACTAGTCTTTCTATACAACAACAAAAAAAGGATAAGGTGGAGAAACTCAATTACATGTGGATTAGACCCTATCAGTTGATGAAATTATATGAAAATTTCTCTATGGATCTTGAATGTATAGGAATAATTCCCTGTGATAGAATAAATAACACATCTTCATAAATGATAGATGCAAGCGAAAGGGGAAGGATACCCAAGAAAAAAAACCCTACCATGGCATGTTGACACTAGTCCAACACATGTGTAAATATATCAATTATCAAGCATACAATATGACATAAATTAGAGGAAATAAAGGAACAAATTCAAGACTGGAAGGCACTACCCAAAAATAACACATGACTCCAAGAAGCCAACATATCAAGTAATTATTTAATGAGGAACCTAAATAATTGGAACCTATAGAGCAACCAAGCATCCACTCTACAGGATCTCCAAGAACTAACATCCACTCTACTGATCAAACATCTGAAGAAGGCTTGAAAAGAGTTCAAATCTAAAATATTAGGCCTTACCAACCTCAAAAGATTGAAGAGCTCTTTAAAATTGTTGTGTCGAAAAAGGGTGCATGACAGTAACACCCGTCTCCTCCTATGTATTTGGGAAAGAACATGGAGTATGTTGGTGTTCGTATTGCGTGGGAAATGCCCTTCATCTAAAACCAGCAGTCCTGGTCCCTAAAGTAGAATTTGTTGGCAAGATTCACCCAATGGTTCAAATTAAACACTTCATATTCTAAGGGTTTATTAAACATGATAAGATGAAATACACTAGGGAATTGATTCAACATATGTTGTCACTACAGTTTCGGAATTACTGGGTTACGTTCGAGTTGATTTCTAATATAAGGTTTCTATAATAAAAAACCTTAAAGAAGAAATCCATAACATTTGCCAGAATTCTGGCAAACCCCTGTTGTCACTACAATTTGGAAAATATTGGGTTAGGTTCTAGTTTATTTCTAACCTAGGGCTTTTATAATGATCTTGAATTATAGTTGAAGTTTTTGTAAAAACCTGAGTGGTTAGGGTACATGTGCCTTCTCCTCGATTTCACACTTGGGTGCATCTAATTATAACACTCAGACTGGCCAGACTCTAGAATCCATATCAGCCAATATGGGTCAAATGTGGGTCAAATGCAACTCTATTTTTACCCCTATTAACACTATTTTCGTGGGTGCTGAACGAGGGTAAATTGCTCTAATAGCCTCTGCCTTTCCTCTATTGGTAACGAAACCCTGGAGATTTGCAGAACTACCTTAAAAATTTTAAAATAGAAATGAATTAGGGCACGGTACTCACAATTTTGGGATGCATTGCCTCGACTGGCAATTGGCCTCCTTGTCTGCTACAAAACCACAATCCACTCTTAGTCTTCGTGGGTCCAAATCATTGCTCCCACTCATATTATTCTCTGGCCAAGTTGCCCAGAACATCACTGATCACTGAACGATCTCGACAAGCACTTGACGAGATGCACAGAGGAAGAAGCTTTCTCGTGAAGCTGAAAAAAAATAGCACGCGACAGGTAGTTTTTTTATTGTTTTATGTTTTATTTTATTTATTTATATATATGTATTTAAATTTATATATATATATATACTAAAAAATAAATTTAATATAAGATTAGAAGTAAGATTTAATTTTGATAAGTATAAAGAGATAAATATTAGGTGTTTGACATTACATGCATAGACTTTGTAGTGGTTAAGAGTCATATGGATAAAGGGTTAACCATGATAATTGTTGGTGATGATAAGGGATAGGGTTTATAGGGTTTGGGAATAAGGTTTATAGGGGTTTGGGAACAAGTTTTATAGGTATTATGTTTTAAAAGGGTTAAGTGTTTTAGGTTAGGGATTAGTCTCATATGAACCTTTGTTTATTTTCTCTAAGTACTAGTCAATGTCCCAACAAAAAAATTCCTAACATCTTTTCATTACAGGTGTCATTATCTCCTTTTTCTTAATCCTCATCGAAGTGGCTACTCCACTTCCACTAGAAATGACCTTCTTCAACATGTTCATAATATCTTCTTGGTTGCAATACTTTTGCACCATATACATAAAGAAGTTGTACACTAGTTTAAACCTTTCATTAAGGCTTCTATACAACGTTGTTATGTATAAACAAAAAATATAATCTATCTCATGACACTCAATGTACATGTTCCTTTGAGTCTAACGTATCTGTGTTAACCTCATTTCCATATTCCTATCCTTGATCACACATTCATGTTAGACACACCAGGCACACATAGAGGGGTGGTGTATCTATGTGAGTCTTTATGTGTGTAGTGAATCTATGATGATGAGGATGAGGATGTCGCTGATGATGATGATGTTGATGATGATCATGACATTATCCATGATGTTGATCATTATGATGATGATGAAGATGATGATGCTGATGATGAGGATGAAGATGATGATGATGATGAAAATGAATATGATGATGATGAAGATGACGACAATGATGATGATGAAGATGATGATGTTGACGATGATGAAGATGATGATGATGATGATGGTGATGACCGCCTTGATATCATCATTAGAGGAAATTTGGGGTGTAAAATGGGCCTTATAAGAAAACGTGCCAAAATAAATTTTTGTGAGTTGGAATTCAAGAACCAATAGAATTTCAATAAAATAAGTCAACCATAATGGTTGAATTGACATATTTGTCATTAAAAAAAATTACTTTTTTTTTTGTATTTTCGACATATCTCATTGTGTTTTTACTCAAATTTCGATCGGGAGAGCTCGTTCGAAGCATAATTTAATTATGCATCCAACGAGTACCCACACTGCATACTTTTGACGAACCCCACTACCCCAAAAACAAGAAATACCTGAAGAAACATGATGATGATGTCATCATCACATTTTTTCAGGTATTTCTTGTTTTTTGGGTAGCGGGGTCCGTCAAAAGTATGTAGTGTGGGTACTCATTGGATGCAGAATCAAATTCCGCATCCAACGAGCTCTCCTGATCGAAATTTGAGTAAAAACACTGGGAGATATGTCGAAAATACGAACACAAAAAGTAGTTTTTTTCTTTCTTCCTCCAAAATTAATCAATATTATTTTATTATTTTAACTATTATTTTATTATTTTCCTTAGGAGGCCCATTTTAGACCCCAAAATTCCTCTAATGATGAAATGATGAAAATGATAACAATGTGGATGATGATGATGATGACGACACTGATGATGCTATCGATGGCGATGATGACGTTGCTGATGATGATGACAATGATGATGATGATGATCATGACGACGACGCTGATGATGCTATCGATGGTGACGATGATGTTGCTGATGACGATGACGACGACGACGACGATGATGATGATGGATGATGATGATGTTGATGGATGATGATGATGTTGATGATGATGATGATGTTAATGATGATGATGTTGATGTCAATGATGATGATGAGAAATCCTTATGATGTTGATGATGACGACGATGATGACGATGACACTGATGATGATGATGACAATGAAGATGACGCCAATGAAGATGATATGAAGTAATTAATTTGATCTAGTTTTACTGTTAATTTTAAAAATAACTTCAATGATGGTGTTGATGATGATGACGATGACAACGATGATACAAATGATGATGAGGATGAGGATGATGATATGAAGTAGTTAATTTGATCTAGGTTTATTTTTAATTTTAAAAGTAGTTTTAATGATGATGTTGATGAAGATGATGATGTTAATGATGATGATGGCTATGAAGATGAAGACGATGATTATGATGATGATGTTAATGATGATGATGATGATGATGATGATGCCGATGATGATGAAGATGATGATGATGACGATGATGATGATGACAACGACGATGATGATGATAATTATGATTTTGATGACGACGATGACAATGATGATGATGATGACAATGATCATGAGAATAACGATGTCATCTTCATCAATTATGATGAAGATGATGATGATGGTGATGATTATGTTGATGAGGATGACGATGATGATCCACATGATGATGATGACGATGATGATGTTAGTAACTCTTTTTAAAAATAAATAAGATAAAAGAATAGGTCTAATTAAATATTTGCCTTTCATTATATTTCATCGTTGACAATGACGATGATGACGATGATATGAAGTAATTAATTTGATCTAGGTTTATTTTTAATTTTAAAAATAGTTTTAATGATGATGTTGATAATTTTAATGATGATGATGGCGATGATGATGAATATGATGATGATGATGACGATGACGACGATGATGAAGATGATGACGATGATGACGATGACGACAATGATGATGATGATAATTATGATTTTGATGACGACGATGACAATGATGGTGATGATGACAATGATCATGAGGATAACGATGTCATATTCATCGATTATGATGAAGATGGTGATGATTATGTTGATGAGGATGACGATGATGATGATGGTCATGATGATGAAGACGACGACGATGATGATGATGAATAATTTGATGAGGGTGATTATGATGATGATGATGATTATGATGATGATGAGGATGGTGAGGATGATGACGATGATGATCCACATGATGATGATGATGATGATGATGATGATGTTAGTAACTCTTTTTAAAAAGAAATAAGATAAAATAATAGGTCTAATTAAATATTCACCTTTCATTATATTTCATCATTGACGATGACGATGATATGAAGTAATTAATTTGATCTAGGTTTATTTTTAATTTTAAAAATAGTTTTAATGATGATGTTGATATTGATGTTGATAATGATGATGAAGATGATGACGATGATGATGACATTGATGATTATGATGATGTGTGATGATGACGACAATGATGATGAAGATGATGATGAAGACGATGATGATGAAGAAGACGATGATGATGATGACAATGATGATCCACATGATGATGATGATGATGATGATGATGATGATGATGATGATGTTAGTAACTCTTTTTAAAAATAAATAAGATAAAATAATAGGTCTAATCAAATATTTACCTTTCATTATATTTTATCGTTGACGATGACGATGCTACAGACGACGATGATGATGTTGATATTGATGATGATGATAAACATGATGACAATGGTGATGATGTTAGTAACTCTTTAAAAAAGAAGATAAAAGAATAGGTCTAATTAAATATTTACCTTTCATTAATTATATTTCATTGTCTTCTTCATCCATGTCATCATCTTCTTCATCCAATTCGTCATCTATATCATCAGATCTAGAGTCAACATTGTAAGGGTTGGCCATATAATCATCATCATCATCATCAGTTATGCTCATTGTGTCATCATCGGTATAACTTTCATCAGCATTGTGTGCTACATCATTTGATTCAACTGTTTCTTGAAGTACATATTCTGCTGGATCATCATCATCACCTAACTCATTTTGATAATGCTATTTGTCATCGTATCCTTCTTCCATAGAACCCTCTTCATTAGCATCGTCTAGGTTATACTTTACCGGCCTTCCCCTTGGATCGTGTCTCACAACAAATGACCAGCCTTCTTTACCTGGAATCTCTGAGTAAAATACCTGTTCACATTGGCTTGGAAGAACATAGGGCTCTGTTCCTGGCTCAAACAACCTCGTGTTTACCATGGTAAATCCATTATCATGTTCAATAATAGTTCTATCAGGACCACGTTGATTCAATCATAACCTGTACGATTTGACAACGAATAGAACTACCTTAAACTAGGATTTAAAGTCACACTGCATAATATATTCCAAATACCCATAGTATCAATTTTCTGAGACTTCTGGATGTCTATCACTTCTATATGAAACATTGGTAACCTCAAAGACAACAGATATCCCAGAATCTGATGTTTTATTTGTTTCATCCAATTTTTTGATCTGATATCTACCTCCATTGCAGACCATAGCCTTATGGTGTTTTACCTGCAATAAGCAATACACGAAAAGATTACACAACCATTCAGTCCTTATGCAGCATGAAAAAGAACAACATGTATGTCAAAATGTAATTTGCAAAATAAAATATTTAGAGGGATTGATTAATTATATGCTTGCCATTTTCTCTTTTACACCATATGCCAAATCGATTTCCCTTTCTGTTAGATTTCTATCTCCATTGCGTTGTGCTGATTTTACCAATGAATCCACACCTTCCCATTATATTCCATGACTTGATTGTTCGCATCGTTCAATCCATACCTTCATCCAGTCAAGATTGTTTGCGATGTATAAATGAATTGCATCCCATTCTTGACCAACTGTTTGATGAAAATATCCATTAAAATGAAAGAAAGGTGTAAATATCCCCTTCAAATTTGTTATTGGAGTTTGGATCACAAATGCGACGTAAATTGAGCTTTAACGCTAAAATAGGAAGATATTCACTAACATGCAACATGTTTTGGTATATCGTATATCCTTCCATCATAGAACCATCAGCATGTGCTCGTTGTCTCACCAAAACCTTCATAAATTTCAATTGCCTCTCAACCATCCACATGGATCTTGAGTGCACAGGTCCACACAACTCAATCTCCTCAACTTGGTGTATGAGGTAGTGTTCCTGTGCATTAACAAATGCCAATGGTATATGCTTCTGTATTTCACACATGAGACGAGGAATTTCTCTCCTCCAATACTTTATATCTTCTTTATGTATTTCTTTAGATGTCAACCATATACAAGTGACAAAAACCAATAACGATATTTAACAAAAAAAACATTAAATTACATATGATGAAATAGTGCACAAGAAAACAAATATAAATTATACAGAGAATTAAAGAAACACTAAGCACATGCAAGTAATCTCTAGTTAACTCATGTATTTACCAAGATTATATATAACTTGTTTGACATTGTTGTTGAAGTTGTCCAAGAGAGAGAGAGTTAGAACATAATGTATCAGTATACAAACCATGCCATTTATTAAACAAAGAGTATACAAACAAGAAAAAAAATATATGCAGTAAAATGAAAAAAAATAATTATATGAACATAACAATAATAATTACCTTGATGAAGACATGCCAAACATGTGTTTTGACCCCCGCAAAATCACCTTTTTTGGTTATGATATTCTTCAAGTTCACACAAAATCCAATGAGAAATTTAATTTTCTGAATTACTTCTTTAACAACATTGCTTTGTTGCTCCGTAAACATCCATGGAATTGAGTTTATATTAACTTGTTCTCCATTGCTATGAAATTGGATGACATCTTTCATTGCATGGTTGCTTTCTTGAATGTCTTTGCAAGATTTCACAAATTTATCTTTCTCCCTCCTTAGCTCCAGTAGTCACCATAAGGTTTCAGTAACATTCTTTCCAATATGCATTGTATCAAACAAATGAGCAATTTGTAGCTGCTCATGGTAGGGCAACCTGCTGAATTGAATATGATAACTTTTCATTCCTCGTGGAAGCCCATTAATGCCTTCATTATCATGATGGAAATCATGAATATTATTTTATAAATAAATTACATCATAAATCAAATATGGTCACTACAGTAAACAACTCACAATAAAAATTAAAATACATACCAATTCATATACGATGATCCATACGTACCGTGATGATGATTTCTATTGTATTGCATCTTCTAAAGGTGAGGTGTCATTCTCCATGGTTTTAACACAATCTGCTTCCCATTGAAAATATTTTTTTCAGTTGTTCTATACCTGTGATTCTTAGAGAGGAAATGCCTATACTCATCAAACACCTCCTTTCTTAATCTTTTTCAACAATGAGATTTTATCTTAGGACCACAAACTGGACATGCAAATTTACCCTTTGTCTGAAGACCTACAATATTTAGATATGGAATATCTATGTCAAATATATTCATATATAAACTATTCTAACTACTCCATATAATTAAATGTAATTAAAGTGGAACTTAAAATTACAAAACACAAAATGAAGTTAACCCAGGGGCATCGTGTATTGTCCATACAACCATTGCATGGAATTGAAATTTCCTTTGTTGTATTGGTCTAGATACGTCATACATAGTGATGCCATTCCATAAATTCAGTAGCTCGTCTATAAGAGGTTTGATGTATACATTCATATCTTTGACTTGGAACTTACCTGATTGATTTGAAGTACATATAAAATTTATCATTATGAGAACCTATAAGATACATAAACCATGCACACGAGTAAAATAATATATATATATGAAATTAGGAAACATAATACGACAAATGAGATTCCACAACTACATTATAAATAAAACAGTTGTAGACAAAAAAACCTTGAATAATCGTCGACGGCATTATGTGATCCCTCTTTATTAACGACCATAGATGAATGTTATTGTTGATAACAAAAATAGGCCACACTGTGTAAATGGATTTCATCTATGCAAATGGATTAACACCATCTGTGGCCAAAGAAATCCTAAGATTATGTGGTTCTTCTTTAAAAGGAGGCCACTTTTCCTCCATATCTCTAAAAGCAGAACCATCTGCAGGCATTCGGATAACATCATCTTGACTTCTATTCCTGGCATGGTAATCCATAAATTGCATTGTGTTTTTGCACCTGAACAGTCGTTGCAAATGTGGAATGATGGGAATATAATGAAGAACCTTCTGAGGCACCTTTTTTGTTACTTTATCTATACGATATCTACTTACATGACATTTTATACATTATGTTGCAAATTCATGCTGATTATAATATATAACATGGTCATCGGGGCATGCATGAATTTCTTCATAATGCATTCCAATCTCTTTCATGATGGAAGATAAATCTCGATATGTAAAATATTTGATGGTGGTAACAAAAATTCAGCTATCAAGCTACAAAAAAATTAATGTAATAAATAAATAATATTAACGGAACACGCTTCATCCGTATGATGATTAATGATGAGTTAACAATACAATTATTAGAGGAATCCAAATAAACTTTATCACGATCCTATATATGTGATGGATTATTTTACATACCTTAGCATCCGTGTGATTGCAATGTTTGAAAGACCATTCATAACCTTCAAG
>LPNX010780082.1:123410-133425 GCA_001517045.1 Pseudotsuga menziesii
AGAATGGACGATATTCGTTCCCCCCCTCAACGTGTCCATGTTCCCTGCAATGTTTTGTGGCTATTGAGATCAATATTCTTCTCCTCTTAAATCCCCTACATTGAGTACACGGACAATAACATTTTCCATTACCCTTTTGTTTCGTTGCATCCCATAGTCTAGCAAGCAATTGTCGATTGTCTTCATTGGGATCCAGAATATTTCTATTTGACATTTTGTCACAAACTTCATGAATGAATATAACCAGTTGTCTTAAAAAATCAAGTTCCAAGCATCATCATTTTTTCAAACGGAGAGAAGTCGAAGAATAAAAAAATCCCGGCAAACTGTCTGTCGAAGAAAAAAAAATTCCCACAACTGCCCATTGAAGAATAAAACAATTTTTGAAAACGTCCGTCGAGCAAAAAATAATTTTCACAAATCGTCCATCGAGGAACAAATAATTTCCCAAATCGTCCATCACTTCTGCAACAAACATGTCTAAATGTTTAAAAAATATATATATATTTATAATGGCCTAGCGTCAGATATTCGACGCCTTGAACATAGTTACCGTTGAAAATATGGGACCAACAATTTCAAATCTTTCAAATATTACATTATTTAAAAAAAAACCTATGACATACCGTCAGATATTCGACACTATTGTGTTGAAAAACTGACACTCCTAGGTCGGATATTCGACACGCACGGGTCGACAAACCATCGGATATTCGACACTATTGTGTCGAAAAACCCACACTCATGGGTCGGATATTCGACACTCTGGTGTGTCGAAAAATCGATGCCTTATGTGTCGGATATTCGACGTCGCTATTAAACTTACCTGATCGTTTTTATTCTCAATGATTGTTGTCCAACACATTTGTAGTAAATGTCGGATGATGTCGGATTCTGACGTCAGATTTTGGGTTCAAATCCTGTTGTGTTTAGCCTTCCTTTTCCCTTTATTGTCATTCTCTGGGGCTGTAGCCTGGGGATTCTCCTGCTGGTTTCCAGGTTTTTTATTATTTCCTTTTCCTTTTTTCTTATTCTTGTGTGTTTTTGAGGATTGGATGGAATTTACCTTGGTGGAATCCGTAGGAGAAGGAGTAGTAACAAAAGCATTTTGTTGCTTGGCAGGCTTAGCTACTGATGAGGGCTGGATTGAACCTAGAACCCTGTCAACAAGAGTTTCTGCAGGTGGCTTGGTAGGGTTAGTGCTAGGAAAAGGAGATTGAGGGATTAAGTCATACAAAGTTCTGGACTGGGAATAAACCAATTCCATATACTGAGCGCGACTGATATCGTACTCTTTAGTAATAACACCACCCATAGCCACATCTCGGGCAATGGGAGGAAACAAGGATTTCATGAACCAATATGCCAATAGCATGTCGGGAATAAGATACTTGATAAGTCTTCGTCGTCTCCTCCATTCATGAATATGATCTGAAATATGTGTAGAGGTATTTTGTTGAAGGGATGTTAAAAGATCCATACCCGTTTCATAACAAATGGGTAGTTGGAAATGAGTCAGAAAAACTCTCTCCAATGAGATAAAATCCATAAATGAATGTTGTGGAAGTTTAATGTACCATTTCACAGTCATACCAGTCAAATTTCGCTGGAAGAGCCTTAGATGAACTGAATCATCCATCAAGGAGTTGGAAGAACACCATAGATGGAAGGTCATGACATGGTTTTTGGGGTCTTCTCCCTGCTTCCTGATGACCTCATGTTTTTGCTTGTCTAGCACCCTATTCCTAGTTCAAAGCTATATGAGATCAAGTATATTTGACTTTATTTTGTTGTGTTTTGTGCTTGAATATGCGTTTTCAAGGGTAACATTCCAAGGTGCTTTAACAGGTGAATTTTTTACATTTCTTATTATTTTATTTATCATTTTGTTGGGTTTCAATTCATAAATGAAATTTTAGTTTTTAATTAAATGCTGGTCAATTGGAAAGCTTTTGTTTCCCATGCAGTGGTTCTTCTGGTTGCTCGATCCGACACTTGTTCCGGCACTTAACGAGCATATGTTGACTGATTCAGATATTTGGGGGATTTTGTTGCCAGAGATAATATCTAGTTCTGCCTCCAATAGTTTCCAGGTTGACTATGAGCTACCCGGTGATATTTTGTAGCTTTCATTTACCTAAGAAATCGTTACCCTCAATATTCAGCAATGTATGGATTCCAGGAAATATGAATCAAATATCTTGATCTATTTTATGCATTATTGACCGAGATAAGTGTAGATCTGTTGGGAAGGGGTCGACCCATGATGTAGTTCAAGTATAAATATGTTTGAGAAAACCTAAGGGAAGACGAAGAAAATATACTGTAAAAACTCTGATTTATAATTAATTGATCGACTGCTGCATTTTCTTTCTTAAAGCTTTAGTTTCAGATCCAGAGGTGTTGAAGGTCGGGCCCACCTTCAACTCTTGTTACTTGTGTGTAGTTTTGTTTTCTTTTTCATTGTTGTAATCAAACTTGCATCATTTATTCCTGATATTGCCTTTTATATATGTATGCCAGTAGCTTTATCAACTCGCAATTTGGGAAATATATATGCTTAAATTGAATTGGTTTAAGTTACTGAATGTATGTGGACAGGTTTGGTTGTGTTACTGAACATAATTAGATAGAGTATTTAATTACTTTCAGCTCTATTTGTAGGTTTGATTTGGTGTAATATAGATTCGAAGAATAGTGAGAGTAGATAGATGTGTTGGATCTGGATTTCTTCTTCTTTTCTTCCCAGAATTTGATCATATTGTAGTATTGAGGATTGAATGGTTAAACTTCCTATCCAGAGTTTCTATGGTTTATAGAGCTTACAAAGCTTTAAAGTGTTTCAAGGATTTGTAGAGTTTTAAAGAGTTTAAAGGATTTGCAGCGTTCATAGAATTTACAGAGGTTTTAGAGCTTATAGAGTTCATAGGGTTTATAGGTTAGCATTTTCAGACTTGTTGTATAGAAGATTGGTTTTATGTATTGTTTATTTGAAGACTTGAGGAATTTGAATGAGATTAGAGAGAGGAAGTTACAGTTTATTAATATTTGGAAGTGTGTATTCGCTAGTACACTTTGATTTTTGTTGTTCATTTATTTGTAAATATAG
This sequence comes from Pseudotsuga menziesii, assembly GCA_001517045.1. NCBI lineage: Eukaryota > Viridiplantae > Streptophyta > Pinopsida > Pinales > Pinaceae > Pseudotsuga > Pseudotsuga menziesii. The sequence continues at coordinate 126,520 of LPNX010780082.1, forward strand.
ATTGACTCTGAAACTTAATGATAAATCTCGTAGGTTGGTCAAATTGAATTGAAATATGGTTTTGTCTGAATATTTTCAATTTACTTTTATGAGCATAGAATACAAGTGGAGTTGTTTCTTTTGTTAGTAAAAAGGCAAATTCATTTCTGTAATTGTTTGTGAATGATAGAGTTGGTATGAATTAGGGTTAGTAGTCTTCAAAGTAATAAAAATCTAGTTCTTGAAGAAGAGCCATTGTACTTGGTATAGATTTCTTTATGGATGATGAGGGCAGTCTTAGAGGTTGTGTTAGAATGGTGTGAGACATTAAGATTGATCAAATAGCATTCCTTTTGTAGGCAGGTTTGAGATCTAAAGATCTCTCTTGACAAGTAGGATTCCCTCTAATGAACCATTTGATTGCTTAGTTGCTCTTTTGGGAAAATAGATTAACAATTAGTATAGTTTGAAATTGCTTTAGGTTTCATTAATTGGATTTAATAAACTTTTGGATTGTAAATAGTACTCAGCAGGTTGATGTTTTTTCCTAGATTAGACTTAACAACTTTTGGTCTTGGTTGTTCAATAGAGTAGTTAGTTTCATGAACTACATTCTTTTTCTTTGTATATGAGTAAATCAAAATTACCCTAGGCATAAGCTTGAAACCATTTTTCCCTGCACACATGGTGTAGTGACTCAAAGTTTACGTGTCCTAGTTGATAATTAATCAAAGGTAAATTAAGTAGTAATAATTTTACCCAACACTTCCCATCAAATTTTGGGATATCTGATGGTAACTTTACTGGAATAGTAGGCCATGAAGGGTTATGCTGAATGGTATCATTAATCAACTTGGAGAGATCAGGCAAGTCCAAAGTTGCCAAAAAAGGGACTTGTTAGCTAGGTTGCATGTACTGGTAGTATTGATAAGGCATTTACATACCAGTGGGACCGTAGGTCGATTAATACACAGGATGTTGGGTAATCGGGTTTGCAGATGATCCTCCCAAAGATCCACTTGATGGAGGCGGGCCTATAGGAGGAGGATTTCCTCTAGGTGGTGGTGGTGATGGTCCTCCACCAGGTGGCCCCCCACTAGGTGGTCCTCCACCAAGTGGGCCCCCGGAAGGTGGCCCTCTTGGTAGTGCCCCCCTAGAAGGTGATGGTTCTCCAGGAGGTGGCCCCCCAGAAGGTGGTCCTCCAGGAGGTGGTCTGCTGGGTGGTGGTTTTCCATAAGGAGGACCTCCACCAGGTGGGCCTCCACTAGGTGGCCCCCCATAAGGTGGTCCATCATAGCCTCCAACAGTATTGACAGGTATCCCTCCATGAATAGGTACATATGACCAATTTGGCTTCCCCCAAGGGGTAAACATGCTTTCGGGGTAAGGCATATCGGGATATACCATTCCTGTAGACGTAGGTTGAAATTTTACATTACTTATGGAAGGTAAGTTTCTCAGGTGAGTATATCCCCAAGAATTTTGACTAACGACAAGGCGTACCTTTGAGGGTTTTCCTGTACTAGAAGGGGGAGTAACTGCTTTGGTTGTCGTGGAAGGAATTGTAACTATTGATTGTCCTGTAGTAGGGGTCTGTCTTACACTTGATGTGACTCCACTGACTATTGATTTAACTTGAGATAGAGGTTTCCCCCTAGTGGCAAAAGATACGGGAGGACTAGAAGAAGAACCTAGATTTTGAACTGTAGTGAGAGGGTTTGAGGGTTGTCCTGGATTAGCATTTATCAATCCTTGAGCCAATGATGACAAACCATGAGTAGCTTGAGACGTTGAGATTGAATGATATCAAGAAGGGATTGATTTCAAAATACGGGGTAATGGAGTTGACATGGGTTCTTTATGAGGAAGAGACGAAGTAATGATGTTCGCAAGCCGTTCTTGAAAATTTTGTAAATGGTCCATCCTCCTTATATACATCTCCTGACTTGGAGAAGGGTTAAAAAAGGATGGTCTAGTAACTCCAAATTCAAGAATTTCTTGATCTATATAGGTTCTCCAAAAAGGAGCATTAGGGCCATAGTCTATTCCTTCGGTGTCATCTGATGGGAGATAAACCCAATTTGATGAACCGACATGACCTTCCATTGGAAAGTGGAAGGTGGTATTAGCTGTAGGAGGATGTTCAACCAAGGGGTTGTCATATGTAGTGAATTATTCCCCCACTTCCATAGTTGGATTCTCTACCAAATGAGAATAAAATGTAGCTCCTTGGTCAGTGGCTTCCATTATTCTTTCTCTTGTAACAGGAGGAAGTTTAGGTGGCAAGCCTTGCACTCTTTTGGATTGTCTCAAAGACTCAGCCAGATTGGTGGTCACTAAAATCCTAACCTAGGGTTTGAAAACTAGAAAAAACATACAAAAATTCTCCTACACAAGCTAAAGGCCACACGAAGAATTAAGTGACAAAAGGGGCTGATAAAATCCGGTTTATCACTAGGATTATCAAGTCTTTTCAACTCACTATATACCGCAGGGTCCAACAGTAAAGCGGGACAAGGAGGATTGGGACCGTCCCTTAATTGAATACCCGATAACCTGGACGGTACGTGTGTAGTAGTTTCCCTGAGTGCTGTTCTTGGTGTATTGCACTGAAAATACGACCAAAATTGTTTTTCTCAGATGGTTTAGGGAATCCTAGAAGGGTATCCTGATATACGCAAGGTACATGGGAGCTCAATTCCGTAGTAGTGTTGTCTAATGCACAAATGTTTGAAAGGGGCCTTTTGATATACAATAGAGTACATGAAGAACCTTTTGATATACCTCAAGGGTATGTGAAAGGACGTTCGATATACCAGCAGTACATGGAAGAACCACACGATCCCTAAGATGCAGTGCAGGCAATAAACGAAAGCTCCTACGTTTAACAATGCCAGAACACGTCTCTACCCTATCACTCAAGTTACTAGAAAATTTTAACCTGTATCTACCATTAATTTTATGTTGAACGATTAGGTGAATGCATGGAGTGTGTATAGAAATGTAAAACCATGCATCATGAGTGTGCAAATATTTCACTCTCTCATTCAACGTATGCCCTACTTATGGGAAGGAGAGAGTGTTTCAATTCTATTTCAAAAGAAGCAAAAATTTTCCCACACAAATTCAATGAACTTTTCTTTTCAAAAATGAAAACAAGCAACACACTTCTAAACTGATCTTTGAACACAAGGAATAAATGATATCTCTTTTCCTAAAAATAAAGATACTAGCACTAAAAGGCACACTAAGCACTTTTTCAATTTTCTTAAAAAATGAAAAGATATAACTTAAAACTATGATATATTTTTTCTTTTGACAAGACAATAATGTATAGAAAGAAGAACATGGATATCTAAAAGCTTATGAAGCTAATCAGAGGTTCAACGATTCTTCCTTTTCAGTTTGATCAAACTCAGCTAGCTTCTAAGCACTCCTTTTGAAAATCAAACCAAGCATACAAGCAACTAAACTGATGGGTACAACCTAGCTCTTTGAACTGAGACAAAGCAAGCATCTACCACTCTGGACTTTGAATTTGAAGAATTTAAATCTCATAAATGAAGCCCAAAAACACACAGATTAGAAAGAAACATGAACTAAATCTTGAAATCACAAGGGTTTGGAAAACCCTACCTGGCACTGCTTGATGAGTATTGATGATAGAGCATTACCAGCCAAGCACCACCTTTTGTCCACTCTGACAGAGCCATGGCAATGCTTATTGTCCATTGCATAGAGGAGGTGGCACAGCCTTTTGTCTTTTGTGTAGGAGCGATGACTGCTGTAGATGTCAAGACAAAGAAAATGGAGCAAAAGAGAGAGTTAGGTGTTGAAAAGTTGGCATCAAATAATAAAATAAAACATGGAATTAAGTATAGAAAGCAATAGTATCTCAGATCCGAGCAAATCTGGTCAAAATGAGCCAAGATCTCACTAGAATACCTAGTGGATTTGATCACTAACAGGTTGGAGCTTGGTTTTGAGACAAGAATTTGCAAACCAATGAAGATCAGATGGTCTGAAATGTTCTTCCCCAATGTATTCGCTAGAATTTTTGCTAGGAATATTGCACCTCTTGTGGACAAGAGTTGTTCCTCTAGTATGAATGGTTCAGATATAGAACAAATGAGAGACACAGGATGGAATACTTCCCCTAGAAGGTGTAGACATCTGGAATGGATCCTTTGGCTATTCTGAAGTACGACATGAGTGTCTCATGTGGTGATAAGTCTCCACGGGTGTACCTACACAAACACATGAACTAGAAAAGCAATATCAAAGGCACCAAAATATAATCCACAATTCTATACTAGTGACTAAGGAATCTAGTAATAAACAACATGATTAAAACATAACACAACTTATGGGAAAGGAACCATATTTGCATTAAAGATGAAGAAGAAAGATTACAACCATTGCCTTAGTGTTGTGATGCTCCTTCACATGCCACTCCTTTTCCTCTAAAGATCCAACTTGATCCTTCTATGCTCACCTTAGATCATGCTAGAATATCAATTCAACATCATAACTTTTCTCTCTTCTCAACCATGGGCTATCATCCTTGTTTTATAGGCCTTGGGAGGATAGGGATGGTTGAGTAAATGGTGGGTGAGGTGGAAGGGAGATCCCAAAAGGATGGATCTCGAGTCCAAGTGGTCCTTAGGATTAGGGATGAGGGTGCCATGAAGTCTTCCTTCGAGAAGCTTTGCACAATCTTCTCTTTTTCACTTTTTACCTCGGGTACCGCTTTTCTTCCATGCTGACAAAGCGTTACCAGGGTGGAACCGCTCTTTGATTAAAGTGAAAAAGTGGTGGAACTGCTTATTATCAAGAGAGAATAGGCATTACTAAATAGGGTAACACCTCTTGCATTAAGGGAAAAGGTGGTGCTAGAATTTCATATGAAAAATTGGAGTCTAGGCCAATACTCAACTTCAATTTTTGGGATTTTAGGGAAATTGATGATGTTTGGGACCTCATCACATGATGATGGCGAGATTTATGTGTAACACACCCTAGATTTGGCTAGAATATCATTGTAGCAGCATAACGTTTCTCTCTCTCAACCATGGGGTATGAGCTAGGATTTATAGGCCTTGGGAGGATAGGGATGGTTGAGAAAATGGTGGGTGAGGTGGAAGGGAGATCCTAATAGGGGGGATCTCGATTCCAAGTGGTCCACATGAGAAGGGATGAGGTTTCCATGAAGTATTCCTTCGATAAGCTTTCTGAATCTTCTCTTTTTCTCTTTTTTACTCAAGTACTGCTTTTTTTCCATGTAGACAGAGTGTTACCAGGATGGAACCGATCTTTGATCAAAGGAAAGAAGCAGTGGCATCGCTTATCTTCAAGAGGGTAACTCCTTTTGCATTAAGGGAAAAGGCAGTGCTGGACTAAAATGTGGAAAATAGAAGCCTAGGCCACTGTCCAACTTCACAATTTGGGATTTGAGGGAAAATTCTGATGTTTTAGGCCTCAACAAATGATGGTGATGATATTTATGTGTAATAGAATTCCCCCTAAGGCATGAGGCTAGAGGGATACAATAGGCGAGAGCTTTGAAAGAGAAAGTTATCAATTCAAGGCAAGAAATCACTTGATTGGAGATCACCATCAACCAAGCTTCTGCAATACATCAATAATTTTGACTCATAACCAAATAATTCCTCATCATGGCTGTAGACCAATACAAGGCAGATCAATGAGGGAAATGAATAAACATGGCTACTAGAATACAACGTAGATCCATGAGAAGAAGACTTAAACTTAGGCATAGCAACCATACATACAATGTAGATCTATGTCAATTAGACGCAAATTTGAGCACATCCACGACCATACAAATGTGGATCGATGCTAGGAATTATACAAAATACTCCATTGCAACCTGAGGAAATCAATGAGTGCTTAACAAACTCCCAGGGTCTTCATCTCATCTTCCACAAAGTACGATTATACCCATGTGATTACAATGTTTTGATGTTGAACATGGTAGAAACCACTTGATTACCGGTCAATGATGAGAACTGTTAATAAGTGCGAGGGAGATCACCATTGATGTCAATGATTCCCAAGGTACCCTAATACAATCTCCTAAGTGTGAATAGATGATTTGATGTTGAACACTCAGTCGAACCTTTTGATCAGAGTTCAATGATGGGAACCTATGTCGAGAATGAGAGAATCTGTCATTAATGCATACAGATCTCAAGGTACTTATCTTTTTGTTTCTAAGACTAATTTCTGGATGATGATCTGATGTCGACAAGAATAGTCTCATCGAAGGAGGCCCATGGTGAATCCCACATAGATGACACAAAACTTGGAACAAAATTATGGAATTTTGAGTATGATGTAACCATAGGACTGACTCAAAAGGTACTGACACAAAGGCTGTTTTGAATTGCAGAGGTAAACATTATAGGAATTTTGAGGTCTAAAATGGGCCTCCTAAGGAAAATAATAAAATAATAGTTAAAATAATAAAATAATATTTATTAATTTTGGAGGAAAAAAGAAAAAAACTACTTTTTGTGTTTGTATTTTCGACATATCTCCCTGTGTTTTTACTCAAATTTTGATTGGGAGAGCTCGTTGGATGTGGAATTTGATTCCAAATCCAATGAGTATCCACACTGCATACTTTTGACGGACCCCTCTACCCCAAAAACAAGAAATACCTGAAAAAACGTGATGATAATGTCATCATCATGTTTTTTTAAGTATTTCTTGTTTTTGGGGTAGAGGGGTCCACCAAAAGTATGTAATGTGGGTACTCTTTGGATGCGGAATCAAATTCCAAATCCAACAAGCTGTCCCAATCGGAATTTGAGTAAAAACACAGGGAGATATGTCGAAAATACGAACAAAAAAAGTAGTTTTTTTATGACAAATATGTCAATTCAACCATTATGGTTGACTCAT
>LPNX010780082.1:133461-158669 GCA_001517045.1 Pseudotsuga menziesii
AAACTTATTGTTGGTGCATTTTCTTATAAGGCCCATTTTAGACTCCAAATTTCCTCTAATGCTTTCAATTTTCCTTTGAACATCGGGCGACACGACCGAAGACTTGAAAACATTGACTAAGACCAGATGAATACCAAGACATAATGCGACAGTAGATGATGCATTATTTGAAAGACTCAAAGGAGTGACATGACTCATGAAAGTGGATTGATTTGGAAGCAAGATGAATACCCAATTGACTGAATGAAATGCAGACAAGTTCCATATTCAAAGGTGACTAATAACTGCCATTTATTTGCAAAATGAAAATAGTTCCCTTCCCTTAATTTCCCCATCATGATTGATGAGTGCCTCTTTTTGTTTTTTACAAGTCCAAAGAGGGTAACAAACACTCATTGTATCTTATTCGAAGATAAGTCCATTATCATATATTTCACGAACCTGAGAAAGGAGGGGTTCGTTCCCAAAAGAGGGTCTTTGAGTGTTTAGTTTAACGAGTCCATTGAAAGTTAACTCACTATCGTTCATGTTTAGAGATTCTAAACGAAAACAAAATAAGACTCCAAAGGGTAACTTTTCATACAATCTAGTCTCTAGGGCCCAAAAGAGTATAAAATAATACCCAAGAGAACTCTTCTAGTCATGATTGGCTGGAGCGCTCCTTTTTCGTAACTAGTCAATCCAAACCGAAAAAGGGGTAAACTACTGTTGGAAAGACGACTCTTCAAGTACTTTTATGAACGTGAAGAAGACAAGTTCACTCGAAAATATTTTCACATTTAAGGAGTTCGGAAAGAGTTTAAAGAAGACTCCATTAGGGTTTCCTTTTGCGATGAGTGAGTTTAATGAACCTGAAAAGAAGCGAAAATGACTCAAAATTTTGGTACTAAGTTTAAAGAGCACAACCAAAATGTCGAAATTAATGCTTGATGACTTTTTCCATTTTATGGAAGTATGAAAAAGTAAAAAACAAACTTACCCATAGTCAATAATATTCACTCCTGTCCCTACAAGAACCTTTTAAAAGACTATTAGTTCCCCATAAATTAAAATTGAGTTTTATAACTATAGGAAAGGGCATTTTTTAATAAAATAATTAAAAAAATATAAAAATAATGTAAAAACCCTAAAAAATATCATATAAAATTCAAATGAAATAGTAAAAACATTTCATTTACCATTTTCCAAGTTTGGAGAGCTACTTGGAGCAATTGTGTGCACATTTTCAGTTGGAGATTCCAGAGCCATTACCAGTCCATTTTTCGATCCGTCTGTCTCAGGTAGGAGCTAAAACCCTTCTCATCATTTTCATGGTTGTAATTTTTCCTTTGCAAGCATTTTCATGGAGCTTTTGTGGATTTTTACCCAAGGGTAAAAATCGATTCCCGGGTAACGCGCTTCTCCTTTGTGGGAAAAGTGATGCCCATGGAAAACCACGTTTTTTACGCTTGCACATGCAGTGGCACCACTCTGTCTCAAGGATACAGAATTGGTGCTGCAAAGCACACCCAAAATATGGATGCCCTAGAAACAATAATGATTTTTAAGCATTTTAAAAGGTTGATTATGTGTCTAAATACTTCATTTTTTGTTTTTGACAGGTCATCTTGGCCAAAATGGTGGTATGGAATGAGAGGCAACATTAGGATAATGATGCCCGTGCTGGGGTAGATGTGGCTTCTATAAATTTTCTACGAGGGTGTGGAATTTTGAAATTCTTCCATGCTCCCAATATGATATCTCATGTAAAATTCTAGAGTACATTTTGCAGATGTGGAACCCGAAACAACAATATTTTGAGGTGGGGGTCCACATCCTCACAGTGGAGGTGGAAGACATTTATTTTCTTACTAGATTATCTAGGAGTGGAGTGCCAATTTCATTGACAGGATCCCGAGGGGGAGACATCACTACACAAGAACTCATAGTTTGCCACTGTTTTCTAGGCACTAAAATGTATGGGAAAAACATCCCAATTAAGGAAGTGATGGACTTGCCACTTCAGAAATTACTCTTCACTATGAAGAGGGTTGCAGGGATCCAAGGGGCTCATCAAGATTCTCGGGCGCATATGCTCTATTCCATGGAGGATATGGCACCCACAGTTTTTAACTGGGCCGAGGCATTGCTCAGTGTGTTCAAGGATAAGTCGATGAAGTGTCGATAGGGAGAACTAAAACAATTCAGTTATGGGACTATCTTGCCATGTTTGTTTTTCAAGTAGGTACCTCTCTTGAGGCCACAGGTGGTTTTTACTGAGCTGAGAGTTGGAGACCCCCACATGTTGCGGTGGGTGGAGATCATGGACTGCATTGGAGGTAGCAGAGCCAAGGTCAAGTACGGGAACCCATTCTTCCATTGGTTGGATGACCAAATCCTCATGATCGAGGATTATGCTTATGCTGGGACCGAATTTCGAGGAGATCCAGATCTACCTTTACCAACTGATGCCCAATGGGGTGATATTAGTAAGAAACAAGGCTCAATACATTGGTTGTTTTCAATGTTTTATGTTTTATTATTTTTTTTATATACATGATGACAAGACCTAAATTTTACATGTAGACATAGGGGATGCGCGACCTAGGGGTTCATCCCCAATGGATAGGTGAGCGGGGGCTCACTTCGTACACAAACGACACGACAAGTTAATTGAGTTGGAGGACAACCTCAACCGGTTGACATTAGACATTCCAGATGCTTCTATAGATGACCTCCCTAGGAGGTACCAGAGACAGACAACTGGAGTGTTAGGCTGTTTCAACCACTTGATCCAGAGGGTATCCAAGGCTATCATGTGTTATCATGAGCACCACTAGGCGTTTCTACATGATGTATACACTGAAATCTATCCAATAGGATTTTTGACATTTTGTATATTTTGTGACCATGTTTTTTGTAAAATGCTTATATATATATATATATATATATATAGACTTATTTACAGTGTTTAAATGTCTTCAAATGAGAAAAATGATATTTATAGGAGTTTTTATGTGTCTTTTACTATTTATTTTAATTTACAATGGACCATGTTTCATTTATAAAAGCTATGTGTGGGAAATGTACCAGTCTAAAATGTAGTTTTCCAATGAGTCGAAAACCGTGTTGTAAGACCTAGGAATGTGCCTATAAGTGATTGACCCAAATGACCTCTATAACAGACACACTCTTCAAAAGAGATGAAGAAGTGTATGGTTTATGATGGTATAAACATGGTTTAAATGACAAACCACTAGCTGCTAGTCCATGAATACTACCAAGTCATGAATGTCTCGAGATATAGCCTCGGTCAACAAACCTATCATTGCTTGATACTCGGTGATGTTGTTGGTAGCTGGAGCAATACAAACTACCCTTGAACTGACTACTTCATGTGCCAGGGAATACAAAAACTAAGCAGTTGAATCAAGGTTCAAGTTATGACGACAAGCACCATCAGCAAAACCTTTAAAATCCATCCAATCTGCATAACCAAAACATGGTATAAACAGTACTGACAACGAGACTCAAAACCATATTGAAAAATAAAAAACACACTAAAAAGTAAATCAATATACATATATACAAGGTACCATACAAAAATGACTTCAAGCATAGTACCTCTTTAGGTACAACCCATTGCGAGGTTTCCCGAAAGGTATCCCATCGTAGTATACAAGCTCGTAAGCCCCTTTCTCTAAAACTTTATTGACGATAAAGGGACCTGTTGAGGCCTGGAAAATCGCAGGTAACAACAGTAGGGATTCTCCCCAATAAGCGTTCCCAATTAACTCGTTATTGTTTGGTGTGGGGAATCTGTCGAGTTTACGGTTCGGCTATTATAGGTCAAGTAACGGTTAAATCTTGTTTTACCGGTTGCGTCCTGGTCCACTATTTAAGGGTATTTTTTAGTTTTTATGTTTATGTATGATATGCAAGTGCCGAATTAAGTGCAATCAATAGAGATAACGAAGAGTTTCACAATGTGATGCGCAGGTTCTTACCTCTCGTCTTACCTCTTTCGCTTATAAATCATAAACAAAGAAAAAACTATACTAATGCTAACTAATTCTATCTAACCTATCCCTAGGAAGAAATACTGTAATTAATGATGAGTAATGTACTATAACACATTCATTTAGAATATTACATATAGCTTTTATATTTCAGAATACATGGATATAAATAGAAAGATAAACAAAGAGATAACTCATTGTCAATTAAAACATTCATTACTCAGATATGCTGCAGAAGTTTCACAGAAATAAACAAGAAAACATTCATAACATGAAATAATTCATAAGTTAGAACGATCTCACAGTTCATAGCACAAGCTGAAATAGAAATATTTCACATTCAACCAGTCTATGGCAAGCATTTGAGACTCCACATTGCCTTCTCCAGTAGAAAATCTATGTATTTTATTATAAGAGGAAGTAGTTCTTCTTAATATAACATTTCCAAAAGATAGCATGAAAAAGGTCCTTCCTTACATCTAATTCACCTATATTTATACAAACAACGAAACTCTTGAGCTACCCCCTTTTCCCTTTGGGCTTCCCTTGACTCTTCCTTAAAAAAAATTGTTCTCTAGTGTATGTACTTGGAAAATAAATAAATACAAAATATTACATAATTGATCAATTGTTTGAAATAATCCAACTAAGTGGGACCAACTTGATCATTTATAAATTTCTTCCAAACATTTGCATCTGTTGCTATAGTTTTGAAACCATAAGGCTCTAGGAATCTGATGGTGATCTCATGTTTAGCAACTTGAGATTTTATATTGCCACTCTGGCTGGAATCAGGTGAAGTTGACCTTCCAATAGATGAATGCTAATTGATGCCTGTGCTATTGCAATTTTTAGCACCTTCTCATCCAATCCTTTGACCAGTTGAATACCTTGTTCATCCTCTTGCCATCTTTCCTACAATTGCTTCAAAAACCCTTCATGATCAGGAAATTATTCTAACCTTCTCTTAGCAGATGTCTGACAATGATTGTAAGTTATGAGAACTTTTCTGGAAAATTCTACACAAACACTTTTCATCCTCCAAACTGCCTTTTCCAATTCCTCTGCTGCTTTACTCTCGAATTCAATTAGCTCATACTCCAACTTCGTTGTTTATAGGTCCTTGATGGGTGCATTAGCTGGAGGTTCCTTGGTTATTTCCAACCAAGTCATACGTCCTTGTAGAATTTCCAGGATATCCCAGGTCTTGTCTAAAAAATAAGAAGCTGTACTCACAATTTCTTCCAGCCTTATTTCTACCTATTGAACCTTCAACATCTCCTCTACCATCTGAAGCTGCATATGATAAATTTTACTTCTAAGTGCGAGAGCATGCTTCTTCAATGGCTCAATATCTATTTTCTGTTCCATAGATGCTTTTAATGAAACTTCTAGTGAATCTTTTTGGTTTTTCAATACTACTACCTTAGTCTCATAAAGCTTAGCTTTCCCCTCAGTAGTAGTCTTTTACATTTCTAGTTCTGCCACTTTATTCTCTAGACTTCCTTTCTCTTTAGTCAATTCTTCAATTGATTATTTTAGACTATCTCTTTCCGCTTCCAAGACCTGATGTCTTTGTTGAATTTTTTCACACGGTGCCAAGGTAGCCTTGGATTCTCTTTCTATATTGTTTCCCAATAATACCAAAGCATCTTTGTCTAATTGTAAGGTTTGGCACTCTACTTTGGATTCATCAATCTCACTAATCATGTCTTCATACTTTCTCTTTAGATTTTGACTTTCATCTATTTCCCTTTTCAGGGTTTCTTTCAACTGCGTAACCTTCTTTTGGGATTTTTCTAAATCTATCATTATTTTATCCACGTTATCATCAGTATCTAGGGCTGTGGCTACACCATCCCTTGCCATTAATCTCATATATTTATCAATACTGTGAACCATTGCCTTTTTGGTCACCATAACTCCCCTCTTTCCTCCAATGTTCATCTTCTTCTTCGTTCTCTTAACAATCCTCTTTTTGGATTTGTCATAGAAAATAGTATTTAGATCAGGCACTTCATCTTCTTCCATGGGAGTAAAAGTAATCAATTCAATTCTTGATACTGAAACTAGATTTCCTCCTGCTATGCTACTAAAGGGAACATAGGGTTCTACTGGATCAGCATAATACTGAGTCTGTTCTTGATTTGCATAGTCTTGTTCCTCTTGTGCCTTTTTTCATAACTCCTCAGCTGATTTTTCTACCTGCTCCTTTTATTTATCAGTTGCTTCTAATCTTACCCTCTCATTTTCTTTCTGCTTTCTCTAGATTTCTTCTTCTTCTTCTTTTATTTTCTTGGCTTCTTTTGTTCTCTTCTTAGCCTCTTCCATTGCTTTTATTTTTTATTCTTCTTCGACTCTCAACCACTCTTCTGCTTCCTAGGCTAATCTATGGGCCTCTTCCTACCTTTTCTTGGCAGCCTCCTCTTCTTGCTTCTTTAGTTGCTCAACAGATTTTCCCTTTCCGCCAACAGTAGTTATCTTTTCTTTAAACCTCCTTCTTAAAGCTGTCATATTCCGAGCATTTCGGAAAAATTCTTCATCTTTATCCCAAAAATTTGTATACTCGGAATGCACCCCTACTGTGGTACAATAATCAGCAACCTTCTTGTCAGAGTCATTTCTATGGAAAATTATTTCACCGAAGTGAAAATATTCTAGCTCCTTCACTAATTCTGCTGCAGTTTTTACTTTTGAAAACTTATAAATCCCTATATAAAATGGGACTGGAGGATAAACAACCTTCTTTTGATTGAATAGGAAGTGGCCAAATCCATCAATGTATAGTTGTCTAACTACCTCCTTGTGAATGAAAAAATCTATAGCATACTTAGGCAGAAGGGAAGGATCCCTCAAACCACCAAACATCCTTAAATACAAACCTTCCTCATTCAAGTAATAGTGCCCATTATTCTTGCACGACCTTCATAGCTTCCTCGAACATGCAATTATATTCAACTAGGAAAATCAATGTGTACAATGGCATGATAAAATATTCACAAATATTCTTATAGTGACTGTAATACTTGTGATCCCACAACAATTGGTAGGCAACATATACAGGGGATCGGTATTTATCCCATTGGCATTTCAATGCTAGGAATGGATGCGTACATAAAATACAATCAATCAAGATTGAGCTCATATAAAATTATGTTTTCTTCTAGGATATTCCTCCCAGTGTTGTGGTTATGCAGGCTGACAAACTGTTGGACGCTATGTTTTCCCAATTGAAGATGGTACCTTGAGTGGCTACAAAAAAGATCACTGGTACCCAACCTATTTTGAAGTTCTTCCCATTGGCCCCCCTGAAAATCCTATTTAACATCAGGGCTATCAACTTGTATGGAGTACAGAGGCTTGTTTTTTCATACTCCCTTAAAGGCCTCGTATGCAAGTTCTTACTTGGAATCATCATCCTTTTGGCTATTTCTACCACATCTAGATTGAGGTCTTTCACCATCCTTCAGTCAAATAGATTTTTGGTTTCGGCAACTTATAAGCCATGGCTACATAGGCTGAGCTATAGGCCGCATAATCTTTCCCTTCAATGTTAGCCAATATCATCCTTGTCACATATGCCTTGGGTAGGATCCATCCTATCACCTCTGAACAAGGGAAAATATCAGGTTAGGTAGCCACCTTCATGATGGCTGATCTTTCAATATTGGCAGAAATAGTCAAATCCTCAAATCTAGCCTTGGGACACTCTGATTTGAGATCATTCAGTATATCTCTCCCCATTTATATTTAGGATTGATACTAGTGATGGATTTGGTGTCTTCGTAAATAACGTCGTCTGGGTTATTATTTCTACCTCTGGTTCTTCCTTTGTTGCTTATGCCCTCTTTTTTCTTTCTTTCGAGGCATGTTGTTGTGTGGATGATGGACCTATGTTGATGATACATATTATATTTAGTCCACTCACACATAGCAAACTATATATTTAAAGCAACAACAATATTAACCAGAACATTACAAACTCATCAAGATGCATGCTGAACAACTTTTTTCCTCTACCAAAAAAATATGTGTTTTCTGTATGCGAAGCTAAAAAACATGAAGCTTTCAAAGCTATCTCGGACAAAAAAATATAAGCAAAACTTCCACTTGGAAACCCCAGGTTTTCACCATGACCTTATATCTACATGTAGCAATTCTAACGGCGGGAAAACCCTGAAACCATGGACTGGTAACCCCTAAACCTGGTTCTCTCTTACAACAGAAAAATTCTCCCCCCAGCATCCCATGAAAAGTTAACCACGCTCGACTAACGTCTACGTTCTTGCCCTAAACTGGTGAAGGGAAAGAGGGAGCAGTGCAAATGAAGAAATGCTCGTTTGCACCCTACCCTTTCTCTTCCAACAAATTGTCAAAGAATAACTTATGGCTAGATGAAATAACAAGCCAGATGAAAATAAACAAGAAACTAAGTTGGCTGGTAAAACGACGTCTTTAAAGAACAACCCATGGCGAACCCCAAACCATAATGAAAAGACCAACGCACTTTGAAATAACCCCCACGGGATAAACAATTGACCTAACCCTATCAAACTGCGGTAAAAACAATGTTGAGAAACAAGATTGGAGGAGGATCCTACCTGGAAAACCTTGCGGATGACCTGGATGAGCTCTACTTCCGCTAGCAAATGATTTTCTCAGACAACGACAGCTACACAGCTCCAATCGGCGATAAATACGGTGAACAATGACCGTATACACGACCTCTACGAGATTTTATAAGCTTGAATGCAGGATTGGGTAAGTTTTCAAGCAGGAAATATAGAAGTGCTAAGTGGGTATCGGAAGAGAATTTACAAGTGTATGCAAAGCATCGGATTTCCTCCGAAGAATGAGCCCAAGAGGTTGAGTGGACAACACCGAAGCACTTAAAACCACCATCGTTAGTCCAACCAACTAACGCTGCATCGGCATCGGAGATGACTATGAGAAGGTATCGATTCAACATCAAACTCTTCCTCCGCAACGTCGACCAAGCCAATCACTAAGTTCTTGGATCATTCCGAAAGAAAAGACCGATATGGCGAAAAGACAGTTGACAAAGTTTCGGCGGATACCGGGAAAAGATAGATGATTGGAGACCCGGTACATCAGAATGGTTTTGGACTAAGCTTCCGATACATTGGCAAAAATCTTCTGATGTAGTTAGACAAATGACATTCGATACATTGGACAGAGACATCGGATTCTCCTGATGGGAACATCGGCTAGTTAGACAACTGCGCACCCGGTACATTGAAAAAAATGTCAACTATGCATCTGATACAAGCAAACAAACTTTCAATTTTTTCAAACCTTCAAGTCATGGGAAAATATGGTGAAAAAGATAAACTTTCTAATCCTTCTAAGAAGCTAAAAGATAATGGGGGCCCTAAAAAATGAATTTTTTGGGGGGACAATAGTTGCAGCTACAACAATTGGAAACTACTTGGAAGACACAGATCTCTAAACAACTATCCTTTGAGACAACAACTGCTTTAACAGTATCCTATTAGATCATTTTATTAGATTTCTTTAAGATGTCTAGATTTTCTAGAATACAAGATTTCTGAACTTTAAACATTGATGATGGTCCAAATGGAAAAGGGTAACCGGGATTTCATAGTCTCGATAATTCTTCTGAGGTCAAGATATGAAGTTTATTTTACCTCTGCCTTTGGATAGCTTCCAACTTAGACACCACGGGATTGTAACAGATGGTGAACAGGTATATTTGTTTGTTCCTCATTCCCATGCCATTTTGCATTCTTTTGATGCTTCTAGACATTTTTCCTTTTGAGTCCTTCCTAATTGCATTCTTTCTGAATTTTAATTCAGGCCTCTCTGTCCATAGTGTCCTTTTGTGTGAGAGATATTTTGATTCCAACTCACGGACGGAGAAGAACTTTTGAGAAATATTTTTCAAATTGATTTTTCTCAGTATGTATTTTGTTATATGTTTTCTTCCTGGGATATTTTGACTTTTGTTAGCCTTTTGGATTTCATTTGTGGCATGGGATCATTTAAATATAATACAACTGTTTACCCTGCTTCCTTTTCACGGGTCTTTTGTTTTTAGCCTCCTAGGACAGTCTTTAGTGTGAAGTGAATGGAGCCTCAAAATAGTATTCTTGAATTTTCCAACCTTAGTTATTTTACAGGGATTAAATAGGACTTCAATGTGTTCATAATATATCCAGACAATCTGCTCATCTTAAAGAATCCTTAAACATTATGTAGGTGTGAAAAGAAAGCAGTATTTGGTCAAAGATTTTAGTCTATCTAGAACTTTGATGAACTCCAAAACTGAAAGTTGTGCTGATTTATTGAAACATAAAGCAAACCAAAAATTACAAGAAATCAAATCTTGAGCAAATCAACTAGAACTAATCTAAGCAAAGAAAAACAAACATAAATCAAACCATTTATTTATGTATAGAAAACTCAAAAATCATTTAAGAAAAATAAGGTTTGAGAACCAAACTATTTACTGGCAAGTTCTCTTCCCATGCCTGTAAATCTTGCAATTTGTAAGTTGAGGGGCCTAACTTTTCTGCAATCTGAAAAGGGCCTATCCATAATTTCTAAAATTTAGTGTGCTTTCCCTTCTCATCATGCGGGTGATCCCACTTAAGAACCAAATCACCTACTTCAAATTCCTTTTCCCGGCTTTGTGCTTATCAAACCCTCTCTTCATCATCTCTTGTTGATGTTTAAACCTTTCTCTTGCTTTGGATCTAGACTCCTCTAACTTAATCAGATTACGAATTCAGATATACAGAACTTCATTATCAGTTCCTCTAGAGTCTTGGGCTAGTTTGGAAGATGGCAATAGAATATTAGGAAGCAGGATAACTTCTTTCCCATAAATGAGAGTGTAGGGTGACACACCTAAGGAATTATTGGGTATGACTCTATCAGCCCATATTGCATTAGGAAAATCTAGATTCCACCTCCTTTGATTTTCTATAACCATTTTCTTCAAAATTCTAATGAGGTTTTTATTGGTAGATTCTACCAAACCATTTCCTTGTGAATAGTAGTTAGCAGAATAGTGTAGCTTAATTCCTTTTTCAATTGCAAATGCAGTCAATTTAATAGATGAAAAATATGAAGAATTATAAAAAACTAGGGGAATTGGAAACTCAAACCTGGTCATAATATGGTTTTGCAAAAAGTCCATAACTACATCTTCATTCACTTTTCGTAATGGAATGGCTTCTACCCATCTGGTGAAATAATATGCTGCTTTCAGGATGTACTTTTGCTGCAATGAATAATTTGGATTGATCTCTTCGATAACATCAATCCCCCACTCCTCGAACAGTTCTGAAATAATAACTGGTTTCAAAGGTCCTGCTGCCTTGACTTGTCTCCCATGGCTCCTTTGACAAGTATCACATTTCCTGACATGAGCGTGAGCATCTTTAAACAATGTCAGCCAGTAATATCCAGCTCTTAAAATATTGTGTGCTTTTTTATCTTCCAAGAAATGACCTCTAGCAGGCCCATCATGTAGTTCTGCTACAACCTTATTTGCATCCTCGCGTTCCAAGCATCTAAGAAAAACTCCGTCAATTTTTTTTCTAAACAACACTCCATCAATAATCTAATATGAGGCTGATTTCAAACGTAATGCTCTTCTTTGCTTGGGATTCCAATGTTTCGGCAAATATCCTTCTTGAATATAATGAATTAAATCTCTATACCAGGAGTCTGGAGCTGTGAATAAAGGACATACATCCCCCATGTGTAATTCAGCTTCATTCTCCCAATTGTTATCTTCATTGTTTTGACTCTTAGCCATCAATTTACAAAACCCTCATCCTTTAATTATGGTTGCTGGTTTGAATTACCTCTTCTTTCTCCTAATTCTTTTTTCACAAAAATAGACCGTACTGTTGGGTGCAGGACTATTACCTTGGTATGGTTCTCAAGTATATACGGTTTGAATTGCTTCACTGCTTTAAAAACTGCATAGGATTTCTTATCAACTATGGGATTGTTTAATTCATCCCCTTGCAAACCAGTGCTCAGAAATGATATGGGGTACTCATCTCCCCTTCTTCTTTCTGTGTAAGCACCGCTGCTAATGAATCATCTAAAGCAAAAGTGTACAAGGTAAAATCATTTTCGAAGTTGGGAATTTTAAGTGATGGTGCATGAGATATGGATGTCTTGATCTTGTTGAATGCATCCTTCTCTGAATTAGTCCACTTGAATTTCACACTCTACTTGACCATTTGTTGCAAAAGTTTGACTATTTGAGCAAAGTCTGGCACAAACCTTCGCACAAAATTGATTGTCCCCATAAAATATTGCATACCCTTTTTATTATGTGGTAAAGGGATATGTTATATAGCTTTAATTATCTCTGGTTCAATGGAGATCCCTTTTTTCGAAATAAAACATGAACCAATATCTTTCCTTCCGTAACAATGAACAAACATTTCTTAGGATTTAAAGAAATGCCATATTTTCTACAACGTTCTAAAATCTGTTTCAAATGAAATGCATGTTCTTCTGTCTTCTTTGAAAATATCATAACATCATCTAAATAGACCACAACACTCCATCTAATCATATCGCTGAAATCTATATCCATAGCCCTTTGGAAAGTTGCTCCAGCGTTAATGAGTCTGAAGGGCATTCTCCTATATGCAAAAGTCCCCCACTTGGTTCGGAAGGTGGTCTTGAGTCTGTCTTCTTCTGCTACAAGCACTTGGTTATAACCTGAGAATCCATCTAATAGAGAAAACAATTCAGAACATGAGACCATTTGTAGTATCTGTTCCATAGGTGGGATAGGGTAATTATCTTTATTTGATGCACGGTTTAATCCTGAAATCAATGCAAAGTCTGATCTCTCTAGAATTTTTCCATACCGGTACCAAGTTTGAGACCCATTATAAATGTCTAACTTTAAATATTATTTTAGCATCCAGCAGATTTTTTACCTCACTTTGAATTAGGGGATCTAGTTTGGGATGCATCTTTCTCAAAGGCTGCTGATAAGGTTTGACTCCAACATTGATTGGAATAACATGCTGTATAATTCTGGTGTCATAAGCTTTGAGGTATTCATAGGTCCAAGCAAACACATCTTTGTATTGTCTAAATAATCTGATGAATATGCTCTTCTCCCGGGTGAACAACACTTTCCCAAATTCACATATTTGGGTTCAACCTCTGTCCCTAGATTTATCAGCTCGAATTGTAAAGACGAGCTACGTGTCTTGAAATTTGTTGGTTTTCTGAACTTGTTGTCTAGATCGAACATTTGTTCCAGATTTCTAACCCTTTAGGAATGAAATTTCCATTCTGGAGGTCTGCTTGATGATCCTCGTCATCTATTATGGATCCTTTAAATGTATCATTATTCATTAAACATTCCAATATTTTTTTATCATCATCAAACACCCTTAAATTGGTAATGTTGTCTGGAACAGAAGGCCTGAAAACTAATTCAATTGAGCATCTGTTATTTGTAGGTACCAGCCTTACAGATGAAGTAGATAACAAGTCAGCTGCTGCATTTTTTACTATAGGAATTGAAGAAATATTAAATGCATGAAAATTTGTTAATAAATCCCAAACTTCATTTTGGTAAGCCTTTAAATGTAGTGATATACAATGAATTTTGTTTCAAACTTTTTTAACAATGATTTCAGAATCTCTGTACACTTAAATATTTTTCACTTTTAATTCCATTGCTTTTTTAGTCCTTGGACTAATGCTTTGTATTCGGCTGTGTTATTTGTGCATTCAAATTCTAATATACATGAAAGAAAATATTTATTTTTATCTGGATCAATCAGGACACATCCAATTCCTGATCCTTCCAAGGTTTTAGAACCGTTAAAATAAAGAATCCAGAAACTTTCTACTCCTACCGAATTTGAACTACTAACTACATCTGAAACTAAATATACTATATTACAATCAATCTTATTAGCCCATGAAAACTAAAGGAGATCGGGCTGGATATCTGATATGTTACTGGCTTCTTCATCTTGGTAATTTCCTGGTTCCAGCTCAAGAAAATAGTTTCCCAACACAGAATTGACCGGTTCATTCTTGCCTTCCCATTGAGTTATGTTGTACTTCATTTGAGGTTCTCTTAACACCTTTATTTGGTTCTGACAACATTTATAAGGTAACCATACATGTGGCCAATATGATGCAAAATATCCTTCCAATTTTGCTACCCAATCTCGACTCAAAACCAAACCATAGGCATCTGGGATATCTACTACGACAATGTCTATGTACTGATAGACCCTCTCATCCATTGACAAATGGATCAGGACATCTTCCATTTCTCCTATCACTTTCACTGCAGTCCTATCCAATTGGATAAATTGGCCTGTAGTTGGCTTAGGTTGACCATTATTTGATTGCAAACTAAAAGTGGCATGACATTTACTGATGCTCCAGAGTCCACCAGAAATTATGCATGTTGTAATTGAAAATCTCAAAAGTTAGGGAAAATGTTGGAGTTCTATATTTAGACTTTCCTCCTAAACTTGCTTCACCAATCTCTTCATCAGCTTGGTTATCATTATGAGGTTCCTTCACAGGTGTTTCAAGTGCTTTTAAAATCTTTTCTTTTTTGGGGGGTAGATTGCAGATTTCAAACAAGGAGATATTCACTTTAGCTTTTTTAATATCTTCTACAATGTCATATCCCATTTCATGCTCAGTAAAATTCTTCTTTACATTATCAACTTGATTTTTAGTAGACTTTACAGGCATATTAACTTTCTTGGGACTATGGCTTGAAATGACAAACTTAGGTATGTTAACAGTTGGAGTATTATTCTTTAATTTTTCTCATGTTCTCCTGAAGTTTCTTAATCTTGGGAAGTATCATGTTGTCTTCTTTTAATGAATTCCAACTTCTTGTTGTAACATTTGTTTTTGGTATTTCTTCTTCCTCAGTGAGATCTTCATCCACTACATTGAACATGGAAACACAATCCCATAAAACCAAAGTGTCTTCTTCTTGGGTTTCTGTTGGTTCATAGTCCTTTTCCTTTTCAGCCATAGTCTCCGCTAACTTAGAATCCAATAACTGGTTCATCACTAAGGTCATAGAATTTATCCACTTTGGGCAATTTTTTTCAGAGTGAGGCAGCTGATGGAATGTGCAGAAATTGTCCATTCCAACATTTGTCAAATTCATAGCCGAGGGACTATGGGAGGGAGGATTGGGTTGACTATTATCATCTCTCTTTTTATAATAAGGCTTGTATTGTTTATGGGCCTCCTTCTCTTTTTCCAAATCAATTACTCTGTTTGAAAACTTCTGCATCATTTTCACCACCCCATCTAACTCTTGTGACTGATCATCCTTAGGTTTAGTTAATAATAGAGGCTTTCTAGTTTTTTCTTCTGACTGCACAAGATAATGATCTATACTCTCCATTTCTGCCTCTACCTTCTCAGCTTCTTCATAAGTATCTACTAAAGTGGGTCTAACCGATATTTTGATGAACATGGCTAAATTAGGCTCAAGAACTTAGGTGTAATACTCAATTAGGGCGTGCTCAATCAGTTTGTCAGCTGCATCAAAATTATTCCGGTAGGTAGCAAACATCTGAGTGAAATTATGTACCCTTTCTTTCTTTTCTTTGTTTAGGGAAATTAGTCCTTTCATCAAAGCAGTGTGAGTTTTCTAGATTCCATATTTGTTTCTGAACAGTCTCTCAAAAGTATTCCAATTTGTAATTGAATTTTTCTGTAAGGAAAAGTACCATGAGTTTGCTTTTCCCTTAAGAGTATGAAGGAATAATCTGCAGACTACATATTCATGTTTTGCTTCTTGTAATCCTTCTAAAGACAGATAAAAACTCTGCAAATGATCATCCATAAGAATTCCTTCATTTGGTTCAAACTTGGGTAAAGCATTGTCAAAATTTTGAGGCATAGCATGCAATGGAGGGGTCAGGTTTAAAGGAGATTTATCCCTCCAAGCAGGTGGTGGAGGAGGCTGATTTTCATTTACATTGGCCATGATTCTGAGTGGAGATTAAGGAGGAGACTGGATAGGGGTTCGAAAAGGAGAATAGCGAGGGAAATATGGTCCCAACTAATTCAGAGGTTGGAAAAATTCTTGCAAGTTTGTTTCTACCAGTTCTTCAAGGTCTTCCATCAACATTGAATCTTCCAATTGAGGACGTTCCTTCTTACGAAACTCTCTTCTAGCTAAAGAAGGAATAATGGGTAACCCCCCAATATTCTTTGCGTACGCCTTGGTGATTCTCCTTAAATCATCAACCAATTTGTTATCAATGGGATAGAGATACCCTGTGCCTTTTTATTCAGGAGTAGGTTTTTTAGGGAAATTGGTTTCAGAACTGTCACCGGTGGGGTGATCTTGAGAAAACATATTTCCTCGGCTAGCCATGCACTAGCAGCCCTCCTTCTAGGACCAAAACTATTGAGGCCTGGAAAATCACAGGTAACAATAGTAGGGATTCTACCCAATACATGTTCCCAATTATCTCGTTATTGTTTGGTGTGGTGAATCCGTCCGGTTTGTGGTCCGGCTACTGTAGGTCAAGTAACGGTTAAATCTTGTTTTACCGGTTGCGGCCTGGTCCACCGTTTAAGTGTATTTTTTAGTTTTCATGTTTATGTATGATATGCAAGTGCCTAATTAAGTGCAATCAATAGAGATAACGAAGAGTTTCACAATGTGATGCGTAGGTTCTTACCTCTCGTCTTACCTCTTTCACTTCTAAATTATAAACAAAGAACAAACTATACTAATGCTAACTAATTCTATCTAACCTATCCCTAGGGAGCAATACTATAATTAATGATGAGTAATGTACTATAACACATGCATTTAGAATATTATAGATAGTTGTTATATTTTAGAATACATGGATATAAGTAGAAAGATAAACAAAGAGATAGCTCATTGTCAATTAAAACATTCATTACTCAGATATGATGCAGAAGTTTCACAAAAATAAACAAGAAAACATTCATAACATGAAATAATTCGTAAATTAGAATGACCTCACAGTTCATAGCACAAGCTGAAACATAAATAGTTCACATTCAACCAGTCTATGGCAAGCATTTGAGACTCCATAGTGCCTTCTCCAGAAAATCTATATCTTTTTTTAGAAGAGGAAGTAGTTCTTCTTACAATAACATTTCCAAAAGATAGCATGAAAAAGGTCCTTTCTTACATCTAATTCACCTATATTTATAGAAACAACAAAACTCTTAAATTGCCCCCTTTGCCCTTTGGGCTTCCCTTGACTCTTCCTTAACAAACATTTGTCCTCTAGTGTATGTTGCTGATGTAATTGTAACTTCAAAATGTATTCACTTATATATCTTATGTATTGTACCCCGATGTTTATTATAGGATGTGTCTATAATGTAATTGAGTCATGTCATGCCTCGATGTTCTGATCGGGAGGATCTATAATGTAAACAAGTCATGTCAAGTCATTGTGGGTAACCCTCCTATTGTTCAAGGGTTAAATTCCCCACAGTTTTGGGGCATTAGGGTTATTAGACTCACCTAGTGAATTCAGCCCTAGTTGTGTTTAGTCAAGTCGGGAATTAGTATAAATAGAGAGTGAGCCTCTCTATTTGTCACACACTTAGTCACACTCAGTTGTAGCACATAGTTGAGGAAGAATAAGACACTGGGGATAGGAAGAAAGAGGTTGCTGCTGTCGAGAGATCATCTTACTGTTTTGGGGGTTTTACTTTCACTACTACATTTTGACCAAAAATCCGACGGCCGTCATGTCGGACTTTCGACACTTCCCTGTCGCATGTACGACACTTTGATTTTTTTTTAAGTGTCGGAAACTTGTCGTCGGCTATCCGACACTTAAATAACCGTCGGTTAAGTGACACTTTAGTAACTGTTGGTTAAATTTAACGCGTCGGTTAAGCGACATAATATCTTCGACGGTAGTGAAATTTTTTGAAAAAATAACCTTCTTTCCGTCGGATAAGCAACAGCTAGTCATATTTAAAAAAAAAAGTATCCTTTATGCCGTCGGTGAAGCGATGGATATCAACTACAAGCGTCGGATAAGCGACATGTAGTGTTGTCGCTTAAGCGACGGATATAGAGTATAAGCATCGGAAAATTGACAGCAAGAAGCGTCGCTTAAGCGACGGTTATGTGTGTTTTAAAAAAAAAAAAATATTGTTTATGATATTTCAATGATGAAGTTATGGTTCTAGGCTAAGATCCAGGCTATGAAGTTATGGTTCTAGGCTATGGTTCTTGTGGAAAAGAGGCTCGGCAAAGGGGGAGTATCATCTTGTTAGTTGGAATATTTTAACTCAACCAAAGGATGAGGGTGGATGGGGGCTTAAACCCATTCATTTGTTTGGATCCACAATAGAAGCCAAGAATGTTTGGAAGCCAATCACTAAGGAGAGCCTCTAGAAACACGTTATTATGAAGCTCACTCATGCAGTGGATCATGTTGGAAAGAAAAAGCATCAAATCAATGTCAAACCATTGGAAAGATATGGTATATACTTTCTCTAAATAGGAAGGTTCCCCACATGGAGGATTGGTCATAGTGTATGTTTTGGTTCAAATGCTATTATGGCTGATGTTGAGTTGGTGGTATTCTCCTTGAAGATATAATACAAGCATTGCATGATAGATGTTTCTTTCAATTGCACCAAGGTGGAGACAAGTTCACAGCCATTACATGAAACTGGATTGGTTGACTGCAAATTCTATGCAACTCAATTGATTGACTGAAGATTGCATTCAGAGCAAGTCTTTCAAGCACCCAGCAATTGATGGATCCTCTGCTCCATAGAGAAGGCTACAACAGAACAAGGATTTAGACACTGAATGCAATCCATATAACTTGCTTTCCCTTAATTTCTGAAGCAGAAAATTGTATAATTCACTATCCACTATGGACTTGTGTCAAATAATTGCTACAATGTAATCTAACATCTGTAAGTCATTTTGTACTTGCAGTCAATTATGCATCCCACAATGGCCATGTTGTGCAGCTCATCTGAACCTCACTTGGCAGAGACAATTTTAAGAACTATTGCAAATATATTCTTAGCTATGTGTAATATAACTTCCCAAACTATCGCTAAACATGTCTGAAAAGACAACCATAAGACAACAACAAACCTTTTTTCAATTTGATCTAAATAGCTACAAAGAAAGGCCACTTACCTGAGGGAATGATATGACTTTATTTGGCACAACCAAATTACACCAAATTCAGCCTTACCTGGGAATGACAGAAAGGCTATCAATTAAGCGACAGATCTTTATTAGTCCCAGTATCTCCAATCTGCTTGGTTCAATCATGATTTTGGCCATTTTCTGGTGAGATCAATGGCTGGCCATATGTTGGACTGTTTCTGAACATATATTTACAGCCTTCTAACTGAACAAACATGTGGATTAAATGC
Source organism: Pseudotsuga menziesii (assembly GCA_001517045.1). NCBI lineage: Eukaryota > Viridiplantae > Streptophyta > Pinopsida > Pinales > Pinaceae > Pseudotsuga > Pseudotsuga menziesii. The sequence goes on from LPNX010780082.1 coordinate 152,901, forward strand.
TCAAAGGAATCATGTCAAAGAAAATTGACCATATTTGAGCAATAACTATTCTATGAAGATAAAAAGACTAAGAAAAGTTGTTCAAGAACAAAAAGAGAAGAAATGGCATAATGAAATTGAACCATAAGAGTGCAACTCTATAAGGGAGCAAATGCAAAGGCAAAAGGAACAAGTATCAACAATATTCTTTCCAAGAGCACTTGAAAGCTAGGGAGTCAGAGATTTTAGTTTTAACTAAACTGACAAAAGTAGCACTAAAAAATCATCCTACCTTTGGTGACTAGCAACATCAATAAAGTTGTTCAGCCTTCAATTCCTTGGAAAACGAGTAAGATCATCAAGATTTTTCCATATAGACAGTACCATTGTACATAAACTACTCAAACAATCTATGAATTTAAAACACTATTATTCTCTTCTTTGTGTATCTTATAGCCAATGTTTAACATTAGCTTCACATCATGAAGCTATCTTCAAGGATTGTGACCTAAACAAAGCAATTCAAGAACAAATTGTGTACAAGCCCAAATGCAATGAGTGCAATGTCTATTGCAAATCGCACAAAGTTCTAGCAAAAATCAATGGGGTTGTGGTTCATTGATGATTATTGTGGCATGTGAGGCCACTAACCATGGTTCAATTGCTAAAGAGACACGAATAAGCAATCGGGACCAAGTACAAATCCTGGGTGAATTTTATGGAATAGTACCACCCTATCATGACAGCTTAGCCAACAAAAGTGCTTGTGATCATTGGCTCACTCCTTGAGGGTCATCTCGCCCACACAAGGACGCCTGTGATCACTAGCCTCTTCAAGACATTGGTAAAGCTTCTCTTGAGTTTAAAGACGGTGCTTTCAAAAAAACTTCTCACAGGATGGTATGTGGTTAAGAAAACTTACATGAAACCGAATCCACAACCCAAGCAAATATAGGTTTTGTTCAAAAAACTAGTGCAAAATCCCTAAAACGAACTAGGGATAAAAAGTTACTTTAAAAAATACAAGCCTAAATCCTGATATACTAAATAACTAGAAGATTGCTTTACATTTGTCCCCATTACATATCCCCAAAAGAAATCAGATCTACCAAATCCCTTCTACACAAATTGCCACTCAGAGATTTGAATAGATGGGATGGAGAGTAAGGGAAAAGGAGAGGGAACTACTTGCCTCTCACCTTTGCAGGTCTTGCCTCAAACCCTAGTAGTGTTTCACATGCATTGCAAGAGATGCATCTTGCATCCAAGCAATGCAAGGAGGAGGTTTTGGAACGTTTCAAAGTTGGGCCCAGGCGTCTCCAGTAGATCACTTGGTGTTGTTGAGAAGAGAAAACTATGATGGTGGACTCTGTAGAAGGTCTTTATGCGCGCCTCATAGCAAAGGACCAACCCTTTCCTACACAAGTGACAGAACATATCTGTTCTACTATGTGGAGCAAGTGGGCTGCAATGGCAACATCATGTTCATACAACCGACGGTTTGTGTTTGTGCCATGTTTTTGGGCCATTGAAGGCCTTCGCACATGCTATACGCACTATGCATGGCTGTTTGGTGCTCATGGAGGTTGTAGTTTGTTCAAGAAGTTAAACATTGAAATATTTTATTTATGGCCAACATTAAAACATATTTTTTGTTTATAGAATTTTTTGTAAATGTCTCGTGTCAACTCATGTTGAGCATGGAAGGATTTACACATCTCTTTCATACTCGGCTGTAGAAATTATTTCTAGATCTACGATAAATGCCAAGGGTCGTCGCAGGACTTGGGCATGCCATGCTTGCTATGCATGGCTATTTGGTGCTCGTGGACCTTGTGTATAGCCATCAATCCATGCCCTCTGGCAACAGTTGTTCTGCTGTCTCCTTTTCTTGTAATATGCTCTTTGAACTTTAAAGTAATGAGTTAATAGAATTTCGCGAAGCAAATTTCTGAATGTGTGCACATATTTTTTGCCACCGACAACAGAGTGTCCCAGCCCAGTCCCCAAGGCCAGACTATTCCACCTGCATACAGCGAGGCTGTAGCTGCCACCCAAATCAAGAAACAATCCTGCACCACTGGATGTTTATATCTGGTTCAACATGCATTTAGTCTTAAACCCACATCCTCCTGGAGTCTTGAAGATCAGACGAAGTCAGTTTGGCCATGTGTGTGCACATATATAAAGATAGATAGATAGACCATGTGTGTGCACATATATAAAGATAGATAGATAGAAAGAAATATAGTCATTCCAATTTCTAGACTGGCAATCCAATTGACGCCCATCAACTAAAACCTCTAGGAACTTTCTCTTCCATCTTTACAAGCCGGTCCATGCACCAGGCAATCAAATGTTCAATAGTAGCTGAGAAAATGCTTTTCAAATGGGTTTGTATCTGCAACCAACACTGATCTTCTCCTACTTACAACAATACAACTTGGAAATTATAATTTACTTGCAACATTTCAGAAAATTATCCTTTTCGTTCCCCTAATAAAATCAAATTGAATGCACTTACAAAAAAGAAGCAGGACTTACCATTGACCAATTTTTCAGCTTAAACAAAACTTCTATGAATAGGTTGTCCCATATTTGTGCAAGTTCACTTAAATGGAATGCTAAGCAGGAATGGATATTTAAAGGAATATTAAAAATCTTAACTGTACATACCCCTGCCATCTCGATTTCGATGACAACCACCATAAGAATCAACTGGGACATTGAGCTTCTGAAGCTGCTCAAGTGCCTGTATATGGAAATTATGAGCTCCACAATTGGAAATGAAAGCAGCTGCAAGGGCCTTTTCAGTATTTGGCTGAATAGATGCCATAATGTCATATTCTTCCCACGAAAAATAACCTACAGGGACGTCTGATGATAGACTGGTTGTCATTATAACATTGTACCCTTTCCTGCAAAAAGAACATATAAGAAGTTCAAAATGTGTTGATCCTAAAGATTTTGATGGAACGAAATAAGGATATAGCATAACCTGCTAGTCTAAAAATATCATTCAGGTTGTTTATGCACCCTTGACGATTATATTTACATGACAATATTATACTCCTGACAATAGAAATTAAACTAATTGTTTGTGTGAGCACCAAGACATGTGCCAAAACTGCAGAACCAACTAGAATGGCATCTCAGAGCTATGTAATTGCTTAGATACTCTTGATTAAATCAATATCATGTAGGACAGCAACTTCAAAGAAAACCAAAGCCATCATTCTACAAAAAATGCATCATCAAAACAGATAGTACATATGCAGTAAAAGCCCGATTTGATATGGACCAGAAAAAAGCAAAGTTACAATGGATGTTCTTAATTTTATTCTAAGTAAACCCCGTTTGCATAATAGGTCTTCAGTGCACAGTGGTAGAATCCTATGGGCTGGAACAGAATTTGCAAAAGGATATAGTTTGGTTGCAGTGGAGAAAGTCTAGTTGCCATAGAACAAACTCCTGTTGCAAAGGTAGGCGTCACTCAACATATACAGCTAGAGATTTTGAGTTAGTAATTGCAGCAGCAAACAAGGAGCTAATAAATGTTACAACTACAAGTGTTAGTTTTTACCTGTGCATAGCTCAGATTGTGGTCAACCTATGGCACCTTCCTCCTCCAGAGGAGTAGACAGCAGCAGCAGTATGCCCTCCTTCAGCTGTTCTACACAGCAGTAATGAGGGCACGCGCATTTATGGAGAAAGAGATAGAGAGTGCATGCATGCAACATCCTCAGTTCAGTTCCAGTTTAGATGCTTTTTCCATTATTAATAGTTCAGTTCTATTTCTGAGCTTTGCTTTAGTTAATAATTGCATGCACAGTTAGTTAAAAAGCACAGTTCACTAGTTAGACTAGGTGCTCATGCATGTGGATTTTCAGTCTTAATTAGAGCGCAGATCTCTAGGAGAATGCATGCTTGGACGCATCAGTTCAACTCTCGTAGGCACCTTCACTTAGCCCATCTATCCATCCAAGGAACGCACATTAAGGTTAGGGTTTGACACTTTCAGTGGGTGCACTGCTGTGCATGTGTCCAAATTAATTGTACCTTAACTTCTTCCTAGTGCTTTTTGTTCTTGATGGAAAAGAATGCGAAGATGATGCACTGTTTTCACTAAATTTGCTGCTTCAAGCAGGTTATGACAAGACAAAGCAGGAAGAGCTGTTGGGGAAGCTAGGAGCTAGCTTTAAGCTTATAGAGTCTGTACTTGGTTAATGTTGGATGATACTTAATTTGGTAATCCCAATCAATATAGGCTTCAGGTGTTAGTTGACTTAGTTCGCTATAGTAAACAGAGGATCAAACCTGAGCAAACATTTTTAGTTGAGTTTTTGCTGGTATTGTTATGTTATGCTGTTATTTATTGTTATATAATTCTCGACACAAAGTGAACAAAAGGACAAAATGCAGTTAAAATCCAATGGAAGCTTCAATATTTTTTCCATAATTATTGCTATTGTGTTCACACAAGTTTAATCTCTAAGATATATTTTGTATTTTAGACTATTTTGGCATAGGTTAGTTTCAAAGTTATAATAAAAACCAATGTCAATAAAATTGCAGTATGTTTAAAGATGTAATCACTTTATGAGTTGTACAAAGGAGCTTTAACATACAAGTGGAAGCAAACATCCATCCCCATAAAGATGACAGAAGTTGAGGATCAACTTAAATGGTCCAATAATATGACCACATGGGAGTAAACTATCAAACTGAAGACAGGAATACTGTCTGAGTCTCGTGGAGTTCTGTCTGGTAGTTTGCTTGCCCATTAAATACAAAAGTCTTTATGTGGTTGGCTTTGGCAGATAAAATCCTTACATGGAATAATGGACAATAGGGGAAATGAATGGGGCCAGGTAGATGCAATCTTTGTAAATTTACCAAGAGCTCTACTTCAACGATAGTTGCCTGCTGACAGCTGGGCAAATTGTCCATAATAAGTTCCATATTGATAAGCACTTTCATTTTGAATTCTCCATCATTTTACCATGAATCAATGATGCTCTCAATTCCAATGTCAACCCCAATTGGTACAAGGCACTGCACATTTCCTACTTAAACCAGTTCTCAGCCTCATCTCTCTCTCCAATGTGGGTCCTAATTTGTTTGATGGTATCAGGTATACACTCATCTGACAATCTTTTTTTAAAGCACCTAAACAAGGCCAGGGGTATCAATTTAGATCCACCCTGTTGATCAATGAATCCATTGAGTGAGGTTCAAGCAAAAACTACTGTCTGCTGTACAATGGACCACCTTGACTGCTTGAAGACTCATCCAAGGTTGGCCTCAACATCGATATTGATGCTCTAGAGAATAATGATGGACATACAGCAGGGTACCACGGAATGGGGAGAAAACACATGACAGAGAAGGGTAGGAGGGACAAGGCAGAGCCAAACAAGGGCAATGGGGAAATAAACATAAGACAGTGAAAAGAAATATAAAATAAGTCAAGTGAATGGTGGGAACCAATGAAAGGCTCTGTTAGCCTATAGACAATCCGCAACTTGATTGGCATTCTTTCTCAAACATAAAATTTACACTCCAAAACATTTGTTAAAACTAGATCCAACCACAACATACAGCTAAGTTTTTACAAGTTATCCACGGCCTGAAATCACCATCAAAAATAATTTCTTAATGCCTTGGTTGAGATACTCCCTTATCCATGTGCTAAGAGCTAGAAGTTTAGCCCAAATGTTAGTCTTAGGTTCTCGGAATGCATAGAAGATTCATTTATGCAAGGTTCATGGTATCTGTATATCCGAATTA
>LPNX010780082.1:166469-179158 GCA_001517045.1 Pseudotsuga menziesii
TCAATCATGCTACAGATGGCAGCATTGAGAAACATAAAGCAAAATTCATGGCTCGTGGTTTCTCCCAGAAAGAAGGAATAGATTATGAAGAAACCTTTGCACCTATAGCCAGATACACTTCCATCATATTAGTACTTGCTCTGGCTGCAGTGATGAAATGGAAGATACACCAAATGGATGTCAAGACTTCTTTCTTGAATGGTGTAGTAGAAGAGGAAGTGTATGTGGAACAACCACTTAGTTTTGAGATACATGATAGAGAGTCTCATGTATGTATATTGAATAAATCCCTTTACGGTTTGAAACAGGCACCCAAGACATGGCACAATATAATTGATGGTTTCCTATCCAGTTTGGGATTTACCAAGAGTAAAGCAGATTCCAACCTTTACTACAAGGTTGAAGATGGAAATCCAGTGATACACCTACTATATGTGGATGATCTATTTGTAATAGGTGTGGATGGGTTGATTGCTGATACGAAGAGGAAACTTACTATCGAGTTTTAAATGAAGGACTTGGGTATGATGTACTATTTCTTAGGCATGGAGGTTTCATAGAATGAAAATGGAATCTTCCTTGGACAAGGGAAGTATGCAGTAGAGATTCTGAAGAGATTTGGGATGATGGAATGCAAGGCCATAACCACACCTATGTCATCAAACCTGAAGATATTGAGTGATGCTTCATCAAAAGCGGTTGATGCTATGATGTATCATCAGATGATTGGGTCCCTTATGTACCTGACAAACATGAGACCAGATATTTGCTTTGCTGTGAACACCTTGAGCCAGTTCCTGACAGATCTGAGACATGTTCACTTGATTGCTGTAAAGCATATTCTGAGGTACTTGAAGGGTATAGTTGACTATGGGCTCAAGTACGAGGCAAATCAGAAGATTAACCTGGAGGGTTATGTTGATTCAGATTGGGCAAGCAGTTCCATCAATAGGAAGAGAACTTTAGGATGTTGCTTCAGTATGGGATCAGGTGTGATCTCTTGGTTTAGCAGGAAGAAATCCTGTGTGGCACTGAGTATAACTGAAGCAGAGTATGTTGCAGCTTGTTTAGCTAGTTGTGAGGAAGTATGGCTGAGGAATCCACTGTATGATTTATTTGATCTCCATATGGATGCTACTTGTATATATTGTGACAACCAGAGTTGTGTGAAGTTTTCAAAGAACCCTGTATTCCATGACAAGTCAAAGCACATCGAGATCAAGTATCACTATATCAGGGATATGGTGCAGAGAGGAGCAGTGAAGCTCCAGTATGTTGCGACGGAGGAATAGATAGCTAATGTATTGATGAAGCCATTGGCTAGAGTGAAGTTTGAGTACTTCAGGGAGAAGATTGGTGTTCTCCAGATCGAGGTTCCCTCCAAGGGGAAATGATGAGACCGAGAGCCATTCTAACATGGCGAGAGGATTAGGTTCCTTCCATGGCCAGATGTAAGGGATAAACCATTCTGTCATGGTGAGAGGATTTGGTTCCTTCCATGTCAGATATGAGTACTAAGCCATTCTGATGTGACTGTAGGATTGGTCCCTACATGATCAGATGTAAGGGCTAATTGCCATTCTTGGAATGGAAACACCTGGTCAGTTACTAGGAAAACTCAGTCTAGGACTGAGGGCCATTCTGATATGACTATAGGATGTAGTCTTACATGATCAGATGTGAGTGCATGGCCATTTTGATGTTATTGAGGGATGTGTTCCCACTTGATCAGATATAAGGGCTAATGCCATTCTCTAGGAGAATGGAGGCACCTAGTCACTTACCAGGAATCCTCATTCTGGGACTGAGAGCCCTTCCGATGTGGTGTTTTCGAACATGGTTGAATGTAAGTGTAGAGCCCTTTCGATGCAGTGTTTTTGAACATGGTCGAATGTAAGTGTAGAGCCCTTTCGATGCGGTGTTTTCGAACATGGTTGAATATAAGTGTTGAGCCTTTCCGATGCGGTGTTTTCAAACATGGTTGGATGTAAATGCAGAGCCCTTACGATGCGGTGTGTTTGCACATGGTCAGATATAAGTGCTGAGCCATTCTGGCATGATGTGTTTACACATGGTCGAATGTGAGTGCTAGGCCTTTCTGATAAGATGAGGTCAGATGTGAGTGTTGGGCGTGCCTTTATGACAAGATGAGGTTAGATGTAAGAGATAGGTATGCCATTCTAACTTAGGGTCAGATATAAGCATTGATGAAGACCTACATGAAGGGTATGCCTACAACCAGCATGAAAAAGGGTTGGCTCTGTAGAACTTCCTGTGATGAGAAGAATCGAGAGATAGCACCGATGATGATGATGATCTAGACTTGATGATGATCCAGATCAAGTGATGATCTAGATGTGATGATGATCCAGACTTGATGATGATCTAGATCAAGTGATGATCCAGATTTGATGATGATACAGTGATGATCCAACAGTGATGATCTAGTGGTCGTGATGATCCAGATCCTGTGATGAAGAAAACTTGAAGAATAAAAATGACTTGAAGATGAAGGTAACTTGAAGATGAAGAAGATTTGAAGACGATGATGACTTGAAGACAAAGAAGACTTGAAGATGAAGAAGACTTGAAGATGAAGACAACTTGAAGATGAAGATGATGAGATGATCCAGTCGATACAGAGAAGAAGACTAGTGCTGAAAATTGTGTCAAAAGAATACCTTCCTAGTTAAGAGGGAGTGTTGATGTAATTGTAACTTCAGAATGTATTCACTTATATATCTTATGTCTTGTACCCCGATGTTTATTCCAGGATGTGTCTGTAATGTAATTGAGTCATGTCATGCCCCGATGTTCGAATCGAGAGGATCTATAATGTAAACAAGTCATGTCAAGTCATTATGGGTAACCCTCCTATTGTTCAAGGGTTAAAGTCCCCGTAGTTTCGGGAACTAGGGTTATTAGACTCACCTAGTGAAGTCGGCCCTAGTTGGGTTTAGTCAAGTTGGAAATTAGTATAAATAGAGAGTGAGCCTCTCTATTTATCACATACTCACTCACACTCAGTTGTAGCGTATAGCTGAGGAAGAAGAAGACACTGGGGCTAGGAAGAAAGAGGTTGCTACTGTCGGGAGATCATCTTATTGTTTTTGGGGTTTTACTTTTGGTGCTGATTCTATCTCTGAGGAAGTTGCGGGGTTTTCTCCATTTATGGTTTCCCCGAGGAAAAACACTGTGTTCATTGTTTCTTGTGTTTGATTGCTGTGCTTGTTATTCTCTCAATTAAAGATCCTAATAATGCTAGCTTAATGTTAAAAAACTAACATATGCACTTAGAAAAAAGATAAATACAAAATATTACATAATTGATCAATCGTTTGAAATAATCCAACTAAGTGGGCCCAACTTGATCATTTATAAATTTCTTCCAAACATTTGCATCTGTTGCTATAGTTTCGAAACCAGAAGGCTCTATGAATCTGATGGTGATCTCATGTTTAGCAACTTGATATTTTATATTTGCCACTTTGGCTAGAATCAGGTGAAGTTGATCTTCCAGTAGATGACTGATAACTGCTTCCTATGTTATTGCAATTGTTAGCACCTTCTCATCCAATCCTTTAACCAGCTGAATACCTTGTTCATCCTCTTGCCCTATTTCCTGCAATTGTTTCAAAAACCCTTCATGATCAGGCAATTATTCTAACCTTCTCTTAGCAAATGTCTGACAACGATTGTAAGTTATGAGAAATTTTCTGCAAAATTATGCACAAACACCTTTCGTTCTCTGAACTACCTTTACCAATTCCTCTGTTGCTTTACTCCCGAATTCAATTAGCTCATACTCCAGCTTAACTGTTTCTAGGTCCTTGATAGGTGCATCAGTTGGAGGTTCCTTGGTTTTGTCCAACCAAGTCATGCGTCCTTGTAGAATTTCCAGGATATCCTGGGTCCTGTCTAAAAAATAAGAAGCTGTACTCATAATTTCTTCCATCCTTATTTCTACTTGTTGAACCTTCAAAATGTCCTTTTCCATCTGAAGATGCATCTGATGAATTTTACTTCTAAGTGCGAGAGTATGCTTCTTCAATGGCTCAATATCTATTTTCTATTCCATAGCTGCTTCTAATGAAACTTCTAGTGAAGCTTTCGGGTTTTCCAATGCTACTACCTGAGTCTCGTAAAGCTTATCTTTCCCCTTAGTAGTAGTCTTTTGCATTTCTATTTCCGCCACTTTATTCTCTAGACTTCCTTTCTCTTTAGTCAATTCTTCAATTGATGATTTCAGACTATCTCTTTCTGCTTCCAAGACCTGATGTCTTTGCTGCAGTTTTTCACACTCTGCCAAGGTAGCCTTGGATTCTATTTCTATATTGCTTGTTGATAATACCAAAGCATCTTTGTATGATTGTAAGGTTTGGCACTCTGCTTTGGATTCCTCAATCTCAGTAATAATGTCTTTGTACTTTCTCTTTAGATTTTGAATTTCATCTCTTTCCTTTTTCAGGGTTTCTTTCAACTGCGTAACCTTCTTCTAGGATTGTTATAAATCCGTCATTATTCTGTCCACATTGTCTTCAGTAGCTAGGGCTATGGCTACACTAGCCATTTCCATTAATCTCGGATATTTATCAATATCGTGAACCACTGCCTTTCCGGTCACCATAACTCCCCTATTTCCTCCAATGTTCACGTTCTTCTCCATTCTCTTAACAATCCTCTTTTTGGATTTGTCATAAAAAATAGTATTTAGATCAAGCACTTCATCTTCTTCTATGGGAGTAAAAGGAATCAATTCAATTCCTGATATTGAAACTAGATTTCCTCCCGCTATGCTACTGGAGGGAACAAAGGGTTCTACTGAATCAACATAAGACTGAGTGTGTTCTTGATTTGCATAGTCTTGTGCCTTTTGTCATATCTCCTTAGCTGATTTTTCTACCTTCTCCTTTTCTTTAACAGCTACTTCTATTCCCATCCTCTCATTTTCTTTCTGCTTTCTCTGGATTTCTTCTTCTTCTTTTCTTTTCTTGGCTTCTTCTCTTCTCTTCTCAGCCTCTTATGTTGCTTTTATTTTTTCTTCTTCTTCAGCTGTCAACCACTCTTCTGGTTCCTGGGCTAATATGTGGGACTCTTCCTACGTTTTCTTGGCAGCCTCCTCTTCTTGCTTCTTTAGTTGCTCAACATCTTTATCCTTTCTGCCAACAATAGTTATCTTTTTTTTAAACTTCCTTCTCAAAGCTGTCATATTTCAAGCATTCTGGAAAACTTCTTAATCTTTATCCCAAAAATATGTATACTCGAAATGCACCCCTACTTCAGTACAATAATCAACAACCTTCTTCTTGGAGTCATTTCTATGGAAAATTATTTCACCGAAGTGAAAATATTCTAGCTCCTTCATGAATTCTGCTGCAGTTTTTACTTTTGAAAACTTATAACTCCCTATGTAAAATGGGACTGGAGGATAAATGGTCTTCTTTTGTTCGAATAGGAAGTGGCTTACTCCATCAATGTATAGGTGTCTAACTACCTCCTTGTGAATGACAAAATTTGTAGCATACTTAGGCAGAAGGGAAGGAGCCATTGAACCACCAAACATCCTTAAATACAAACCTTCCTCAGTTTAGTAATAGTGCCTGTTATATTAGATGACCTTCATAGCTTCCTCAGAAATGCAATTACATTCAAGCAGGAAAATTAATGTGTACAATGGAATGATAAAATCTTCACAAATATTCTTGTAGTGATTGTAATACTTGTGAGCCCACAACAATTGGTAGGAAACATATATAGGGGATCGGTCATTATCCCATTGGAATTTCAATGTTGGGAATGGATGCATACATGAAATATAATCAATCAATATTGAGCTCATATAAAATTTTGTTTTCTTCTGGGAGACTCCTCCCAGTGCTGCACTTATGCAGGCTGACAAACCATTAGACACTATGTTTTCCCAACTGAAGATGGTACCTTGAATGGCTACAAAAAAGATCACTGGTAACCAACCTATTTTGAAGTTTTTCCCATTGGCCCTCCTAAAAATCCTATTTAACATCAGCGATATCAACTTGTATGGACTACGGAGGATTTCTATTTCATACTCCCCTGGAGGCATCGTACCAAAGTTCTTACCTAGAATCATCATCCTTTGACTGTTTCTACCACATCTAGATTGAGGTATTTCAACCATCCTTTAGTCAAATAGCTCTGTGGTGTCGGAAACTTATAAGCCATGGCTACATAGGCTGGGATATAGGTAGCATAACCTTTCCCTTTAGTGTTATCCAATATCATCCTTGTCACATCTGCCCTGGGCAGGATCCATCCTATCACCTCTGAACAAGGGAAAATCTCAAGTCATGTAGCCACCTTCATGATGGCTGATCTTTCGATATCGGCATAAATAGGAAAATCCTCAAATCCAGACTCTGGGACACTCTGATTTTATATCATTCGATATATCTCTCCCCATTTATATTCAAGATCGATACCAGTGATGGCTTAAATAACCTCGAATCAGGTTATTATTTCTACCTCTAGTTCTTCCTTTATTTCTTGTGCCTTCTTTTTCTGCTCTCGAGGCATGTTGCTGTGCGGATTATGGGCCTGTGTTGATCATACAGATTAGATTTTTTCCACTCACACATAGCAAACTATATATTGAAAACAACAACAAAATTAACCAGAACATTACCAACTCATCAAGATGCATGATGAATAGCTTTTTTCTTCTACCAAACAAATATGTGTTTTATGAATGTAAAGCTAAAAAGCGTGAAGCTTTAAAAGCTAGCTCGGACACAAAATATATGAAAAACTTCCACTCGGAAAACCTAGGTTTTCACCATGATCTTATACCTACAGGTTGCAATTCTAATGGTGGGAAAACCCTGAAACCACGGATTGCTAACCCCTAAATCTGGTCCTCTCTTACAACAGAAAAAATATTCCCCCATCATCCCATGAAAAATTAACCACGCTAGACCGACGGCTGCATGCTTTCCCTAAATTGGTGAAGGGAAAGAGGGAGTGGTGCAGATGGAGAAACGATCATCTACACCTTGCCCTCTCTCTTCCAACAAATGTCAAAGAATAATTCATGGCTAGATGAAATAACAAGCTGGATGAAAATAAACAAGAAACTAAGTTGGCTGGTAAAACTACGTCTTCAAGGAACAACCCACTTTGAAATAACCCCAAACCATAATGAAACGACCAACACACTTTGAAATAACCCCCGCGGTATAAAAAAATAACCTAAACCTATCAAATTGTAGTAAAAACAACGCTGAGCAACAAGATTGGAGGAGGATCCTACCTGGAAAACCTTGCGGATGACTTGGACCAGCTCTACTTCCATCAGCAAATGATTCTCTCAGACAACAACAACTACACAGCTCTGATCGATGACAAATACGATGAACAATGATTGTATACACGACCTCTATGGGATTTTATAAGCTTGAACGTGGGATTGGGTAAGTTTTCGGGTAGGAAAGATAGAAGTGTTAAGTGGGTATCAGAAGAAAATTTATGAGCATATGCTAAGCATCGGATGTCCTCCGAAGAACGAGCCCAGGAGGTCAAGCGAACAACGCCGAAGCACTTAAAACCACCATCAGAATTCCAACCAACTAACACTACATCAGCATCAAAGATGACTACGAGAAGGTATCGGTTCAACATCAAAATCTTCCTCCACAGCGTTGGCCAAGCCAATCACTAAGTTCTCGGATCATTCTGAAAGAAAATACTGATATGGCGAAAAGACAGTTGACAAAGTTTCGGTGGATACCGAAAAAAGATAGATGATTGGAGACCTGGCACATCGAAATGGTTTCAGACTAAGCTTCTGATACATCGACGAAAATATTCCAATGCAGTTAATAAAATGACATCTAATACATAGGACAGAGACTTTGGATGCTCTCGATGGGAACATCGACTATTTAGAAAACTCCGCACCCGGTACATCGAAAAAACTGTCTACTGTGCATCCGATACAAGCAAACAAACTTTCAATTTTTTCAAACCTTCAAGTCATGGGAAAAATATGGTGAAAAGGATAAAATTTCTAATCCTTCTAAGAAGCTAAAAGATAAGAGGGGCCCTAAAAAATGAAATTTTTTTGGGGACAACAGTTGCAGCTGCAATAGGACCATACCACATAGATTCAAACTTCCCCTTCCCTAGCCTGTCATGTCTCTGATTGTAAGTCCAAACCATGTCACCTTCATTGAAGACATGGGGATGAAAAAACTTGTTGTACTGAGCCTTAATGTGTTTTTGTGTGCCTCGTTAGCCAAGGAAGCATTTCTTCTACTTTCATCAAGGTTTGTTAAGTACAAAAACCGTTCTTATTTGACAGAAGTGTTTGGGAGAAGTTCTACTGCAAGTTTGAGCAATGGGATTTGACACTCGATAGGAAGGAAAAATTCTAGTTCGTAAACCAATTGAAAAGGTGTGAAACCATTTGTTATTTTAACTGAAGTCCTATAGGCCCACAGTGCGGAAAACAGAGTTAAATTCCAGTTGGATTTTTGATCTCCAACCATCCTACACAGCATAGTTTTCAAAACTTTGTTAATGGCCTCAACCTGACCATTAGCCTGCGGGTAATACGGAGTTGAGTTTTCATGGTGAAAACCCAGCTTAGCACTCAACTCAGCCATCATCTGATTGTGGAAATGAGATTCGTGGTTAGTGACTATGTCTTGCGGGACTCCAAACCTAGCTATCACGTAGTTGAACAAAAAGAGGGTGGTAGTTTTTCCATCCTCTACATATGTAGGTATTGCTTCAGCCCATTTTGTAAATTAATCAACGGCTACGATGATGTAACCATTGTTGATGTAATTGTAACTTTAGAATGTATTCACTTGTATTTCTTATCTATTGTAACCTGATGTTTATTTCGAGATGTACGTGTTTCATGTCATGGCCCGATGTTCCTATTGGGAGGATCTATAATGTAAACAAGTCATGTCAAGTCATTGTGGGTAACCCTCCTATTGTCTAAGTGTTAAAGTCCCCGTAGTTCCGGGGCACTAGGGTTATTAGACTCACCTAGTGAATTCGGCCCTAGTAGGGTTTTAGTCATGTCACGAATTAGTATAAATAGAGAGGTGACCTCTCTATTTATCACACAACTCATCCACACTCAGTTGTAGCGCATAGCTGAGGAAGAGAAAGACACTAGGGAAAGGAAGAAAGAGGTTACTGCTATCGGGAGATCATCTTACTGTTTTTGGGTTTCACTTTAGTGTTGATTCTACTTTTGAGGAAGTTGCGGGGTTTTCTCCATTTATGGTTTCCCCGAGTAAAAACACTGTGTTCATTGTCTCTTGTGTTTGATTGTTGTGCTTGTTGTTCTCTTAGTTAAAGATCCTAATGAAATGCTAGCTTAATGTTTAAAATCTAACATGGTATCAGAGCTAACCTGAGAAGAAGACATTGTGCAGCTGCGGGAACTAGGGATTCCTATTTTTTTGATCTCTCTCCACAAATTTTCAACAAAAGTAGGGTGGAATAACTCTCCTCCCTAGGGTGCATCTTTCTGTCGAAGCAAAATCCAATTCTGAGGTTTTTCAGTTTTGGACCTGACACTATTACCGAAAATTAGGGATTTTCACAGAAGTGGAATTTTTTAGTGAGCCCAGGCCTAGATTGATCTCCTCCCCAAAATCAAAGTTAGGGATCAAATTCAAAGCATTTGGTTGGACAAAACTCCAGAAAAGCAAAACCCTAATCTGCTCCTGAACCAGCACTACAGGATTTCAGCTCCAAATCCATATCCAACATCTTGACTTGGTAAGATCTAAATATTTTGTATTTCCATTTGAGTTTCTCAGTTAAGATGTCTCATCATACCAAGATTGATGAAAAGCTTGATGTAGCTGATAACTTCTGGCCTTGGAAGTATAGGATCTCCTTGGTATTGGAAGAAAATGAGTTGGACTCCTACATCCATGAGGAGGTTCCAGTTCCAGAGGGAGATGAGGCCAAGGCCTTAGATAAGAAGAAGTTGGTTATGGTAAAGAGGATCATTGTTGATTCTATCAAGGATCACCTCATTCCACAGGTGTCCTCCCTCAAGACACCTAAAGCCATGTTTGATGCCCTAACCAAATTGTTTGAAGGGAAGAACATCAATCGGAAGATGACTCTAAGGAACCAGTTGAAGAATGTCAAGATCCAAAATGAGGAGACTATCCAGTCATACTTCACAAGGGTCTCCTAGATCAAAGAACAACTAGAAGCTGTAGATGAAGAAGTGGAGAATACAGAAATTGTGATTACAACATTGAATGGCCTCCTTAGGTCACGGGATTCTTTCATCCAAGGAATCTGTGCTAGAAAGAAGTTGGTCAAGTTCAGTAGATTGTGGGAAGAATGTTCTCAAGAAGAAGCTCGGATAGATGCTCGAGAAGAAAAGATGGGAAGTGAAGATCAAGCTCTCATAGTACACTCCAAGAAAGGAAGAAGGGAAAATCATCATCACCAAGGTAATTATTCTCATCATAAAAATAACTTTGTAAGAAGGGATCCATCCAGACTTAGATGTTATACATGCGATGAAATAGGACACTTTGCTAAAAATTGTCCCAAGAATAAGAATGGATCCAAGAAGAATAGGAACTCCAAAAGAAGAAATCATGCTCACACTTCTGAGGATGATGATCCTCCCAGGAAGAGAGTAAAACAACAAAGTGAGGACTCTTCAAGTGAAGATTAATATGTTCTGATCTCCGCTCTCACGGGAACTATCACTCATGGAAGCAAAGATTGGCTTATTGATAGTGGGGAATCCAAGCATATGAAAGGTTTCAAGGAATCCTTTGAGAACCTATCCGAACATAATTCACCCCATAAGGTGAAGCTTGGGGATGACTACCAATATCCCATAAAAAGTAGTGGTGAATCCTCCTACAAGCTAGACTCCGGAAAGTCTATAAAAATGAAATATGTTTTGTTTGTACCAAGACTGAAGAAGAATATTCTATCCATATCAGCATTGGATGCAAAATGCATGAGGGTTGCATTTGTAGATGGCCAAGTCCTCATGTGGCCAAGAGGAAAGACTATTGATGATGCAATAGTGATTGGAGAACAAGAAGGATATTTATACAAGCTGAAGGGTCATCCAGAACAAGCTATGGTCCATGACACAGTAGAGCCAAATGAACTTTGGCACAGAAGGCTTGCACATGTGCATTACAGAGCACTACCACTCGCAAGAAAATCTATTGAAGGTCTTCCTGAAATTCAAGCAAAACATGAAGGGTTCTGCAAAGGATGTGCAAAAGGAAAGAAAACAAAGAAGACATTTCCAAGTAGCGAGAGCAAGGCAAAAGGAATCTTGGAAATCATCCACTCCGATGTATGCAGACCAATGTCATCAAGTTCACGAAGTGGGTATGTATACTATGTTTCTTTCATTGATGACTTTTCTAGGAAGACATGGATTTACTTCATGAAGAACAAATATGAATTTTTCAGCAAGTTCAAGGAATTCAAATCCTTGATCGAGAACCACACAGAAAAGAAGATCAAAACCTTTCGATCAGATAATGGCGAAGATATCACATCAAATGAATTCAAAGTCTTATGCAAAGAATCAGGGATTAAGAGGGATTTGTCCACTCCTTACAATCCACAACAGAATGGGGTTGCAGAAAGGAAGAATAGAACCATCATGGAAGCTGCAAGAGAAATGCTTCATGATCAAGATCTTCCCATGCATCTATGGGCAGAAGCAACCAGAACAATGGTGTATGTATAGAACCATACTCCACACAGAGTACTCAAGAACAAGACTCCTGAAGAATTATTCTTCGGTAAGAAACCAGAAGTCATCCATCTCAGAATATTCGGTTGTCCAGTGTACATACACATTCCAAAAGAAAAAAGAACAAAACTAGATCCTTCAGGAAAAAAGGGTATATTTATGGAATACTCTGAATGCTCGAAGGCTTACAGAATATACTTCCCAGGATTCAATAAGATTGACATCAGCAAGGATGTAGCATTTGATGAAGACACAGCTTACAAAAAATCCATAAAGAGACCTATTGAAGATACTGAAGAAGCATAAGCACCCAAAATTCACGATACAACCATGAATGAAGAAATTCAATAAGAAGATCAAGAATTTGAAGAACCACAAAGACCTGTAGATCCACCTCAGGAGAATAATCCTCACAAAAGGAAACCTACTTGGGTACGAGAAATTATCCAAGGTGTAGAAATATATGGGGCTCCAGAAGAGAATAACGGAGAAAGAAAGAAAACCAGATCGTGTTCCGGATATGTAGCTTTACTATGTGATGTTATCAATAAACAACCTTCCAACTATGAAGAAGCGGTAGAACGAAAATAATGGAAGGATGTTATGATTGAAGACTATCAATCGATCATGAAGAATGATGTTTGGGATGTTGTCCCAAGACCAGAACGGAAGTCGGTTGTAATTTCCAAATGGATCTACAAGATCAAGCATGCTGCAGATGGTAGCATAGAGAAATATAAGGAAAGATTTGTGGCTCATGGTTTCTCACAGAAAGAAGGAATAGATTATGAAGAAACCTTTGCACCTATAGCCAGATACACTTCCATTAGATTGGTACTTGCTTTGGCTACAGTAATGAAATGGAAGATACACCAAATGGATGTCAAGACTGCTTTCTTGAATGGTGTAGTGGAAGAGGAAGTGTATGTAGAAT
>LPNX010780082.1:179205-190118 GCA_001517045.1 Pseudotsuga menziesii
AAAAGGATTCTCATGTGTGCAGGTTGAAGAAATCCATGTATGGTTTGAAACAGGCACCCAGGACATGGTACAATAGAATTGACAGCTTTCTATCTAGTTTGGGCTTTACCAAGAGTAAAGTAGATTCCAACCTTTACTATAAGGTTGAAGATGGAAACCCAGTGATGCTTCTACTATATGTAGATGATCTGTTTGTAACAGGTATGGATGGGTTGGTTGATGATACGAAGAGAAAGCTTACTACCGAGTTTGAAGTGAAGGACTTGGGTACGATGCATTATTTTCTAGGCATGGAGGTGTGGCAAAATGCGGATGGAATCTCCCTCGGAAAAGGGAAGTATGCAGTAGAGATCCTGAAGAGGTTTGGGATGATGGACTATAAGGCCATGACCACACCTATGGAATCAAACCTGAAGCTATTCAGTGATGCTTCATCATAGACAGTTGATGCTACGATGTATCATCAGATGATTGGGTCCTTGATGTACCTGACGAACACGAGACTAGATATTTGCTTTGCTGTGAACACCTTGAGCCAATTCTTGACAGGTCCGAGACATGTTCTCTTGATTGCTGCAAAGCACATTCTGAGGTACCTGAGGGGTACAATTGATTATGGGCTCAAGTACGAGGCGAATCAGAAGATTAACCTGGAGGGTTATGTTGATTCAGATTGGGCAGGTAGTGCCATTGATAGGAAGAGCACTTCAGGCTGTTGCTTTAGTATGGGATTAAGTGTGATCTCTTGGTTTAGCAAGAAGCAATCCTATGTGGCACTGAGTATAGCTGAAGTAGAGTATGTCGCAGCTTGTTCAGCTAGTTGTGAGGTAGTATGGATGTGGAAGCTACTGTCTGATTTATTTGATCTCCAGATGGATGCTACTTGTATACATTGTGACAACCAGAGTTGCATGAAGTTGTCATAGAATCCAGTGTTTCATGACAAGTCAAAGCATATCGTGATCAAGTATCACTATATCATGGATATGGTGCAGAAGGGAGTAGTGAAGCTCCAGTATGTTGCAACGGAGGAACAAATAGCTGATGTGTTGATGAAGCCATTGGCTAGAGTGAAGTTTGAGTACTTCAAGGAGAAGCTTGGTGTTCTCCAAATCGAGGTTTCCTCCAAGGGAAAGTGATGAGACCCTGATCCATTCTGTCATGGTGAGAGGATTGGTTTCATCCATGGTCAGATGTAAGGGCTGAGCCATTCTGTCATGGTGAGAGGATTGGTTCCTTCCATGTTAGATATGAGTGTTGAGATCCATAGCCATTATGATGAGTAGGTCAGATGTAAGGGCTTAGCCATTCTGTCATGATGAGAGGATTGGTTCCTTCCATGTTAGATGTGAGTGTTGGCCATTCTGATGAGTAGGTCAGATGTAAGGGCAACTGCCATTCTCTAGGAGAATGGAGGCACTTGGTCAGTTACCAGGTAGCTCAGTCTGGGACTGGTGGCCATTCTGATATGACTATAGGAATGGTTCCTACAAGATTAGATGTGAGTGCATGCCTTTTCAAATATGCATGTTGGATTGGTTCCTTGCATGTTTCAAATGTAAGTGCAGAGCCTTTCTTGATCATTGGTTGAAGAGATGTAAGTGTTGAGCCTTTCTTGATTATTGGTTGAACAGATGTAAGTGTTGTGCCTTTCCTAATCATTATTTGAATGAATGTAAGTGCAAGATCCTTTCTGAAATTGGTTGTCAGATGTAAGTGCATAGCCTTTTGGCATGGAGGATTGGTTCCTTGCATGGCCAAGTGTAAGTGTTGGGCCATTCCGATCATTGGTTGAACGGATGTGAGTGTTGGGCCTTTCTGATAGGGTTGTGGGCTATGTTACCACATGGTTAGATGTGAGTGTTGGGCATTGCCTTTCTGATATGATTATAGGATTAGTTCCTACATGATCAGATGTAAGTGTTGGGTGGGCCATTCTAACTTAAGTGTCAGATATAAGCGCTGAAGAAGACCTACATGGTGGTTAGGCCTACATCCAACATGAAAAATGGCTGGCTCTGTAGAACTTCCTGTGACAAGAAGAATCATGAGATAGAACCTATGAATATTCAGTGTTGATGATCCAGCATAGATGATCCAGATCAAGGGATGATCCAGATCTAGAGATGATGCTCCAGAGATGATCTAGATCGAGTGATGATCTAGATCCAGTGATGATGATCCAAATCGAGTAATGATCCAAATTCAAAGATGAATATGAATTGAAAATGAATATGAATTGAAGATGAATATGACTTTAAGATGAAGATGACTTGAAGATGTAGATGATGAGATGATCCAGAGAAGAAGACCAGTGATGAAAATTTTGTCGAGAAAATACCTTCCTCGTTAAGAGGGAGTGTTGATGTAATTGTAACTTTGGAATGTATTCACTTGTATTTCTTATCTATTGTAACCCAATGTTTATTCTGGGATGTACTTGTGTCATTCATGCCCCGATGTTCCTATCGAGAGGATCTATAATATAAGCAAGTCATGTCAAGTCATTGTGGGTAACCCTCCTATTGTCTGAGGGTTAAAGTCCCTGCAGTTTTGGGGCACTAGGGTTATTAGACTCACATAGTGAAGTCAGTCCTGGTAGGGTTTTATTCATGTCGAGAATTAGTATAAATAGAGAGGTGACCTCTCTATTTATCACACAACTAATCCACACTCAGTTGTAGCACATAGCTGAGGAAGAGAAAGACACTGGGGCAAGGAAGAAAGAGGTTACTGTTGTCGGGAGATCATCTTACTGTTTTTGGGTTTCACTTTAGTGCTGATTCTATCTCTGAGGAAGTTGCGGTGTTTTCTCCATTTATGGTTTCCCAGAGGAAAAACACCGTGTTCATTGTCTCTTGTGTTTGATTTTTGTGCTTGTTGTTCTCTCATTTAAAGATCCTAATGAAATGCTAGCTTCATGTTTAAAATCTAACAACCATGCCCCTCGACTGAGGTAGGATTACAATGCATGAAATCAATACCCCACTTAGAGAAAGGGCCAACAACAATGATGGGGTGTAAAGGAGTAGGGTAGGTGCGCTTTTTAGGATAAAAGAGTTGTCAAGGTGGGCATTTTTTAACTGCCTCATCATAATATTTGAAGATTGAGGGCCAAAAATACCTAGCGCGAAGGATTTTCTGAGTTGTCGCCATCCCAGAAAGATGACCACCACATGCTCTGGAGTGGCAATCATTCAAAACTTGTTTAGCTTCTTCGTGTGTAAGGCATCACCGAAGAATGGAGTCAATACCACTTTGATGCAAGGTATCATTTAAAATGAGATAATACTTTGCATGGTGATGGATGTGATGATGATCATCATGGCACATGACAGGCTGGAATCTCTAGGTCTGGAGATAGATGATCAAATTTCGATACCATGGGTCGGTTGTGCTGATCAGGAACAAGAATTCATCTAGAAATGAATCATTGGGATTATATTCCATCATAGCACAAGGAAGGTCACACATCAACTTTGCAAAGACCATGTAATTCTTTAAAGTAGCCTTAACGAACTCAAGATCGAATTCCTTTAAGATAACACTCCAATGGGAATAAGATGTAGTGATGAAATTTTGATCAGCGAGTATAATTGTGGTGCATAGTAATATGTAGTGATGAAATTTGTGCACATCAATGACTGTAGCCAAAGCTAGCTTCTCCACATGCGAATAACGGGTTTCAGAGTCGAGGAGACTCTTGCTTAGGTAATGAATCATGTGTTATTAGTCGTTGAAATATTCCTGCACTAGAACCATAACAATGGTAGTAGTGGAGGACGCAACGTATAACATAAAGTATTTTGAGTAATCTAAAGTTTGCAACACTGGTGAATGGGTCAGAGCGTTTTTCATATTATCAAAATCTCATTGAGCTTGGTCATCCCAAAAGAATGGAGTGTCCTTCTTAAGGAGACACATATAGCCATGTGTTTGTTCTGTGAAGTTGCATACGAAATGACGAAGAAATTTTGCCTTCCCCTGCAAACTTTGGAGTTCAGTGATATTTGTCGGGGTGGGTAAGGCCAAAATAATAGCAATTTTCAAAGGAGCTATCTGGATGCCATCTTTGGAAACCATTAAGCCAAGAAGACTTCTAGTCTTAATACAAAAGATACATTTGTGTGGATTAAGCCGAACATTGTAATGAAAAAACCTAAGGAAAATATCTCTAAGGTTCCCTGGGTGGTCCTCTCATTGTTGTGAATGACCAAGGATATCATCTAGATACGGCTCCTCGATGTGCTTAATATCATGAAAATCATAGGTCATGGTGCGCTGGAATGTAGCTCCAACATTTTTTTATACCAAAGGTAAATTCCGATATGCAAATCTTCCCCACGGGAAAATGAATGCTATTTTATGTTGATTGGCAAGAAGAATATATATTTGGTTGTAACTAGAAAAGATGACACTCCCAACACAATTATTGATGATTTGATCAATGTGTGGAGTAGGGAAATTTTCCTTGGGACAAGCCTTATTTAAATCTCAGAAATCGATACAAAACCTAATAGTGCCCTACTTCTTAGCCATAGGGACAATATTATACACCCATTCCTTCAATGGTACAGGATAAATAAACCTCGATTTCAAAAGTTTTTCCACTTCGGCTTTGATAGTCGCAACCTTCCTAAGACGGACTTGTCATACTTTTTGTCGGACTGGCTTGGCCATGGGATAAGTTTTAATCTTGTGCACCACAATGGACGGATCAATCCCAAACATTTCTTCATATGTCCAGGAAAAAATATCATGGAATTCTTTGAATAGAGCTCTATAATTTTTAGTTTCTTCTATTGAATAGTTCTGGCCTACATGAACATGCCCAATAGTTTCAGGATTGACTAATATGTGAATAGGGGTTGTCTGAGTGATGTTGCAAAGGTTTCCTTCGGAATCAGTGCCTTGCAACATTACAGGTGTTTGAGGATGGGTGACAATATCAGTACTAATAAGAGACACAATATCAAAGTCTATTGAATTGGCGTTGGGAAGGAAACATGATCTATGATGATGATCTTCCCATACAGGTTCATATGCACTCATGATCTCCATAATGGACTTGTCCGATGGAAAAGTATATGTGAGACAGTATAGAGTGGGGAGAGAGGGTTCTAGCTAGTAGGGTAGGTGGTAAGGATTCGAAGCCACCATATGAAGATCATCATAATGGACATCAGAAGCAAATTGAACAACATCATAAAGTGCTTCGTAAGGGCCTAGAGAGGATGACTCGACAACTTCTTTGCCTCTAGAACTATGGCCAGTTGTGGAAATCATGTTCATAGTCACCACTTCCATACTAGGAGGAGTTGAGGGAGACACTCCCATGAGGGTTGAATCCTTCAACATACCTACCCGAATCGACTAATAAGGAGGAGGGGATTGCCCTAACATTGGGATATTATTTGCAGTGGGGGTAGAAACATCTGGTGAACAAAAATCGAGTTGATTGATGGTCACAATATTCTCCAAATGAGGGAATTGGAGAGTTCAAAACACTGTTGAAGTGACAACCATCATAGCATAGAACCAATTTTTCCCCAATAGAATATTGTAATCCAACGGGGCATCGACCACCTCCACCTGAATGGAAACAGTCTTGCCCCCAAGGTTGACCAAAAGGGATAGTAATAGACCATGGGGCTGGAAACCTCGTCCATCAAAATATTTCAAGGTTGTGGGTCACTTCATAAGTTTAGGAGAACCAATGGATCTCCAACAAGCCACATACAATACTAAGGTGGAAGCTCCTTAATCTAGAACGGTCCTATGGACCTTTCTCCCAACTACTCTTGTCATGATTTGAAATGCGAGATAGTGGGGTAGTATAGACTTGTAGTTCTCCACATTAAAGTGAATTAAATTAGTGTTATCTAGGTCTAATGCCCCCAATTCCTTCAACAAGTTTTTGCACTATGTAGGACAACTTTGGAGCACCTCCAGGGTAGAAATTGTGCAATATGCTTGAGCCAAATATTCAACGACATCATAGAATTGTGCAACTTGAGAATTTGGATTAAAAATAGAATTCCTGAGGGTACTCTTGGGAGGGCACAAAATCAAGTCGATATTAGGTTTCTAGATCATGAGGAGACCATTAGACGAAGGCAGAGGAGAACTAGTGGATGGAGTTTTCTTGGAAGAAGGATTCTCATCTTTCTTCTTTGTAGGTTTGTCATATGAATGACTACGAGTATTCAAGATAATAGTTTCCAAGGACATCATTATGATTTCTTCTATAGAATTAGAGGTTCCTTGATCAGACATATAATCTATCAATTTTTGTTGAGACAAAAAGGGGTCGGTAAGCACTGTTGATGTAGGGTTACTTTTCAAAAATTTACTAATCTCTTCACAAGGAGGGCACTCCTTCATGAAGTGGTCACCACCACACAATAGGCAGGGATACTTAGCCTTCCTCTTACCTTTATTGCAATTCTATGGGGCCATAGCCTTGGGATTCTCTTGTTGGTTTCTGGGATTCTTATTTTTCCCCTTAACTTTCTTCTTATTACTGGGTGTCTAGGTACTTTGAATAACATTCACCTCAGGGGAGACCATAGAAGCAGAAGGAGTAGTAGTGGAAGTACACTATTTCTCAGCAAGCTTAGCTGCTGATGAGGGCTGAATTGAATCGACAACCCCATCAATAGGAGTTTCTACAGGTGGCTTGGTAGGGTCCATGTTGGGGCGAGGAGCTTGAGGGATTAGGTCATACAGAGTTTCGTACTAGGAATAAACCAAGTCCAGATATTGAGTGCAACTGATAGCATGCTCTTCAGTAACAACACTTCCCATATGCACCTCTCAGGAAGTGGGAGGCAACAAGGATTTTGTGAACCAATCTGCTAATAATTGGTGTGGAATAGGAGCTTTAATAAGTCTTCATCATCTCCTCCACTCATGAATATGGTCAGATATATGTATGGAAGTATTTTGACGAAGTGATGTCAAAATATTCGTACCAGTTTTGTAGTGGATGGAAGGTTGGAAATGAGTAAGAAAAATTGTTTCCAATGAGCTAAAGTCCACAAAAAATGTTGTAGAAGTTCAATGTACCATTTTGTAGTTGTACCAGTCAAAATTTGCTGAAAGAGCCTAAACGGAATAAATCATCCATGAAGGAGTTGGAAGAACACCATAGATGGAAGGTCATAACATGGTTTTTGGGATCTTCTCCCTACTTCCCATCAAATTTCAGAATAGCTGATGATAACTTTATTGGAATTGTAGGACACGAAGGGTTATGCTGGATGGGGTCATTAATCAACTTAGACAGACTAGGAAAGTCCAAAGTTGCCAAAAAAGGAATTTGTCAGTTAGGTTGCACGTACTGGTGGTATTGATAAGGCATATGTATACCAGTAGGACCATAAGCCGATCGATACACTAGTTGTTGGGAATTTGGATTCGCAGATGATCCTCTCGAAGATTCACTAAATGGAGGCGGGCCCCTGGGAGGAGGGTTTCCTCTAGGTGGTGGTGGTAGTGGTACTCCGCTAGGAGGGCCTCCACTAAATGGTCCTCTGCCAGGTGGGCCTCCACTAGGTGGGCCTCTAAAAGGTGGTCCACTAGAAGGTGGTTCCCCAAGAGGTGGTCTTTTAGGTAGTGCCCCCCCAAAAGGTGGTTTTCCAGAAGGTGGTGGTCCTCCAGGAGGTGGCCCCCTAGAAGGTGGTCCTCTAGGTGGGCCTCCACCAGGTATCCCTCCACCAGGTGGACCTCCATTAAGTCATGTCCCACCAAAATGTGGGCCACCATATCCTCCAACAGTATTGATAGGTATCCCCCCAAGCATAGGCATATACGAGCAGTTCGGTTGCCCCCATGGCGTAAACATGTTCCTAGGGTAAGGCATACCGGGATATACCATTCCTGTAGATGTAGGTTGAAATTTCACATTACTTACGGATGGTATATTTACCAGGTGAGTATATCCCCAAGGAGGTTGATTAACAATGGGTTGTACCCCTAAGGGTTGCCCCATACTAGAAGGGGGAGTAATTGCTTTGGTTTTTGTGGGAGGGACTACAACTGCTGACTATCCTACAACAGGGGTATGTATTGTACTGGATGTGACTCCACTAAATATTGATGTAACTTGAGTTGGAGGTTTCCCCCCAGTGGAAGAAGATACGGGAGAACCAAAAGAAGACCCATAATTTTGAATTGTAGTAACAGGGTTGGAAGGTTGACCTGGATTAGAAACTATCGATCCTCAAACCAATGATGTTATACTAGGAGTATCTTGAGACGTAGGGAGTGAACAGTATCCTAGAGGGGTTGATTCCAAAAGATGGGTCAAAAGAGCCGACACAAGCCCCCGATGAGAAGGAGGTGAATCTATGATGTTCACAAGGTGCTCTTGAAAATTATGTAAACGATCGATCGTCGGCTGTAGCCTTCTATACATATCCTCATTCAACGAAGGATTAAAAAAGGATGGTCTAGTCACCCCAAATTTTAAAATTGCTTGACCCGTAGAGGTTCTCCAAAAAGGAGCATTAGGGACATATTATGTCCCCTCGGTATCATCAGACAGGTGATTAACCCAATTTGATGAAATGATATGACCTTCCATTGGAAAATGGAAAGCAATGTCAGCCATAGGAGGCTGTTCGACCAAGGGATTATCATATGTAGTGAATTATTTCCCCACTTCCACAGCTGGATTCTCTTCCACATGAGAATTAGCCGCGGCATCTTGGTCTATGGATTCCATTGGTCTTTCTCTTGCCACAAGAGGAAGGTTAAGCAGCAAGCCTTGAATTCTTCTAGATCGTCTCAAAGGAAACTCAGCCATATTATTGGTCACTAAAAGCCTAACCTAGAGTTTGAAAAATAGGAAAAACACACAAAACCTCTCTTACACAAGCTAAAGGCCATAATCACACTTAGGTGACAAGAGGGGTTGATAAAAACTAGTTTCTCTCTAGAATTCTCAAGTCTTTACAACTCGTGATATACTGTAGGGTCCAACAGTAAAGCACGACAGGGAGGATTGGGACTATCCCTTGCCTAAATACCTGATTACCTAGAAAGTATGTGCATAGTGGTCTCCCGTGTTGATGTATTTGTAACTTCGGAATGTAGTCATCAATATATCTTATGTATTGTACCCCGATGTTTGCTCAGGGAAGTGTCTGTAATGTATTTGAGTCATGTCATGCCCTGATGTTCCTATCAGGAGATTCAATAATGTAAAAAAGTCATGTCAAGTCATTGTGGGTAACCCTCCTATTGATCAAGGGTTAAAGTCCCTGCAGTTGTGGGGCCCTAGGGTTATTAGACTATCCTAGAGAAGTCGCCCCTAGGTGATTTATTGTAAGTCAGGGAAATAGTTCCCATCATTGTGTTAAGGTTAACCCTCCTTGTTGATCGAAGGGGCAAAGTCCCCACAATTGTGGGGCACTAGGGTTATTAGACTCTCCTAGAGATGCCGGCCCTGGTAAGTAATTTTTAAGTGAGGCCAACATGTTGGAGTGGAAATAAAGTGAATGAAAAAATATAAATAGAGAGTGAGCCTCTCTATTTATCACACACACTCACTCACTGGGGCGCATGAGTGAGAGAATAAGTTGCTGGGACAAGAGAGAGAGAGACTACTGCTGTCGGGAGATCATCTTACTGTTTTTGGGATTTTACTATTGGTGTTGATTCTATCTCTGAGGAAGTTGCAAGGTTTTCTCCTTAATGGTTTCCCTGAGGAAAATTATTTGTGTCTCTTGTCTCTTTTGTTTGATTGTTGTGCTTGTTATTCTCTACGTTAAAGATACTAATATAATGCTAGCTTGAATGATAAACATATAACATGGTATTAGAGCTAACCTGAGAAGAAGACAATGTGCAGCTACGAAAGCTAGGGCTTCTTACTTTTTGGATCTCTCTCCACAATCCATCAGCAAAAGTATGCTAGGATGACTCTCCATTAAAGGGCGCATCTTTCTGTCGAAGCGAAATTCGATTCCAGGCATTTTCAGTTTTTGGTGCGGGAAATTAGGGCTTTTTACAGAAGAAGAATTTTTGTGTGAGCCCAGCATAGGATTTCTCTCCTCATAAAAATTGAATTTTAGAGACCTGGGTCGATATTTTTGGTTGGGTGAAACTCCGGGAAAGTCAAACCCTAGTTTGACCCCAGGCCTGAAAAACCCTAAAATACTGAAATTGATAAGTTTTGGTATGATTTCTATATCTTGGGATTTCAGAAGTCTCAGGGGCCAACACTTTCATAGGTTCAATATAAAATATTTATGTACACTGTGTCCAAGTTTCATCCTCAGATTCACTATATTCTAGGAGATATGATTCCTCCAAGTTAGGGTTCCAGCCTCTTCCAGGATTCATCCCTAAATAGGAAACCTGGGGTGAATCGCTATATCTTGGGATACGAAGATCCAAATTAAATTTCTCAAGATTTTCTAGAAAGGGCACACACATTAATTTCTATGGTAGAATTTTTAGAACCCGAAGATGAAATAGTGACATGTGGCAGTCTGTACAACTTCGCTATTCTGAATAGTCCTGAAACATGTCACCTTGGGAAACCACTCATAAGTCCCAATTGGTGAAACTAATTGTGATGAAAACTATGGTGTTGGAACAGGGATAGGAGAGGATACCACAGTGATAATTTTCAAACATAGAGGAGCAGTAATGTCAGATCTACCACAGAAATAGTATCAGGAATTTATGTAGAAGAAATTGGTAAACTAGGGCTTCCTCTTCTGGGAGCTTCCCTCCACTGTTTTCAGAAAATGAGTACATTGGACAGCTCACCTTGAAGAGGTATATCTTTCTATACAATCATATATGAAAGATTCCAAGTTTTGAAAATTAGGGTTTCTCTGACAAACCCTAGATCAGCCAGCTCCGGAACCAGGACGGACACCTCAAATCGGTAAGATCTA
>LPNX010780082.1:217027-258885 GCA_001517045.1 Pseudotsuga menziesii
CCATATACATATTCTTTCTTATCATTTTATTAATTCATTTATTATTCATCTCTTAATTCTTTTTTATTTCATTTTGTTTTACGGAAGGTCAATACATAACTATTCTATTTATTTATTATATCTTGTATATCCTTATGTCATCCCTGTTATTTTGTATGGTTGTGAAGTATGGAGGTGCAACATTTCTAGAGAATCTTGGAGGAAGATTAAACAAATCCAAAAGCGGTTTATAACTTATAACCTAAAATTAAAATCAATATGCCTTATCATATTCTCCTCATAGAAGTGGGTATTTCCCACATAGAGAGCATGGTTATGACTAGGTACCTAATGTACAAGCATAAGATAAATAACATGGGAAATGAGAGACTTCCTAAAATTGTTTTAAACTCAAGTCAAAACCAACTATGCCTCAAGTAGTGTTGGTGTAAAGATACCATGGATTGGTTAAACCATTAGGGAATTGATGAAAATGGCATTTTGTAGAACATTGATAATGTCAAATGTATTATTACTTCTAAGTTTAAAGAGAAATTATGGTGTGAGGAAAAATTAGTAGTTAAAAGAAAATTAAGATACTATAAGGAGGTCATTAATCCTAACTTGGAAGATTAGAAGTATCTCTCGGTAGTAACTAGATCACAAAATAAAATTAATATAGCCAATATTAGAATGGAATATCATGAACTCCAAAGCGAAATAGAGCATTGGTCTATTCCTAAAGCTCCATGGGAAGAAAGGATTTTCCATCTATGTGATTCTATGAGCATTGAGGATGAAAATCAATTCGTCTTAGAGTGCCATGCTTACACCCACGTTAGATCCGAGTTTCATAGTATTTGTTACAATACAAACCTTTATAATCTCCTAACTTTCCAAACCTATAGTGAGCTTGGAAAGCTTCTTGGCAAGATTTCTGAACACGGGAACAAGATTTTAAAGTAAATGAAGTATTATCCTTCTTAACTTTGGTTTCAATAGACATTCATCATCATCATCATCACCACCACCACCACCATCACTTTCTTCTTCTTCTTCATCGTCGTCGTCGTCGCCGCCGCCGTCGTTGCATCGTCATCGTCGTCGCCGCCGCCGCCACCTTCACCTTATTTATTATTATTAATTTCTTTACAATTTTTATTATCTAATTATCACTCTTTACATTATATTATAAAATTTATTTATTTTCCTTTTTGATAATATTATTATCCATTTTTGCATTATAATATATCATTCATTTATTTCCTTCTATATAAATAATAATAATATTTATGTGTGTTTTCTCTTTATAATTCCTTTTCACTAATTTACATTAATTGTCATATTCGGATTTATATTTTATTTTCCTACCTCTATGTACTCCCATAAATATATATGATAAAAAAATTTAATTTAATTTATTTATTTTAATTTAATCATTACATTTAATTTCACTTTTATTGTTATATTCTAACTTATCCTTAATGACCAAATTTAGTAAAAAAACATTATTTTCCTAACTATTAATTCTTTTCTCAAACTCTATTCAATTAGCTAGGACACTCTTGTCTAATAGTAATAGCTTCACATGGATCTTGAAGATGGGTGGAATATCTATTGAAACGTGCTAAGCATCTGTAAATTACCATCACATAGTGAAACTCCATAAGGTTTAACACAATATTTAATTTTGTTAGGGTATATTTTGATGACTTCATGAGATACAATATGACCCAAATATTGTGCTTCATGTATTCCAAAGGCACACTCAAAAGGCTCAACATATCGTTTTTTTTAATAGTTTTAAGACCATGCCAACATGTTTTACATGCTATTCCTAAGATTTGCAATTACACCATTGTCAACATCTTGTGAGCACAATTGTGCAATTACACCATTGTCAACATCTTCTGAGCTCAATTGTGCAATTACACCATTGTCAACATCTTCTGAGCATAATTATGCAATTACACCATTGTCAACATCTTGTGAGCACAATTGTGCAATTACATTGTGGTGTCAATTTTTTAGCAATTTTGTCATGTTGTTAGAGTTTATCACTTTAGAGGGTTTACTTGGAATATTTTTTACTTAAATTTCCTTTCCTGATGAATATATCTCATGAAAAATTCTTGAATATTAAGATATATTTTTCCTAATGATTATATTCATTGGACCCCTAGCACAACATCAACACCACGCATTTGGATTTCAATCATTAGACTATCCAATAAACAATCCCCATAGTAAGCTTAATACTATGTAACTTCCATGAACAATTTATGGTACCTCCATTTGTAATCATTACTTCAAATTCTGGTGTTAGATAAATAAAGTATTTAGAACTTTGACTAAGTTGCAATTGCTGAAGTTATGGGTACTACCATAATTGATCAACACCGTTACCTTTTTCATTTTGTAATATCCTTATTTTGAAAGAGTTTTAGAAGTGCTAATGTCAGCTAATTCATGGTAGTATATGGTTGTAGTAGTATCTTCTAGCTTGACCTCTTCATACTGTTCTGGTTTTGGATATTCTTCCTCTACACAATCTATGTAGAATAATTTCTTCTCGCTATATTTATACCTCTTATTATACTTTCTGTCATAATTGAAACATAGTCCCTTTGCTCTTCATTGAGGCATTAATTTTGTAGGTTGAGTGAGTTTGGAGGAGGAAACATTTCCTTGTCTATACGTGTTAGGAGCAACCCTTCTAGTAGCCATGTTTTTACTTTCAACTTTCATTTCCAAACTAAAAGAATTCTTCAATTATTTAGGTTCAAATATACTTAGCTCATGTTTAATTATCTCCTTTTAAGTGTCTATAAAGAGATCCAACAAATTATCCTTTGGAATGCTCTTCACTCTAAGACTCAACTTCTAGAATTTCTTAATGTCCTCTATAACTTAACCTTTTTGTCTTGAGATTTATCAATTGGATAAATAAATTGTTGCTCTTAATATTCCCACAACGTGCTATCAATTCATTTGTAAATATATACCAAGAGACAATATGGTTCTTTTTATGGTCACAAATTTATTGGTACCGTACAAATTGTTTAATTTCTAAATACAAGGTGCAGTAGTTGCCTTTTGTAATGTTGCCACTTGGTGTAGATCAAAGAACTACCCCATCTAGAATATCCACATTCTTGGATCATTGCCATCAAAATTTCTCATATAAATATTGGGAATAAAGTAGTTCCGTTGTCACGAGTTGAACCCATGATGACGTTGATTATGGAGTGATGAATGATCAAGTGTTGGAAACTTAAAACCCTTTTTCTCCAATCATTTTTCAATTTTCTCAATATGTGAATTGGACACTATCCTTTAGTTCTCCTTATCCTCTTATTGAGGAGGTGAATTAGAGGTAAATAGTTGTCTTATATCATTCATAACTACCCCCTTCATATATTTGAGATCATATTTCATCTTTTCCATCTTTTTATTCATCATTCCCATATTTTGATCTATCATCTCCATCTTTTGTATATTGAATTTCAACTAAGTTTATATATTTTTTATTTTACCAATTGAATATGTGTCACTAACCAACACTCAATTCCTTAAGTTTTATCTCCAATTTGGATAACTTGTTATACATTTCTTCATTTTATTCATGATTCATGGTTGATATTTCAAAAGGTGTGCAGGGCATAGTAATTTTCACTCCACCTCTTTCCATTAGATCCCATTGATATTTATTAGATCTATTCGCTATTTCCTCTATATAATTATTTTTCAATCAATTAAAAAAGGTATTCCAATGAAAATATATGCTATCTTTAAGTTAACATACCTTTAAATCCCCTAGTTTGTAGCATGTCTTGTTGACCTACCTTTCTCTTGAATTATCTCTTAAAATTTGTCCTCTCTTAGTATAAAATTTTCTCTCGCAATAGTGTGGTATGTTTTCTCAAATAGCTTTCCAAAACATGTTATTTTTGTCCCTTTCAGGAGAGTGAACTAGTGCAAGTTGAAAGAACTATTATTTTCTTGTTATACTTTTAAAACACATGTAACAATTTTATCCTTAAACCTGATTGAGACTAGTTTTTGGAAAAGTAAAAAATCATAACTTCCATAGACTATAACTTCAAACTTGTAATGGAATAGTATCTAAAATTTTTACCACATGTACTTTTCTATGTTTTCTATTTATCCCAATAGTTTCATTATCTAATACATCCATGAAAGAATTTTGTAGTGAAAATGGCTCTGATACCAAATGGTATGCACCAAATTCCCAAAATCGCATAAAATAGAAAGAAAGAGTAATCCAACACTTTGAGAATGAAATAAAGAGATAAATGAAAAGCCTCTTCTAGGAGGTGACCCCCTTATATTATGTATCAATTGGAAAAGTAAATATGAGATGATCTTAAACTAGGTATTCTTAGCATATATAGGAGAAAAACACTACAAGTACAATTAAGGTCATAGCTAGCC
This sequence comes from Pseudotsuga menziesii, assembly GCA_001517045.1. Classification (NCBI taxonomy): domain Eukaryota; kingdom Viridiplantae; phylum Streptophyta; class Pinopsida; order Pinales; family Pinaceae; genus Pseudotsuga; species Pseudotsuga menziesii. Next base: position 221,462 of record LPNX010780082.1, read on the forward strand.
ATGCAATTACAATTAAAGTCTCAGTCGACCAAAAAACACAATCCTAATATGATAGTAGAAATGTAAGGTCACAGTATACTGGGATTAATGACATTAAACCTTGGTTTAAATGACATGTTGTTTGCTTCAAGCCAAATAGTTTCCAACTAACTTCTAGGCATAAGTTGTATATTATTCAAACTATATGCTAAACCTATTTCAACTAGAGTTGTCCTTAATATGAATCTTGTTGAGAAATAGAGTGGAAAGACATCATCAGTTAGTTACCTTAGAATGTTTATATGTATTTTGTTGGTTCATGATCTAGGAAACTCCATGAATGCAAAAAATCATGCTTGCATCACGATAGGCTAGTTTGATGAGTCAAAGGCCTATAGTTTGGTTGATATATTCAAACAATAGATCACCATTTTGAGGTATATTGTCTTCGATGAGAAATCCTTTTCTATCAAATTGTTGAATTGTTATGTTGGTTTAATGAGTAGTGTTTTTTTTTTAATTTTGAACCAAATAATATTTTTTAAACCCTAATTTGGAGTTTTGACTAGACAATCAACTTGCCTACCTACTTCAACTTGTAGTCATACAGTGACCATGGAATCAGATACTAGATTTGAGACCCTTGATCAATTCTCTAGCCAACTATTTGGTACATGAATTCCATCTCAATATTCTTATCTAACTTGATGGGATACCAATAAAATTGAAGATGTTGGAGCTTATGCAAGAGATAATAATGAATCAATAATGACTAGAAGTCAAAAACATTGTGTTCGGGTTGCTCTAATAACATGTGTTCGAGATACATATGTAGATGCATATGGTCGATCTGAATGGGAGAATCCCATGGCCGGAGAATATTGTTCCTTGATGAACACTTAAGGAAAGAACATAGTACAACGTTGATGGGTCTATAAGACCAAATCCATATTTCATGGTTTTATTGAAAGACATAAGGCTTGTTTTATTATAAGGGGTTTTTCTCATTCAGAAGGAATAAAATACACTAAAACCTTTGCTCCCATTGTAAACATGAACTATGTTCAACTGATTCTCTCACTTGATGCTCAACTTGGATGGGAGGTGTTAGATTATTGAGAAATATGCATAAACATACAACAATAGATTACTAACATGTAATTATATAACAAAAATATAAATAATCTAATATTATATCAACACAAGCATACAATTACCAATAACAAGAGCAATATAGGAAAGGAAAGAGAAAAGAAAGTATAACAATTTTACGTGGTAACACCCCAAATGAGGAAACTTCCACGGGAAGGCTTGATCTTTTTATTCTTCAAGAAAATTTCACTCTTATAATATTGAGCACACACACATCACATTCCATGTTCACTTTATGTCACAATGACACAAAAACATGTGTACTCGTCATGTAATCAAAATATTCTCCTCCACCTCTATTATATATATAAAGGTATGGAATATTTACATCCCACAATACATGTGGGATAAATATTTTTCCACCTCTCTTGTGACATGTTAAGATCTTACAACATCTCACTATACATAACTACACTTCCAACAACATCACATTAGTCATCATTACATATTCCAACATCCCCCCTTAATGATGACTAGGGAGATAGAATACAAGTGGAGGAATATGACATTACATTAACATCACCCTTGATGACAACTTCCAGAATTCCCAATAAGATGTGAATATGAACACACTTTTCCTCATGGATTTTATGAATATAAAAATCGCTTCTCACTAATCATGAAATTGCACCTAAACCAAGGTTATGGATGAAAGAAATTTGTATAACACCTCATTATGTATACAAAAATCTTAGATGTCCTATACAACATAAAATGTGGCCAATATATAGTATCCGCAACTAGGATGAAAGATGCACCTTGTGGTAGACCTCATTACAAATAAAAGAACCCTAGGTGGCATATCCATTGAAAAATGTGTCCAATAGACACTCTTCAAGATAAAAATTACTTGGAAGTAGACCTTATTGTGAATACAAGAACCCTATATGGACTATACATAAAAAAAATGTGGCCCGTAGATAATCATCATGAATATAAAGGAAGAATATGGCCTTTCATTTCATTACATTTTAACTAGAATAAGGTGACATTATGGTATTTCATTTCATTACATTACATTACCACTTAGTGACAACTTGCAGCATCCTACATAAAGGGGAAAATAGTTTCAAACTTGTTGCTATCAAGAATAAGCTGGAGAGAGGAACAATATAGGAATCCATTGAAAACTGTAATAAGATCCTAAATATCGTTGAAGGAAAGAAACCTACTATGATTAATAGTCAATGATGAATGACCAAATATGACAACAAAAAAATGCTAAGAAACTCAGGAATAATCTACATAACTAATCTATCCCACAACCCTTCACAAGATCCCTATGGAGAAATTGAAGCAAACATAGAACTACTCTACAAGAATAATATTCTAAGTGTAAAACATAACATGATAGTCCCATAATCACAAGGAATAATCATGACATGAGACATGAAAGATAAAAGAACATGAATTGCTTTTACACAAATAAGGTTTATCAACAACATATAAATATTGAGTAAAATAAGGAAATTGATATCACTTATAGTTAAAAAATATTTATAGTAAGCAACTATGTCTTTAGCATAGGTTGGGTTTGTAGGGTCACCATGACAAAATTCTAGAAACACATGCTCCTGAAAATGCCAAACATCCTCCAAATAATAAGGTTAGTGGCAAGTAAATCAGGAACAAGAGACAAACTCTGCAAACATGATGATTAAAACTAAGAAACTATAAACCAATGTAAAAAATACATGAATATAATGAAAGGATTTTAAAATAGAGAAATGAAACTCTAACCAATGATGAAACCCTGCAGCAACTTATCGACTGATATGTAAACCCTCAATTAAAATCCAACAAAAATAATTGACTTATAGCAATTTTTTCTTTCAACATATGTATACGCACTTTCCAAGATTATAGGTTGCATATGTATGTTCGTTCAGTGAAGGAGAAGCATGTGGGTACGTGCCCAGAAAGAAAGAAAATTGTGTTAATGTACCTTCTTGAATATGAAAAATAAACTGAGAGTACTTTTAAAATCATAACAATCAAATAAATCTTACATCCTTTCCCCCTTTATGTTTGGAAACTTACTTACAACTTGATAACAAATAGAGAGAAGAAGAGGAAAATAAAATTTGAAATAAAACTAAGGAGAACACTTCACCAATTCCAACCTAAATGAAGAATAAAAAGAAAGATAGTGAAGTAAACACCTGTGTAGAATGTCATTGCACGATACCGAATGGATGTTGAATCTGCCTAATTGAAAACCTTCAAAAACCATAGCTAGACACACGAAACAACTATATTTGTTGCAATAGAGGTAGATCCTTGATCACAAGTTAGGAAAAAATCAATTTGAACTTTAGATCTACAGGGAAAAAAAAAACCTAGTAAAAACTAATTTTTTTTGAAAAAAATACTAACAAAATAAATGAAGAGGTTAGGGGTTTTAGAAAATAATCTCATACATGTACAAAGATTCCTATATCTAGTGTAAAACCTCAATGTTTGTCCATATATGATGGAAAATTTACAAGAGAAGGAACTCCCTGCAAAAATTACTGAATAAATTTGATGCTTGAAAATAAATTAACAAAAAAATATTGAAGGAGGTAGAGCTTAGTAACCTGGATCTGATACCATGTTATATTATTGATAAAGACATATAAACATACAAAAATATATTACTAACATGTAAATATATAACCATAATCTAACTATTCTAATCTCTTATCAACACAAGCAACGAATAACCAATAACAAGAGAAAGAGAGGAAAGGAAAGAGAAAATAGACTACATCAATTTTACGTGGTAAAACCCCAAATGGGGAAACATCCATGGGAAGTATTGATCTTCTTATTCTTCATAAAACTTTCACTGTTACAATATTGAGTACCCACACATCACATCCCATCTTCACTTCATGTCACAATACACAATAATGTGTGTGCTCATCATGTACTCAAATGAGTCTGCTTCACCTCTATTATATAGCTAGAGGTTTGGAAGATTTATATCCCATAATACTTGTGAGATAAGTATTTCTCCACCTCTATTATATAAATAATGGAAATAATAGAATTTACTTCATGTTGCATGTGGTATGACTCCTTTTTCATAAGTTTAGATAGTTATATAGTGTTTTATGCCTTCTTTGTTAGTTAGGACATCGTAACATGTTATGACATCTTATAAAACATCATTACACTTCTAACAACATTACACTACTCATCATTACATATTCAAATATACATCAAATGGACGTCAAAATTTCCTTTCTTCATGGATATGTGAATGAATAAATCTAGATGGAGAAACCTCCTGGTTTTGAGAAGAAATCCATTAGTATTCATTGACTGAAGAAATCCCTATATTGTTTGAAATAGTCCCATATGGCATAGTATCATAATATTGAGCATTTTTTTTATCAATATTGTTTTTAAATGTTGTGAATTGAATCACATTATATATGGTTTACATGTAACGATAAGAACTTAATTGATACAATACATCTAGATGATTTAGTCATTACCAAAAATAATGAAATTTGATACTGGGGTTGAAGAAATAATTGATTAATACCGTTGAAATGATTCACCTTGGTGTATTGAATTTATTTTTGGGCATTCAAGTTTTACAAATGAATGAAACCGTATTTATTTCTCAACCTAATCTTGTGATGGATATTTTGTAAAGACTCAATATGAATGACTGTAAAGATTTTGCCACACCTTTTATGTTGGGAGTGAAGTTGATGAAGGACTATGCCACACCACTAGTTGACATGATTCTTTATCTACAATTAGTTGGTAGTCTAATTTATTTAATTCATATTCAATTTTATATTTCTTTTGTTTTTGGTGTATGTTCTCATTCTGTGCATTATCCTCACAAAACCCATTGAAAGACCATAAAGATATGTGCTTATTATATCAAGGTAACTTATTAACTTGGTATAAAATATTGCATCAATACCACAACTACTAGTCATTTATACGGGCTCGGATTGGGTCAAGGATGGTGATGATAGGAAGTCAACATTTCTCTATGCATTTTCATGACTTGGTTAAGCACCGTTGGTTTAGTTGTGTAAGAAGTTGAAATTAGTCTCTATTTCAACCACAGAAGCCAAAAATCATGGTGCAATCAATCCTAGCACAAAAATTGCATGGATTCAACAAATTTGAGGACAGCTCAGTTTTTCAGGCCATTCAACAACTATATTCTTTTGAGATAACCAAAGTGTGATACAAGTTGTTGACAATCCAGTTGGTCATCAATAAGATGAAGCATGTGGAGCTTGATGCTCATTATTTGAGATAAGTGATACATGATTTTATTGTAAATCTTGTATATTATAGATCATATGATCATGTTGTTGATATATTTCCAAATCCTTTATCAAAAGATAAGTTTGACAAAATTTGAGCTATGCTTGGGCCTCATGAAGTTGCAATTGCCAAAAAGTGTAAAGAAGTAATTTCACCTTTTGAATCTCTAGAGTGTTGTGTTAATGGGGTGTGTTCGAATGATATTCCATTCTAGTTCCACACCTCTGAATCTTTTGGAGACAGATACTCGGTAGCAGATAGTCGACTAATTGGTTGATTGATGCGTCGACTAAGATCTCAACTAGTCAAATTGACCAATTGATGAAGGAATTGACTAAACTAATTGATTGCTCAAGTAGTTGGAATAGAACCATTGACTATGGCACAAATAGAGAAAATTTTAAGGAGGCCATTATGTGCTATTGGCCATGAATGTGAACACATTATTCATCGGTTCAAGGAAGTTGCTAATATATTGGAGCTACAAAAGAATGATACTATGGGTTGAATTATCATGGAAAAGTGATAGGGTGTGAACAATTCATTTTTATTAATTATCTATTGATGTGCTTAAGTGTTGAAATGATTTTCTCAACTTCACCTCTTCCTTGAATAATTAGGTCTATGACTTTTGATATTTATAATTCCCTGTTTTTCTCCAACAGATAAAATGTATAGCCAATAAATTCATGAAGGAGTAAACAATACCAAAGACTGGCCCAAGAAATTAACAAAGATTATGAATTCCCAGTTCAAACTTCCCTAGGTTTCACATTAATTTGAATCTCCAATAATGGGTTTACTAACGATGCCATCCATGAATGTGGAAAGAATCATTTTGGTTTCTCCGTGAAGTTTTTTTTGGATAAAGATACATACACACATACATATACTTGATGGTTCACACTCATGCAATTGCATGAATGTACCATTTGGTGAACCCCCCAGCCCCTCTACATCCTGAAATATTTTCTTCTCCTCACTCGCATTAATTAATATCACAACATGGAAAGTAAATTTGAGGACTTTTATTTAAAAAAAAACTCTCTAATTGGGTTATTGTGCAACACAATTTTTCGATACCCACTCTCAATCTTAACCTCAACAACATGGACAACAATTTGAAACATAGTAATTATGCATTGAATCCCTTAAGTTATCATGTAATACATAACTTAATAGAAAAAATATATAAGTTCATTAAAGCATTGATGGAATATTAAAACATAAAAATAACTAATTTTGACAATACTTGTTTCTCATGTTGTTCAATCCTTGATACCAGTTGATATGAGGTGGTCAAAAACTTGTGTAGATATGTAGTAGTTGTACATGGCTCATATTTTCAAAATTCAAAGAAACATCAACCACTATTTCCCATAGAAAATATATAATTGAAGATAACATTCACCATCATTTACATTACATAATATACATATGTCGGTAATTGCACAGAGAGGCGCTCTACAACCCAGTATGGGGGAGATTTTGCCCCATAACGTGTAATGTACATGAACATGTCAGCTCAAAAGAAAATGAAATAAAAATAAATAAAATTTAAAAATATATACAGAACTTTTACATCAATTCTCATTGATTACTATCGTAAATAAATAATTATGGTAAAAGTTTTACAAATATACGACTATATATGATAATTATTAATGGGCATTGAAGAATTAAACTTTTCTTTAATAAATCAAATTCTAAATAGTTAGAATTTAATAATTTATTAAGTTAATTTTAGTCAATTAAAAAAAGTTTTTATATAATCTTAAGTTGCTAAATTAAGATTTATAACAAGTGCTTCTCATAGGTATTGGGTAACTATTTAGTAGCAGGTGCTTCTTAGATTGCGTAAATGTTTCTTTAAAGGGACATTCATACTAAGAGGATTTATTTAATGTGATATTAAAAAAAAAAAATTGAACTCATGACCTTCCATTTACAACTTATCATCTCAATTACTCATCACCAATTTCTTTAACCCCCGTGGGCATTTAAAGAAAGTTTTATTGTTCAATGTGCAGTATTAATTCTAATTTATTATTGTCATAAATAAATTCGTAAAGTTTTACAAATATATGGTGATTATTAGTGCCCATTAACATTTAAACTTTTCTTTAATAAAACCAATTCCCAATAATTAGAATTTAATAATTTCTTAAGTTAATTTTAGTCATTTAGAAAAACGTTTTTATATAATTTAAAGTTGCTACATTAAGATTTGTATCAAGTGCTTCTCGTACATATTGGGTAATTATTTAGTAAAATGTGTGGGTAATTGTTTTCTAACAGGTACTTTTCATGTTTATTGGGTAACTGTTTCTTTAAAGGCACGTTCTCAATAAAAGTATTTTTAGCGTGAAATTAACCTTTTTAAAATTTATTTATTTATACTTTTACTTTGTATATTATTCTTTACTCAATATAAATTGCAATTACAAAAAGACAAAAAAATATATAGATAAAGATGCCAATATGATTTTCCTATTGTAGTGGGGATTTCTCCCCTACTACATGCAAAAGCACCAACCTTAGCTTGTCTAGAGCATAAGGAAGAGTTCAACAATAACAAAATAAACGATACAACAAAAGCAAATATTTTTAGGTTTTTCACATATATATAAACTAACTAATGTAAGAAATAAAAACAAACACACCTTTCTGACAATGGGCCATTGTAGCCATCCTTGGAAGTGGTTCCACAGCTCCACGATTTGGGTCTCCAATCTCTTGCACAACTGGTTGTCAAAAGAGGGGTATGGATCCAACTGGGTACAGAGTAAACTCAACGTACACTGTGGGAAACAGCGTGGAAATATGTGGGAATCATGGGAGAGAAAGTATGTGATGTGATTGAGAGCAAATGGAAAAAAGTGTTTTGGGAGAGTCCTTCACAATGTATTTATAGTGTGGTCCTATGGTTTTTTGACCCAAAGTAATGATCCATGGTATTTTATTGTCCATGGTATTTATCTGTGGTTTTTTGACCCATTCTCTTTTTAGGGTTTTTTACCCTTTTTGGGAGAGAGTGGGGTTAAATCATAATAAATTATCTTCATCCCTTCATTTATGGGAAGGAATAACGATGTTTTGGACCATATTTTGTGGAAATACAATTGTGAGGGTCAAAAATGAAGAAAATATGGTGGGAATATCATGTATGGCTATGGTTTAGACCATGGAGAACTAGGTGGACACTTTTTATTATTAACATATAGCCCCCTAATGTGTGAGGGAGGAAGCTCATCGTATGGCTGATAGACATCATAGGATCATGGGAATATGGTGACAATAGTGGAGATACTGGAGAGGACCACTGAGGAGTGGAGATTCCTTGTTTGAACTACGTGGATTTTGGTTTTTTATTGGTTCTCAAAAATGGATGAGATACATATAATGTGTGACATGCATATGGACAAGGCGGGCATACCCATGCTCATAAAAATGTCAAAAGAATAAATAATGGGATCAAGGCTCAAAATATGGGAGTCGATCAATACACATACAAATGGCGATACATAATTGTGGCCTCAATGGGAGGCTGAATACAATGTTGATATGAAGAATTGATACATAGGAAAAATGGAATTCTCATGGATTGTAATATCATCACAATTGATGCTCTGCTGAATCTGGAGGTGTACATAAATGGAGGGACTCAATGAATGAGAGTCAAAATATTTGTGGTACAATATATAGCATCAAGTATTGGAGATACAAGGAAGCATAACACTAGGATCTTCTAAACGTTGTCACCAATGCAACCCAAAAATCACAAGGGACATGAGATTGTATGGATCCCATAGATAGACTCACCAATGTGCTAGATTCAGGTGACAACCGAGGTCTATGATATTTTATATGATTTTGGAATTATTCTCCTTTGCATGATTAATTTGATTAAGGAATTATTATTGATGTTTGATAACATGAATTTGGACTTAGGCACTACTATTAATGTTAATGTTATTACTAGCATCTATGCTCTCTTTGAATGTTGTTAATGATTTATTAAATAAACAACTGGATCAGCAAAGGAAACTAAATGAGTATGGGGAACCATGGATTCCACAAAGTGAGGGGGAATGGGGACATCCCTATAACCTTATAACTTGTTGTTGAATTAACTTTGTCCATCCCAATTCCACTCTTACATGATGCATTGATGATCCTATTTTTGTGATTCCATGATATTTATGACCCTATTGGATGCCCTCTCTCACCTATTTCGACCTCCTTGATGTTTTGTAACCCCCTTTATGCGTTAGTGTGCCTCCATGTGCTCTTCATGACTCCACTCCTTATTTTTTGGGTAACTCCTCCTCATGGTGCTAATTCGGGAAAGGGAATCTTTTCACTAAGCCACCACTCCACTAATTCAAGTAAATTATCCATGATGAAGCTTAAACCTTATCTATCTCTAATTTTGGTTGATCCCTTTGGGTTAGAGTTGTCCTCCTTATGCTATAAATTCATATGCCATCTCCTTGTTGAATTTAATATTGAGCTTTCGAATATGTGACTCATGCTATATAACCGTGTTGGAATGTTGATATTATTGAGAGTGTGTTAAGACTTAGAGTGAGTCTATTTGTTTCCATGTGATTCCATTATATTACTCTACTATTCCAGGTTCTCGGACAAAAATCCAGGAAATGGGAATGATGAGCTAGGTCACATCCCATAGGCAGTGGAGACGAACAGGAAACTAGTAGTGGGAAGCACTGTGTCTCTTGAAAGAGGTAGTTTCGAGAGTAGTGAGACTAAGTAAGCTTCTACCCATGGATCCATGGTCTCAACTCAGGGGTGAATTGTTTAAGTGAGGAATGATTGATGGTGTCTACGGCTAGGAGGAAATTTGTCCTGCTGCAGCCAGTTGCCCATATTTTGAGATAAGTATTTATGTTATGCTATGTTTTCATTACATTATTTTATTTGGTATATGTGCAATGATGGCTGATTGGTTATTGAGTGTTCATGTATTGAATGTCAGAATATGCATGGAGGAAGGATGAATTGAATGTCCATTATATCACTCTACTAGTCCAGGTTCTCAGAAAAAAATCCAGGAAATGGGAATGGCGAGCTAGGTCACATCCCATATGCAGTGGAGACAGATAGGAAACTAGTAGTGGGAAGCATTGTGTCTCTCGAAAGAGGTAGTTTCAAAAGTAGCGAGAGTAAGTAAGCTTCTACCCATGGATCCATGGTCTCAGCTCGGGGGTGACCTATTTAAGCGAGGAATGATTGACGGTGTCTACGGCTGGGAGGAAAGTTGTCCTGCTACAGCCAGTTGCCCATATTTTGAGATAAGTATTTATGTTATGTTATTTTATGTTTTCATTACATTATTTTATTTGGTATATGTGCAATGATGGCTGATTGGTTATTCAGTGTTCATGTATTGAATTTCAGAATATGCATGGAGGAAGGATGAATCTCATATAATATGGAATTGAGTTTTTCTTCTCATTACCTTCTTTCTATTCTTCTTCCTCTTAACCAAAAATTGTAATTTTGGCTCTATTGTATTGAGAGAGGTGAAACCATATGATCTGGTTCGACCATATATGCTCATTTATGTGTTTTGATACCTATTCCATTGAGTCTGGAGCAACGTTTCTAGTGAACAACACCTTTTGTTTCATTGAAAATGATTTCTGAATGACCAAGATATCTTTGTTTTGGTCCGATAGTTTTCCGGTGCCAAGATGAGCGCACCTGGAATTTGGTTGTAAATCATTTGTTTTCATATTTGTTCTTTGTTGCAGATATGAGGGCAAGTGATGTATTCTATATTTCAAATAAATCAATGGTTGGAGGTTGGAAGTCATACAATCTATTTTTTATTAGTGATATATGACTGTAGGGGAAAGTCATCGAGAGTCGACTTTGAGGGCCGAAGTTGCAACCGGTGTTCTTTGTTTTCTATGGTTTCGGTGTGGTTGTAGATTGCATCCTATGGATGTTCCATGATATGTGGTTTTCCTTACTATTTATGCTCACTAATAACACACACATAACAACACCAAAAAAGTAGATTAATTTTCAAATAATCAATGACATCAATACTTTATTATTTATAAACTATGCTATCAAACAAACCAAAAATACATAAATTATCTATTCACACCTAATATGATGTTTATCATGTATTATTGATGTTGTTGTTTCAATTATGACCTTTATCTTGCACTTAGGAAATTATTAATTGGGTGTCACAATTAATTATTTAATTAAGTGGCGTAATTAAATAATTAAGTGTCGCAACTTTAGTTATAATTCAATCTCTAGAATTAAACATTTTAATTTATTTGGTGAATGGTTAGTCAAATCAATAGTAATTTATCTATATCCATTGTTTTCAATCTGAAGTTAGTATTAATTTTAGTATGTTTGGCCTTATCTCAAGGTTCAGGGACATCACAAGTGGTATCAGAGCTTAAGGTTTCAACACTGTGGTTGTTGGGCCTTCTGCGAAGTTTCAAGTCACCTTGTAAGTATTTGCATTGTATGGCTTGGATGCATGCACCTTAATATAATTTCACATGTGAGTTAGTTAATTAAACTGTTAGATTGGGATGGTTATTGACCTGAAGTTAATCTAGTAAGGAGAAATCTTGGAAGGATTTCTACCCCCTTGTCCAACTAAGTAGATTGTAACTTAGAAATGTTGGCAAGTTACTTTATAAACAAGAATAAAAGTAGTTTTTTTTAATGATAATGAACTTATACTAATGTGTAGTTTAATAATAGAAATTTAATAATGAGCACATTTCAGTTCCTAGTGATTGATTAAGAAAGCAGTGTGACTACTACAACTGATATTTTAATCAAACTTGTGAAGACTAAGTATTCAACAAGTAAAAGTTCAACAGTGGGAAGTTAGAGATTAAGGATGGATATTGAGGAAGGACGGAGACCATATAGTCCCAAAGAGGAGTTTGTTGAGGGAAGAAGGTCAATCAGACATAAGAGGAGCAATGAACCATTAATATTGGAGGATTCAGTGAGGAAGTGTAGAGAGGATAATGAAAGAATAATCCATATCCAAGAGAAGATTATGAATGATCTAAAATCATTGAAGACCATCCAAATATCCATTGAAAAGAGTCATAAAATATGTTATGTGAGGTCTAATATATCATCTTCAAGGAGACCTTAGCACTCTAAGAGAAATAAGGGTATGCATTAGTAGTACATAGAGCAGTCCTGAAAGATCTCCAGTGATATACAAGAAGAGGAGGTTTACGCGGGATGAACTAGTAGGAGAGTTGAGAAGAATCAAGCCCATAACTTTTGATGGAGAAGTAAAGCAAGGAGAATATGCTGAAGCATGGTTGTTAGGACTTAGGAAATTCTTCTAGTTGCATCAGTATACACCTAATATGGAGGAAAGAGCAGCCATATACCATCTTCAAGGTAAAGCATCTATATAGTGGGATCAACTGGCTAAGTTTAAAGACATCGATAAAGAAAAAATATCTTGGAGGAAGTTTAAGAAATTATTTCATAAATAATACCTCTCTTAGCACTATTATGATAAGAAGATGGAGGAATTATTTGAGCTTAAGCTAGGAAGCATGACTATGGAGGCCTATGAGAAAAAAGTTTCCAGAACTTTTGAACTATGCGGACTTCATCAAAGATGAGAAGGTAAAGATTCAAAGGTTCCTAAGTGGCCTTCCTGAATCTTATAGAGATAAAATCCAGTATGATAAACCAAAGAACCTTAAGGATTCCATTTGTAAGAAAAAACACTTATATGAAAAAAATAAGAGCAAGGCCAAATATCAGAAGAATTGGAAAGATATGAAGAAGAACAAGTAGGAGTAGAGAAAGAAAGGTTCCCATCCTTCAAAGTTCAGAAACAATAATTCTTACCAATAAGGATAGTCAAAGGAAGACCCTTCAGGGAAAATACCACCCATGGAATGTTGGATATGCAAGGAAAATAACTTTTCCAAGCAGTTTCCGCGTAAGAAAAAATAACCTTCACAACATTCAAGAGGCTTCAAATGTTGGAGATGTACGTAGAAGTGTTTAAAGGATCTATGTAGCCCTAGATGGGAGGCAAGTTGACCACCAATCCTGAATGTTTGAAGTAGTAGGTAATATTTCTAATAAAACCATAACTATTTTGATTGATTCAAGATCTAGAAATAGTTACATTTCACCTAATCTTATTGAGAAATGTCATTTAAAGAAAAGTAAACTTGAAACAACAAGTCTAGTATAGTTAGCTACAAGAGCCAAGAGGAAAATCACTGAATTTGTAAAAGTGTGTCCTTTAGAAATGAATGGAATGAAAACCTTTGAAGACTTAAACATCATACCCTTGGTGTCATATGATGTATTGATTGGCATGGATTGGTTGGATGCACACCATGTAGTTTTGGATTGCCATAATAAAACTTATACTTGTTTGGATGAAGAAGGGAACCAAGTGAAAATAAAAGGAATACCTAGACCCATATCCCTGAGGCAAATCACAACTCTACAATTGAAGAAATTTCTTAGAAAGGGATGCCAATTATATGCAATTCACGTGGAAGAATAAAAAGAAGGAAAAGAGCCAGAGCGGTAGTATTATCCAATACTACAAAATTTTACAAATATATCTCAAGAACCACTAGGAATACCTCCTAAGAGGGACATTGATTTTTCTATCGACTTGGTTCCAGGAACAATACCTTCATCTAAAGCACCTTATATAATGAGTACTCCAGAGTTAAAGGAATTACAAATGTAGTTAGAGGAGATACTAAAGAAAGGTTACATAAGGCCCAGTGTGTCACCTTGGGGAGCTCCTATGTTATTTGTGAAGAAGAAAGATGGAAATCTAAGAATTTTCATAGATTATAGACAATTGAACAAAGAAACGGTTAAAAAAAAGTACCCCTTACCAAGAATTGATGACTTGTTTGATCAATTGAGAGGATCCAAGTTTTTTTCAAAAATATATTTGAGGTCGGGATACCACCAAATTAGAATTAAGAATGAGGATATCAATAAGACAACATTCACAACAAGGTATGGACACTATGAATTCATAGTAGCACCTTTTGGTTTAACAAATGCACCTACAGTATTCATGTGTTTAATGAATGGAGTATTCATAAGTACTTAGATAAGTTTGTGATTTCATTCTTGGATGGCATCCTTATCTATTCCAAGACAAAAGAAGAGCATGAATAAAATATAAGACTAGTAATTCAAGTGCTTATAGAACATCAGTTGTATGACAAATTAAGCAAGTGTTCTTTTTATCAAGGAAGAATCCACTACCTAGGGAATATAATATCTAAAGAAGGTGTTACAATAGATCCTGAGAAGATAAGAGTCATTATGGAATGGTCGACACCTAATAATGTATCAGAATTCATATCCTTCATGGGGTTAGTAGGATACTACCGAAGGTTCATCAAAGAATTCTCAAAGTTGGATAATCCTATCACATCTTTGTAAAAGAAAGGTGTGAAGTTTGATTGGACTTCTAAGTGTGAAGATAATTTTCAAAAATTTAAGGAAATGATTACCAATGCACTAGTGCTAAAAATTGTGGACCCCAAAGGAAACTTTGTTGTATGCACAGATGCATGCAAGCAAGGCTTGGTGGAGTATTAATGTGGGATGGACATGTGATCAGTTACGAATATAGAAAGTTGAAGGAACATGAGTAGAACTATGCCACCCATCACTTAGAGCTTGAAACTATCATCCATTCTTTGAAGATGTGGAGACATTATCTAATGGGTGAAATGTTTGAGTTGAGAAGTGACCATGATGGGTTAAAATACTTGTTTGAGCAGCCTAATTTGAATGCAAGACAAAGGAGGTGGATGGAGTTATTATGTGAATATGAATTTGAAATCAAGCATATAGAAGGTAAGGAAATTAAAGTAGCTGATGTGCTTAGTAGGAATATGCATGTGATGCATGTAGCAGCTATCAACACTAACACATCACATTTAAAGGATATGATCATTGAAGCCAGTGTTACAAATGAACTTTATCAGTGGGTGAAAGAAGGGTTGAAACAACAGAAAATTCCATACAAATTTGTTATAACATTAATCCATCATTAGTAACTTAGTTACATTAATTATTCAATTTTATTTATTTTTTAAGCTTTAATACACTATGAGGTGGACTAGGGGTGCTTAGGTGGACATAAGCCATGTCAACTTGAGGTTCTATGACACACATGGGTACTCCAGCCTATTAATCCCAAAAAATATGCACATCCATCATTTTTGGTGTGCTCCCATTCATTGAACATGGACAGGAAAGTTGACTTGGGGTGCTAGAGTGGGATTTTGCCTAAATTTGGCTTGATTTGGTGCAATTAATGTTGCATTGAGACTCTAAACCATCCAGTTTTCCACACCCATACTATCCAAGGTCTAATAATTGACCCAACACACATCAGCCATGCCACTTCAGCAATTAGTGTCCATTTGAAGATATTTGGGTTGAGATTGGCCCACCTAGGGGGGTTTGATGCCAATTTGGCAATTTTGGGATATTTGCTCACAATTGGATTCCAAAGCCATTAGAAACTCTTATGATGTATTTATAAACATTTTAATAAAAATTTCAGAGTTAGAAATTCCAAAATTATCTTGTTTCCAACTATCATTGTGTGTAATTTAACTATAATTTGATGGTTTTTGTTGAATCTTGCAACCAAATTTGATTTGTGAACCTCACTAACGCTCCTATATTCTCCTATGGTTCGAATTACTCACTTTTTGTTTTTAATTTCTCACATGGTATCAGAGCTGGTTGGAGATTTTTGAGTTGCAGACCAAATTCTTAGTGGATTTGAGCTTCTTTGTTAGTGAATTCCAGATAAAATCGAATTGCTTAGTGTAAACCAGTTAGAAATTTCACCACCATTAGTGTAGGAAGCAATGGAGGCTACCCAAATCATGATAACACCCTTCAACTTATTTGAATGGAAGGTAGAGATGGTGATTCAATTGAGAGCCAAGGGGCTTTTCAGAGTTACCATGGGCACTGAAGTGGAATCAAATTCTGCTATAGAAAAAGACAAGTATTTTAACAAACTGGATGAAGCATATGGTTTGCTGTGTCTAAGCATCTCAAGAGATTTGTTGTTCCACCTTGACTGTTATACCAAAATCATGCCACCATCATGTGATAAGACTCTTAACATACCTACTTGCCCTGAATCCCAGCTCTTGGAGTGGAAACTCATACCATTTGTCAATATTTCACAAAAAATGTTCAGCACCGTGCTTTCCCTTTTGTCCAGGAGCGGTACCTTGTTCACACCGCCTATCCCTTGTTATCCACAAGTGGTGCCACTGCTTATGGCCCTTAGTCCATAAGCGTTTGTTACCAGAACCGCTCTATCATTGAAGGAGAAACACGATACACTGGGTAAAAAGGGAAAAAGAGAAGTTTCTCAAGGCTTCTAGAGCATAAGCCTTGTGGCCTCCCTTATCCCTATCATTGTGGGTTAGTTGAGCTCGAGATCCCCCATCATAGGACCTTAGAGGCCACCTCATCCACAAATATCTCAACCATCCCTATCCATTGAGCCTTATAAATACAAGCTCATGTCCATGGTTGAGGGGGAGAACTCTTAAGGTATTGTTATGCTGTTGGATTGATCACTTGGCCCAAGCCATTTGAGAGCATAGAGAGAAAGGTTGGAGCTTATGGCGATGAAAGTGCTTGGTTTCATGGAGATGCATGTCAACACTAAGGCTTGGTTGTAAACTTCCCCATTTTATCTTAATGCAAAGCTGATTTCTATCCCACATTACTGTTGTTGTTGATTTCACATGTACATGTTGTTGGATTCCTTAGTCACTGACATAGATTAGTAGATTATATTCTGGTAGCTTTGATGTGTTTGCGTGTTTGATCTAATTACTGGTGCACAGGGTTACTATCAAAGCATTACATTCCAGGTATCTATGGCGTCTAGGGAGAGTCTTCATCCTTTGTCGTTCATTTGTTCTAGATTTGAACCATTCAGACCAGTGGAACACCTTACTGTCCGCAGAAGGTGAAATGTTCCAGCTAACAAATTTGGCGACTCCACTGGGGAATAGATATATGTATCAGTCGATCTGATCTTCCTCAGTTCTTCAACTCTTGTCCAAATCCAGGCTCCTTCTCCAACTCTCTGCAGTCAGATCTATTATCTTACTTGGTGAGTTTGGGTTTGAAACTTCCATATTTTTTTAGATATAAATCATTTTGACCTTTTATGCTTTATTTTCATACTCAATCTAGCAATTTTGACCTTGATCTAGTCTTTTTCTGACTTGATCTATCATTCTCTTTGTGTTTTGGAATTCTACAGGGAACCATGCCTATGCAGTGTATGAGGAGCAGTGCCACCGCCTGAACAGAGTGAGAAGTATGCAGTGCCACTACCTGTATCCCATTGGTGAGAAGTGGTGGTGGGATAGAACAACTCTGTCAACACCAGAGAAGCGCGGTGCCAGGTAGGCATCATTCCAAGACCTCTTTTTCTCATTTTTTTTGTAAAAAATTGAGTTGTGTTGCTTTCAGTCCTGCACTATCAGACTTGTGTGACAGAATCTGATGCTTGTGGTTTGAGATTTTATGGTTTAAAATTGTTTTTATTGGAAAATTCAAAAGTTTGATTAAGCTTTTTGATTGTTCATTCACCTTTGTGCTTATTGGTTGTGTTTACGAAAGGATTTCTTGTTTTTTTAAAAGCTTAGGGTGTTAGTAAGATCTCTTTTCATTTCTGTTATATAGACTGAAAGAAGAACGTTTGGTTTGCATCTTAGTTTCATTTATTGTTTGCATAGTAAACTTATTTTTCCTTCCTTTAAAAAAGAATTTTTTTTACTGAGCTTAGGTTATCATCATTGAGCATTGGACATTGGTTCTCTGATTGGCTTTTTAAGATTTTAGGCTCTTCATGTTCTTTTGTCTCTTATGCATTTAGTACTATCTCAATCAAAATAAAAAATAGGGTAGTTTTAAGTTAGATTTGTCTATGTTTTAAGAGAAAATTGAAAAAATAGAGTGCATTTGCATGTAGTGTGCTTCTTGTTTTTCTTTTAGGAAAAGAGATTCTTACCCCTCTTATTTGCTTTCAGAAAAGAGAAATCAGTTTGGAAAGTGTTGCTTGTCTTCGATTTTGTGTTCAAGAATATTGTTTGGAAGTATTTTTGGTTTTGAAACAAAAGGAAAATACTCTCTTTCCCTCCCGTAAGTAGGCATACTGAACGGTAAAGTGAAAATATTTGCATACGCATACTGCATGGTTTTACTTTTCTGTCAAAACATCATGCATTCACCTAATCGTCCACTTTAAAATTAATGGTAGTTATAGGCTAAAGTTTACATAGCAATTGGAGTGATAGGTTATAGATGTGTTTGGGCGTCATTAAGCATAGGAGCTGTCATTATTTGTTTGCATTACATCCCAAGACTTGCGCGGTTCTTCCACGTACCATCGGTATATCGAACGACCTTTCACGTACCCTTGAGGTATATAGAAAGGTACTTCACATACTCGATTGTATATCGAAAGGCTCCTTGTGTATGGTTATGCATTAGATAGCACTACTATTGATTCGAGCTCCCACGTACCTTGAGTATATCGGGAAACCCCACTAGGATACCCTATCCATCTGAGAAAAGCCCTTTGGTTGTCTTGTTTGGATCCATACATGGAAAAAAACATTCAAGGAGATTACTATGCAGTACTCTTGAGGTATATCATGAGTGGCACCTTCTTGACAATCCTGGTGAGAGACCTGACTATTTGAACTCCTCCTATCATTTTAAATGTGCTTGTTTTGACCTATAGCTTGTGTAGGGAATTTTTTGTGTGTGTGTTTTCTAGAATTTTAGACCCTAGGTTAGTTAGGAACTATACAAACTGGCTAAGTTAAGAAAGTCCAGAAGAGTACGGGGCTTGCCGCCTGATTTTATTCCTGGTTTAGGAGAAAATCCTATGGAAGCTATCGACCAAGGAGCTACTACCACCTCCCAGGTGGGAGATAATGTGGTTGTAGAAAGCGGAGGACCATATTCTTCACACTCGCCTCCCTTTTTCCAACAGCCTTCTTAGGGAGATACCTCATTCCATTCTCCCATGAAAGGTCATGTTGATGATACTACCCGTCCGGATTTTGGTCCCAATGCTCCATTTTGGGACACCCATGTAGGACAAGCCATTGCCTCATTTGGCACCTATGTAGACTCTTCTGAAATGGAAGAAGAATGTAGGCAATACCATGCTGCCATTCTCCATGCAAAGGAGATTGATAGGCAAATAGATGACCTATTAGGCCCGACACCATCACGTTCCACATTTGTTCCTATGGGATATCATTCACTTACCGATTCTATGAGATCCATTGAACCGATTATAGATTGTCAAATAACACCCCACAACCCAGGTCAAAATACCACCCCTACCACATCTCATGTTACATCTGTTCCTAATCCTCCCAGGACTTCTGTACCTGGGGTTCAACCCTCAATTCCCATTTCGTCTACACCTTCTAGTGCCGGGGGGAAACCCCTAGCATGACCTACGTTATCTGACACTAGAATTATACCTAGTCAAGAACAGACCTCTAACATAGAACCATCTACAGTTTATGTCCCTCCCACCCATACTAATGTGGTTAATCCCCCATCTAGTTCAGGTCAGCCCTCGGGAGCACAACCTGTAACCATTCAATCTTATAGAGGTTATGGTTATCACATACCTGTAGGTAATATTAATCATCCACCCAATCCTACAGGAATTCCATACCCTAGTAATGCTTTTACACCATGGGGGCAAACCCAACTGGTCTTACATGCCAGCTATGGGGGGGGATACCTATACATACTACGGGAGGTGCCGGAGGACTGCCTTATGGAGGTCCTCCCCCTGGGGGGCCTAATGGTCCTAGAGGATCTGTTAACTTTCCTCCTTATGGTCCTAGTGGTCCTGGGGGACCTAGTGGATTTCCTCCTTCTAGACCTGGAGGGTCTGATGGCCCTCCTCCTAGTGGTTTTGGAGGCTTTAGAGGTTTACCTCCTCCTAGTGGCCCTGGAGGGTCTGGTGGTCTGCCTCCTGGTGGTCCTAGTGGTCCTAGTGGTCCAGGTGGTCCTGGTGGTCCCGGTGGCCCTGGCAGTCCTCCTCCTGGAGGACCTAATGGTCCTAGCAGTCCTGATCCTGGAAATCAACCCCTTACAGGTAGATTTTCCATTAGTTCTTCGTCACAAATATATGTCTTTCAGTCCACTTATGGTCCTACTAGTAATTATATGCCATATCAATATTACTAGTATTTGTAGCCCAACCGACAGTTACCTTTCCTAGCAACTTTGGACTTACCTGATTTGTCCAAGTTGATTAATGACCCCATTCGACATAATCCCTCATGGCCTCCCATTTCGGTAAAGTTACCATCAGATATCCCAAAATTCGATGGCAAGCAGGGAGACGATCTGAAGAACCATGTTATGACATTCCATTTGTGGTGTTCTTCAAACTCCCTCATGGATGATTATGTTTGGTTACGACTCTTTCAGCGAAATTTGACTGGTATGGCCGCGAAGTGGTACATTGAACTCCCACAAAATTCGTTTGTGGATTTTGGCTCGTTGACAACCGTGTTTCTCACACACTTTCAGCTCCCTATTCATTATAAAATGGGTACTAATATTTTAACCTCTCTGTGACAGAATACCTCCACCCACATATCCAATCATATTCATGAGTGGAGAAGGCGGAGACGGCTTATTAAGGCCCCTATTCTAGATCAGTTACTAGCTAATTGGTTCACCAAATCCTTGTTGCCTCCTATTGCCTGAGATGTGTCTTTGGGTGGTGTCATTACTGAAGAGTAGGCTATTAGTCGTGCCCAATATCTAGACTTGGTCTATTCCCAGTCTGGAACCATTTATGACTTGATTCCTCAAGCTCCTTGTCCAAGCACCGATCCCACCAAGCCACCAGCAGAAATACCTGTTGATGAGATTGTTGGTTCAATCCAGTCCCCATTAGCAGTGAAACATGACAAGCAAACCCAAAATGCCCCACCTACTCCTTCGACTCCTAAGGTTTCCGTCGAGGTCAATTCCATTCAAAGTACTCAAACCTCGGGTAATAATAAAAAGAAAGGTAAAAACAGAAATAAAAAACCTGGAAACCAACAAAAGACTCCAAGACCAACCAACAATGATAACGATAAAGGGAAAATAAAAGAAAAATATTCCTGTCTGCTCTGTGGTGGTGACCATTTTTCAAAGGATTTTCCTCGCCGAGATGAAATCTCCTATTTTTTGAAGTCCAATCCCGTGCCTGTAGTACTTACGGATCCTTTTCCCTCTCAACAACAACTGATAGACCACATGTCTAATCAGGGTAACTCTAGTTCGTCAGAGGAAATTCATATGATGTCCTCAGATACCATCCATCTGCAAACTCGAAGTCAGAATTATGACAAACCCATGGATAAGAACGAAGATCATCCATCTTTAGGGAAAGCTCCCTCTACTAGTTCTCTTGAATCCTTGTCTACTGTCCCCTTATCTATTGAGAATCCTACTCTCAACATGATTTTGCGCCCACCTAAGAGTACTCTTCGGAAGGCAGTATTTAACCCTAATGCCCGAGCTGCTCAATTTTATAATGTCGTTGAATATCTCGCTCAGGCACCCTGTGCAATGTCTACCCTAGAAGTGCTCCAAAGTTTCCCTACACAGCGCAAAAACTTGCTGACAGGATTAGGAGCTTTAGACCCGGATAATACCAACTTGATCAATTTCAATGTTGAGAACTATAATTCTAGTTTATCGCATAAACTTGCTTTTCAAGTCATTACGAAAGTAGTTGGAAATAAAAATTTTCGAATGATACTAGATGAAGGAGCTTCGACCTTGGTTTTTTCTTTGTCTTGTTGGAAATCCCTTGGCTCTCCCGAGCTTGTAACATCACCTACGACCCTTAAAGCCTTTGACGGACGAGGTTTCCAACCCCATGGTCTCATATCAGCCCTAGTGGGCGAGCTGGGGGGAAAAACCATTTCCATTCAAGTAGAAGTGGTCGATGCCCCTTTAGATTACAATCTCCTTCTAGGAAGAAATTGGTTCTATGCCATGACTACTGTCGCTTCAACAGTATTTCGAACAGTCCAATTTCTGCATCTGGGGAGAATTGTCACTATTGACCAGCTTGATTTCTTTACGCTGGATGTTACTACCTCCACGACTAATAACATCCCCATGTTAGGCCAGTCCCCTCCTCCTTACCAGTCGATTGGGGTAGGCATGTTGAAGGATTCATCCCTTATCGGGGTTTTTCCATCCACTCCTCCTAGCACGGATACTGCGTCAATCCATATGATCACCTCATTTGATTGTGAGCCTAAGGGTAAACATGTTGTTGAGTCCACACGAAGCTATTTATGACACCATTCAAAACTTCTTCGATGATCACACTGATGATCTTCATCTAGTGGCTTTGGATCCCTAACATTTACCGTACTGGTTAGAACCTTCTCTTCCTACTCTAGATTATCTCTTTGAGACTTTCCCTTTCGATGATTCCATTATGGAGATCATGCGCATAGATGAACCCATTTGGGAGGATCACCATCATAAATCCAGGTTCCTCCACAACACCAGTTCGGTTAACCATGATTTTGCATATTTGTTTCCTACTGATATTGTCAACGTACCCCAAATTCCTATATTGTTGCAAGATACAGATTCTGAAGGAAACCTTTGCAACATTACATAGACGAATCCGATTGACATATCAGCCAAGCCTGATACTATCGAGCATGTTCATGTTGGGCAGAACTGCTCAGCAGATGAATCTGATGCCTGTAAGGCACTTTTCAAAGAATTCCGTGATATTTTTGCCTGGTCCTATGAAGATATTTCGGGGATTGACCCATCCATTGTGGTCCACGAGATTAAAAATTATCCCTCAACCAAACCTGTCAGGAAAAAACTAAGGCAGGTCCATCCTCGGAAGGCCGTAGCTATTAAAGTTGAAATTGAGAAACTTCTCAAAGATAGGTTTATTTATCCTGTACCCCTGACAAAATGGGTATCAAACGTTGTCCCTAGAAATAAAAAACAAGCCACCATTAGAGTCTGTATCAACTTTTGGGATTTGAATAAATCTTGTCCCAAGGACAGCTTTCCTACTCCACACATCAATCAGATTATCGAAAACTGTGCTGGAAGTGTCATCTTTTAATTCATGGATGGCTTATTTGGCTATAATCAGATTGAGATATTACCCACCGATCAGCATAAGATAGCATGCATTTTCCCATGGGGCACCTTTGCATATAAGAAGTTACCTTTTGGCTTGAAAAATGATGGAGCCACGTTCTAGCGTGCGATGTCCTATGCATTTCACAATATTAAACATATTGTTGAACCGTACCTTGACGACCTCCCTGCTCATTCATGGCGATAGGAGGATCACCCTGGTCATCTTAGAGAGATATTCTTGAGATGTTGTCATTATAATATATGGCTCAATCTGCATAAATGTGTTTTTTGTGTTGAGACGAGACATCTACTAGGTTTTGTGGTATCCAAAGATGGCATCCAGATTGATCCTTGAAAATTGCTGCCATTTTAGATCTACCAGCCCTAACTAATCTCCTTGAACTCCAAAGTTTGCAGGGGAAGGCAAACTTTCTCCACCGTTTTGTGTGTAATTCCTCAGAGAAAACACATGGTTATATGCATCTCCTCAAGAAGAACACCCCTCTCTTCTGGGATGACCAGGCCCAACGCGCCTTTGATAATCTTAAGCACGCTCTGACTCATTCACTCGTGATACACCCCCCATATTATTCAAAGGACTTTCTCTTGTATATTGCTACCTCTGCTACTACCATCGCTATGGTTTTAGTGTATGAAAATATCCACGGTCGGGGCATGTGATTTATTACGCCAGTAAGAATCTCATGGATTTCGAAACTCGTTATTCACATGTGGAAAAGTTAGCATTGGCCACGGTCATTGCTATACAAAAATTTTGTCACTACATTCTGCTCTGCACTACCACTATATTGGAAAACCAGAACCCGATGTATTACATCCTGACTCATCAGGTGCTCGGGGGAAAGTACTCTCGTTGGATATTCATGCTTCAGGAGTTTGATCTGGAGTTTGCCAAAGCCACATCAAAGAAATCCTTGGTCTTTGCAGAGCTTATGTGTGATCTTCCCTGTGCTTCGATGGAATCTGATCCCAGTGATTCATTTCCAGATGAATTCCTATTCCTGATTAGCACTACCGACCCTTGGTATTGATATTTACTTATTTATCTCCAGACACAACATTTTCAGCCACATTTATCCCGTGATGATCGCCACCATATCCGTCACCACGCGAAATGCTACCTGATCTTGAATGATACCTTGTATAGACATGGGATTGACTCTATTCTCTGGCGATGCCTCACTCATGAGGAGGATGAAAATGTGTTGAATTATTGCTACTCTGGAGCATGTGGTGACCATTTATCTGGGATGGCTATAGCCTAGAAAATCCTTCGCATTGGCTATTTCTGGTCTTCTATCTTCAAAGATTGTCATGAGGCTGTTAAGAAATGCCCACCTTGTCAACACTTTTATCCTAAAAATTGCACCCATCCTGCTCTGTTACACCCCGTCATTATTGTTGGCTCATTCACCAAATGGGGGATTGACTTCATGCATTATAAGCCTACCTCAGCTAGGGGGCATGGTTACATCATCGTAGCCGTTGATTATTTCACAAAATGGGCTAAGGCCATGCCTACATATGCAAAATATGGTAAGAATACCACTCTCTTCCTGTTCAATCATATCATAGCTAGATTTGGAGTCCCACTGTCCATCGTTACTAATCACGGATCCCATTTCCGTAATCAGATGATGGAGGAAATGAGTACCAAGCTATATTTTTTCCATGAAAACTCTACACCGTATTATCCACAAGTTGATGGTCAAGTAGAGGCCATTAACAAAGTTTTAAAAACTATGCTTCCTCGGATGGTTGGAGATCATAAATCCAACTGGCACCATGTTATTTTCTCCGCCCTTTGGGATTATCGAACTTCGGTGAAAACAACCACTGGTTTCATGCCATTCGGTCTTGTTTCTGGACTCGAAGCTATCTTATCGATTCAATGTCAGATTCCATCTTTACAACTTGTCGTCGAACTTCTCCCTAACACTTTCACAGAGGAAGAAAGATTTTTGTACTTGAGTAACCTTGATGAGACTCAGAGAGATGCTGCCTTGGCTAATGAGGCACATAAGAAATGCATCAAGGCGTAGTATGATAAATCCGTCCAACCTCATGTCTTTAATGAGGGTTTCCTAATCTTGACTTATGACCAAAGATATGACAAGCTAGGGAAGGGTAAGTTCAAGTCCATGTGGTACGGACCTTTCGTCATTTCTAAGGTTTTAGAGAAAGGAGCTTATGAGCTCGTTGATTATGATGGAATCCCTTTGGGGAAACCTCGCAATGGGTTGTACCTAAAAAGGTACTATGCCTAGGTCTTTCTTGGATAGTATCTTACATATATGTATATTGATTGGCTTTCAGTGTGATTTTAGTATTTTCAATATGGTTTTGAGTTTAGTGTCCACATCTGTTTATACCATGTTTTGGTCATGCAGATAGCTTTCTACGGCTTCGCTAATGGTGCTTGCCGCCACACCTTGAATCTTGCCTCAGCTTCTTGGGTTCTCTATTCCCCAGCTGAAGATTTGGTTAGTTCAGGAGCAGTTTATATAGGTCCCGCTACTAATAACATCGTTGAGTATGAAGCAGGGATCAGTCTTCTGACTGAAGCCACCTCCGAGGATGTTCATGATCTAGTAGTCTTGATGGACTCACAACTCGTGGTTTTCCATTTAAACTATGTCTAAACCATTAGGAACCCTGTACTTCTTCACCTCTTCCAGAGAGTACGCTTGCTGGAAAGGTCATTTGATACCATCGCTTGTAGGCATATCCCTAGGGAACATAATGTAGTTGCTGACTCATTAGCTAATTACATCCGAGATTGGCATATTGCCCATTCATGACATCGAAATCAAACATGGTACATTGTAAATAAACACTTAAAGACACATAAAACTCATATAAAATGAATTTACCATTTGAAACATATAAACACCATGTAAAAGTATGTATATATATATATATATACGAAAAAGTTTACAAAAAATAGGTCTCGAGACCTCATCTGAAGCACGTAGGCTTGCAGGAAAAATCACTATACAAAATCCTGAAGCTGTCAACTTTCAGTACATATCTCATACACTATACACTAGTGGTGCTCATGATAGCACATCACTGCTCGAGCTACTCTATGCAGCAGCCTACTGAATCGACCCGGTACTCCGGCTGTGGATCTTTAATTATATCTCATTGAGAGGTCATCAATGGAAACATATAGGATATCCAAGGTCAACCTCTCCAGGTTTTCCTCTAGATCCCCAGTGATATCATCACCCTGTGGCACAAAGCAAGCTTTAGCTCGCCTGTCCAGTGGAAAATCTCATCTAGGTCGCGCTGATCCAACATTTACATGAGAATATACAGGTCTCGTCACTTAACATAAAAAATATAAAACATAAAAAAACATAAAAAAATTTAATCCATTTTAGGGTTTATTGCTTCTTACCGATATTGCCCCACTGTGCATTAGGTGGGAGTGGTAGGTCAGGATCTCCGGTGAAGTCCGTGCCTACGTAAGCATAATCCTCAACCCTAAGGATCTGATCTTGGAGCCATCTGAATAACGGGTCACCGAACTTCACCCTTCCCCTACCCGCTCCTGTTCGAGCCATGACTTGGACCCACCTCAGCATATGAGGGTCCCGCGATCTCAAGCTCCTAAAGACCACCTGAGGTCTCAGCTACGGTACCCGCTCGAAGAAGTAGGATACAATGGAACCAAATCCAAACTACTTTAGTTCTCCCTACCGACACTTAGTCAGCTGATCCTTGAATATGGGAATCATAGCTTCCGCCTAATTGAACACCATGGGTGCCATAGCCTCTATGGCGTATAACATGTGTGCCCTAGAATCTTGGTGCACACCCTGAATCTCATCCACCCTCTGCATAGTAAATAGGATAGTTCGTAGGGCCCCATCCATCACTGCTCTGATGGGGATATTCTTCCCTGATGTCCTCGTCCCTAGAGCATAGTGACGATCCATAAGCTCTCGAGTGGTAATATCCCCTCCACGGAAACCTATCAGTGAGATGGGGGCACCCCGTCTCGAGAGACCAGTCAGGAAGTAGATATCCTCTACCTCCACTGTAAGAATATGGGCCCCCACCTCAAAATACTGCTGCTTTGGATTCCACATCCACAGTATGTGTTCTAGTAACTGCTCGTGGGACACCATGCTTGGGGTCCGGAAGAAATTTAGGAGCCCTCAGTCCCATAATGTGACTATACAACCCACATTTCTCTCAGCAAAGGAATCATCATTGGCATGCGTTCTTTCTTTCCATATCACCATGTTTTGAGCAACCAAGACCTATCAAAAACAATCATAGCATGCATTAGCATCATCCCTAATCATTAAAAATCAAAATAATGACTTCATATTGCTCATTCTATTAGTTTAAAGTCTCCATGGCCGGCACCACCTATGCACCGTTGGAGACAGGCGGTGGCACCACCTATCAAATATGTTATAAGCGCGGTTCTTGGGAAGTACCGCGTATCCCGCAAGGGGTATATGCGGTGCCCGCCTTTAAGGTTTTAGGGCTTTCCATATGAGCCCAAAACCCCACCAAAACTCAAAATAAACACTATGAAATGAAAGAGTAAGGTCTTAGCTGTTACCTACAACTGACAATGCTGAAAATAGATGGTGGGAACTCCTGGTATCAACTGTTGAAGATATGGCTAAGAAAGTGCTCAAAATGCTCTCCGCTATGGGTAAATAGTGAAATGATTTGATTTTTACTATTTACATGACTTATATAGGAATTTTTGGGTCTGACTTACTATAGTTTTGATATAAAATCATATTTTAGTCAAAGTTTATTTGTCGTAATCCCTTAATGCTAGTTATAAATGCATTTAACACTGGTTTCTGAGTCGATTGCAAGATAGGAGAACCATAGCAAAAATCTTTGGAAGTTTGTTTACGACATTTTCACACTTCCATAAAATGGAAAAGGTCGATGAGTGTTTATTATGACACTTTGGTCATGCTCCTTAAACCCAGTATCAAAGGTCTGAGTCCATTTTTTAATCTTTCCAGGCTCATAAAAATTGACATTGTGTCAAGAAACGCCGTGGAGTCTTCTTTTCACATCTTTTTTCAGACTCCTTAAACATGAAAAGATTGTCGAGTCCGTTTCCAATTCTTTCCAGACTCGTAAAAAGTGACATTGTGTAAAGAAACCTCATGGAGTCCTCTTTAAACTCTTTTTAGGATCCCTAAATACGAAAATATTGTCAAGTACTTGTCTTCTTCATGCTCGTAAAAATATTTGAAGAGTCGTCCTTTCGACGGTAGGTTATCTCTTTTCCGTTTCGGATAGGACTATTTACGAAAAAGGAACCCTCCAGCCAATCATGAATGGAAGAGTTCTCTAAGGTATGATTTTATACTTTTTTGGGCCTTAGAGACTAAATCATATGAAAAAGGACCCTTTGGAGTCTTCTTCCGTATTCGTTCAGAATCTCTAAACATGAACGATACCGAGTTTCCTTTCAGTGGACTCATTAAATTAAACATTGAGAGACCCGTTTTGGGAACGAACCCCTCCTCTCTCAGGTTCGTAAAACATATGAGTCTAGACTTGTATTTCAACAAGCTATATCGAGTGTTTGTTACTCTTTTTGAACTCGTAAAACCAAAAAGAGGCACTCCTCGATCATGATGGGGAAAATGGGAAGAGAATCATTTTGCAAATAATGGCAATTGTTTGTTGTTACCTTTGAACATGGCACTTGTCTGCACATCATGTCAGTCAATTGGGTATTCAGTTGATCTCTGTGATGATCCACTTTCATGATTCATGTCACTCCTTTGAGTATTTCAAAAGAATGCATTGTCTGCTATCACATTGTGTGTTTGTCCCATTTAGTCATGCTGCTAAGTATTTTTGTCATGTCGCCCAATGTTCAAAGGGGATTTGAAGAAGTTTACCTCTGCACTCCACACAGTCTTTGTGTCAGTATATTTGAGTCAGTCATATGGTTACTACATTCACATCATTCCAGAACTATGTTCTAAGTTTTGTGTCGTCGATGTGGGACTCATCATGGCCCTCCTTCGATGAGACTGTTCCTGTCGACATCAGCTCATCATCCAGGAAATAGTCTTAGAAACAATACTTGGTACCTTGATATCTGTATGCCTTAATGACAGATTCTATCGCTCTCAACATAATTTCACATCATTGACCTTTGATCAATAGAATCGACTGGGTGTTCGACACTAGGACATCTATTCACACTCAGTAGATTGTACTAGGGTACCTTGGGAATCATTGACATTAATGGTGATTTCCCTCGCACTTGTTAACAGTTCACATCATTGGCCGGTAATCAAGTGGTTTCTACCATGTTCGATGTCAGATCATTGTAATCACATGGATAGAATTGTACTTTACGGAAAACAAGATGAATACCCTGGGTATTTGTTTAAAGCGCTCATTGATTTTCCCCAGGTTGCGATGCAGTTTTGTATATCTAGCATGGATCCACATTTGTATGGTCATGGCTATGCTCAAATTTGCGTCTGTATCACATAGATCTACATTGTATGTCTGGTAGCTATGTCCAAGTTTGAGTCCTCTATCACATGGATCTACATTGTATTCTAGTATCCATTCTTGTTTATTCCTCCCATGGATCTGCCTTGTATTGGTCTGCAGGCATGAGTTGGTTACTTGTGTCTATGAGTCAAAATACTGATGTACTACATATTTCTACTTGACAACATGCTCCGATCGATCCAACATTTTCACCTCATGACAATGACTTGTTCTCTCAAAGTTCTCGTTTATCGTATCCCTCTAAGACTCATGCTTTGGGGGGCATCCTGTTATACCAAAATCGTGTCACCATCATGTGATAAGACTCTTAACATACCTACTTGCCTTGAATCCCAGCTCTTGGATTGGAAACTCATACCATTTGTCAATCTTTCACAAAAAATGTTCAGCACCGTGCTTTCTCTTTTGTCCAGGAGTGGTACCTTGTTCGCACCGCTTATCCCTTGTTATCCATAAGCGGTGCCACCAATTATGGCCCTTAGTCTATAAGCATTTATTACCAGAACCGCTCTGTCATTGAAGGAGAAACATGGTACCCTTGGTAAAAAGGGAAAAATAGAAGTTTCTCGAGGCTTCTAGAGCATAAGACTCGTGGCCTCCCTTATCCCTATCATTGTGGGTCAGTTGAGCTCGAGATCCCCCATCATAGGATCTTAGAGGCCACCTCATCCACAAATATCTCAACCATCCCTATCCATTGAGCCTTATAAATACAAGCTCATGTCCATGGTTGAGGGGCAGAACTCTTAAGTTATTGTTATGTTGTTGGATTGATCACTTGGCCCAAGCCATTTGAGAGCATAGAGAGAAAGGTTGGAGCTTATGGGGATGAAAGTGCTTGGTTTCATGGAGATGCATGCCAACACTAAGGCTTGGTTGTAAAATTCTCCATTTTATCTTAATGCAAAGATGATTTTTGTCCCACATTACTGTTGTTGTTGATTTCACATGTACATGTTGTTGGATTCCTTAGTCACTAACATAGATCAGTAGATTATATTCTGGCAGCTTTGATGTGTATGCGTGTTTGATCTGATTACAGGTGCACAGAGTTACCATCAAAGCATTACATTCTAGGTATCTACAATGTCTAGGGAGAGTCTTCATCCTTGTTCGTTCATTTGTTATGGATATGAACCATTCAAACCAATGGAACACCTTATTGTTCACAGAAGGTGAAATATTCCAGCTAACATTGACATCACCAAAGGAGGTTTGGGAGAAGCTCCAGTCTCTATTTGGAAAAAATGATGAGCTACGTGGTCACCAGCTTGAGAATGAGCTGATAAGCTTGAGCCCAACACACTATGATACAATCCAATTATTCTTCACCAAGTTCAAATCACTTGTATTGCAGTTACAACAATGCGGGATTGAGAAGAAAGAAGATCATCTGATCTTGTCTATACTTCCGAAGTTGGGGCTAGATTTCTCTGTCTTTGTGAGCACATTTCAGTCAGGAAAACTCACCCTTCAAAACTGGCAAATGCCAAGTCTGGAAAATTTCATGGAGTCACTCACTCAAGAGCAGGACAAATTGGTCCAAATGGGTTCCATCAAGACCAAAGATAAAGCACTATCAGTGGGGGTTTCAAATTTAGCAAAGGGAAAACCCAAGTCCAAGAATTCGAAGTTTCCAGACAAGAAGAAATCATAAAAAAACAAATCCAGTGAGGGAGCTACAAATCCACCCAAAGAAAAGGAGAAGAAAGGAAAAGATAAGGCCAAATTCTCTTATTTCCACAAGGGATGGCATCCATAAAGCTCATGCATGAAGAAAACCATAGACACCATGGCACAGCTACTGGAGAAGAACAACATTCCAGTTCCTAACAGCACTAGGAAGAAAGATGGCAACTCCAGCTCAAGTGAAGGCAAGGAGAAATGCCATGCATTGGTGGAAGGTACTTCTAATTCCTCATCCTTTATTATTGATTCAGGTACTTCTAGGCATATGGAATCCAGGAGATAATTCTTCTCCTCCATGAGTTCGAATGCTGGCCCAACAGTTCGAATGGGAGATGATTCTGAACTCCAAACCAAAGGGATTGGGAGAATTTATTTAGACCATGGGTTCTTCAGTGATGTACTATATGTACCATACCTTGCATCAAATTTGATGTCAGTCTACCAGATGACCCATATAGGAGAGCCAAAGAGAGTAATCTTTACTACTGACTCTGTAGAGATTTCTGAAATCTCAACAAACCAAGTTGTTGCAGTTGGGTATGCTGATCATCATAAGAGCATATACAAATTATCTAATTTCCTCCCTACTTCCAGTGATCAAGCACTTCACTCACATGCCAATGAATTTTCCAAACTCTGGCATGAGAGGTTTGGCCACACGAATTACAGATATATCCAAACACTGCACAAAGAAGGAATGGTGGAAGGTCTTCCACAAATTCAGCCATCTACTCGAGCATGTATTGGATGTGTGATTGGGAAGCATCCCGAGCAGAGCTACAAGAAGGGGAAGGAAGGGAGATCATCACAACCACTTGGGTTGGTGAATTTTGATCTGATTGGTCCACTACCCACTCCCTCATATGGTGGATCTAGGTATGTGCTTACATTTATTGATGACTACTCTCGATTTTTCTGGGTGTATTTTCTGAAATTGAAATCTGAGGTGTTTGAGCAACTCAAAGTTTGGAAAGCACTAGTAGAGAATCATAGTGGGAAGAATATCAAAGTCCTTATGACTGATCATGGAAAGGAATATGTGAATAATAATATACAACAACTTTGTGAGGAGTGTGGCATCCAAATGCAACACTCAACTCCCTACACACCACAACAAAATGGTGTGGCAGAGAGAAAGAATAGATCTCTCAAAGAGATGACAACTTGCATGATAGAAGTGAGGGAACTTAATCCCAAGATATGGGATGAATCCATCAGCTGTGATGCTCACATTCAGAATAGATCCTTCCACAAATTAGTGAAAGGGATGACACCATACGAGGCATGGTTTGGTGAAAAACCAAATGTCTCAAATTTCAGGATATTCAGGACAAAATCATGGGCAAGAATCCCTTCAGAGAAGACGAAAGCCTTGCAGCCACAAAGAAAGGAGTGTCTCATGGTTGGATATGGTGAGGAAACCAAAGGGTACAAGCTCTTCGACACATCCACTGGCAAAAAATTTGTTAAAAGAAGTGTCAAAATCGAAGAAGATCCAATTCAAGATTCCGAACTTGCACCGGGGGATCGCTCCTCTCCTCAACCATTCAAAGATGTAAGTGATGAAACATGATCTATTTTTTCTGATAATTCTGATATGAATGTTTCTGAAGATGATATTTTTGTAGAGGACTCACCATCTAGGCCTAAATGGGCTGAAAAAATTGTGCAAGCAGTTGGGGAATTGGTAGGAAATCCCTAAGAGCCTAGGAAAACTAGATCACAAACTAGTAAGGCTTCATTTGTAAGTGATAGTGCTATTGATGAGCACTATTACATGATGATCAGTTCTGACCTGCAGACATATAAGCAAGATTGTAAAGACCCAATATGGAATTCAGCAATGGAAGATGAGCTTCAGTCCCTCCAAGAGAACAATACATGGGAATTGGCTCCCCTTCCTCCCAAGAGGAAAGTTGTTCAATGTAAATCGGTCTTCCGGACCAAACTTGCTGATGATGGTTCTGATATAAAACACAAATCTAGATTATTGGTTAAGGGCTATTCTCAGTTCCATGGAGTTGATTACACGAAGACCTTTGCACCGGTTGCAAAGATGAACTTAATTAGACTAGTTCTTGCACTAGCAGCTAGTAAGTGTTGGGAAGTTCACCACATGGATGCAAAAAGTGATTTCTTGCATGGTGAACTATAGGATGAGGATATATATATGCAGAATCCTGAAGGTTTCCAAGAGGATCCTTCATTGGTATGCAGGCTGAAAAAATCACTGTATGGACTCAAGCAAGCCTCTTGGTATGCAAAAATGGATGCTTTCTTGCTTTCAATTGACTTCACAAGATGCAAATCAGACCCTAATGTGTATTTGAAGAAAAATGATGTTTATTTGCAGGTAATTGTTCTTTATGTTGATGATCTTCTTATTACAGGTTGCTGCACCAATTCAATTGGCCAAATTAAGAACTCTTGCACAGTGAATTTGCTATGACAGACCTAGGATTGCTAAGGCAATTTTTGGGCTTAGAAATTGAGCAAAATGGTAAGGGCATCATGATGAGTCAACCACAGTATGCTTCATACCTGATGAAGAAGTTTAATATGGCTGAGTGTAAGGCATCCAAGTCCCCATTTCTTTCTAGTATTAAAATGCATGAATTTGGCAATTCCCCATGGTGGATATCACACTCTACAGGCAACTAGTGGGAAGCTTGCTCTACCTCACTCATACAAGACCTGATTTGGATTATGCTGTGAGTGATGTAGCAAGACATATGCACCAGCCATATGAGATCCATTGGAGGGCTGAAAATAGAATTCTTCAGTATGTCCAGGGAACTAAGAAATTTGGGGTGCACTACACAGTTAGTTCCTCACTTCAACTAGCTGGATTTTCAAATTCAGATTGGGCCGGTGTTCCAATTGACAGAAAGTCAACATCAGGTTTTGTCTTCATTTCTTTTGAGGGTCCCATTTTCTGTTCAAGTAAGAAACAACACACCATCTCACTTTCATCAGTAGAGGTCAAATACAGGGCAGCATTCAATGCTGCAACACAATGTGTTTGGTTGTAGGGAATTCTCTGGGAGTTTGGTGTCACAATTGATTCTCCAACCAACATTTGGGTGGATAATCAAAGTGCCATCAAGATATCTACTGATGTAGTACACAGGTAGAGGAAAAATCACATAGATATTCACATGCATTACATTCGGGGCTTAGTGCATGATAGGGTGATCTCACTGCAGTATTTCCCATCCACCGAGCAAACTGCTGACATTTTTACCAAGGCTTTCACTGAGAAGACCTTTAATTACCTGAGATATTTGCTTGGGGTGAGTGAAGGATGGTAATTTGTTGTTATATCATTGTAGTTCCAGCCCCATGTCCATTCTTGAGGGGATGTTTTTCCGATGAGGTTTTCCTTCTTTCCTCGGTTCACATGGACAAATAAAAATTGTAATTTCTGATTATGTACTTGAGATGACTTGAGCCATTGTTGCCAAGGCCTTCATCATTTTGTGATCATAATTAGTTGTTGGATTAAGGGAGGGTTTTAGAATATTAATCCATCATTAGAACCTTATTTACACTAATTAGTCAATTTTCTTGTTTTTTTAAGCTTTAATACACTATGAGGTCGACTAGGGGTGCTTAGGTGGACATAAGCCATGTCAACTTGAGGTTCTATGAACCACATGGGTAATCCAGCCTAGTAATACAGCCAAATATGCATATCCATCATTGCCGGTGCGCTCACATTCATTGAATTTGGACAAGCAAGTTGACTTGGGGCGCTAGAGTGGGATTTTTCCCAAATTTGGGTTGATTTGGTGCAATTAATGTTGCATTGAGAGTCTAAACCATCCATTT
This sequence comes from Pseudotsuga menziesii, assembly GCA_001517045.1. Classification (NCBI taxonomy): domain Eukaryota; kingdom Viridiplantae; phylum Streptophyta; class Pinopsida; order Pinales; family Pinaceae; genus Pseudotsuga; species Pseudotsuga menziesii. The sequence continues at coordinate 257,210 of LPNX010780082.1, forward strand.
TTCCACACCCACACTTTACAAGGTGTAATAATTGACCCATCACACATCATCCATGCTAATTCAGCAATTTGAAGCCATTTGGAGAGATTTGGGATGATCTTGGCACACCTAGGGGGGTTTGATATCAATTTTTCCATTTTGGGATTTTTGCTCACAATTGGCTTCCAATGCATTCAAAACTCTTATGATGTATTTATAAACCTGTTAATAACAATTTCAGAGTTAGACAGTCTGAAATTATCTTGCTTCCAACTATCATTGTGTATAATTTAACGATAATTTGATGGTTTTTGCTGAATCTTGCACCCAAATTTGATTTGTGAACCTCACTAACGCTCCTAGATTATCCTGTGGTTCAAATTACTCACTTGCTGGTTCAAATTTCTCACAAAATTTGATAAGTATAATTTTAAATAAAATGAGATACTCATGCACATAAATAGAGTTTATGTTCTTGATGTTGGAGATATAAGGAAGATGGTTCTGAAGGAAACACATGATGTCCCTTATGCTGAACATTCAGGTTATCAGGAAATAGTAGCAGTAGTAAGGAAACAATACGATTGGCCAAGGATGAAGAATGGTGTTGTAGAATATATAGCTAAGTGCATGGAATTTCAAAAAGTTAAAGTTGAGCTTCGACATCTAGTGGGATTGTTGCAACCCTTTCCTATACCAGAATGGAAGTGGGATGTAGTGATGATGGATTTGATCACCAAGTTACCTAATATGATATTTAAAAATGATGCGATCATGGTTGTGGTAGATAAGTTGACTAAGGCATTACACTTCATTCTAGTAAAGACAACTCACAAAGCTGCTAACATTGCAAATATTTACATGAAAGAAGTAGCTATTGCATGGTATTCCGAAGGCTATAGTATCAAACAAAGATTCAAAATTTACTTATAACTTTTAGAAAGGATTGTTCGAAGGGTTTGGTACAAGTCTAAACATGAGTACATCATACCACCCTCAGGCATATGGACAAACAGAAAGAGTTAACCAAGTAATTGAAGATATGTTAAGGATGTATTTGATGGATCAACCATCTAAGTGGGAAGATTATTTACACTTGGAGTAATTTTTTTATAATAATGGATATCATTCCTCTTTGAAGATGAGTGCTTTCGAGGCCATGTATTGAAGGAAGTGAAATACACCCATCAGTTGGGATAACCCAACAGATAGAGTTATTGTTGGACTAGAATTATTAAAGGATATGGAGGATTAGATGGTTAAGATAAAGCGGAATATAAAGGTAGATCGATAGAGGAAAAAACATTATGCAGATTAGAATAGGACCGCCATAAAGTTTCAAGTTGGGGATCATGTGTTTTTGAAATTCAAACCCAAGAAGAGTTCATTAAACTTAGGAAATTGCTCCAATCTAGCTGCAAGGTATTGTGGTTCTTTTGAGGTCTTAGCTAAGATAAGACCTATTGCTTATGAGTTGGCCCTACTTGCTTGAATTAGAGTACATAATGTGTTTCATGTGTCTTTATTGAAAAAGGATATACCTGATACCAACCACATAATTGATTGGAATGTGATCCAGGTAATTAGAGTGATTTTATTACATACATACATACATACATACATACATACATACATACATACATACATACATACATACATACATACATACATACATACATACATACATATATATATAT